>OZ025290.1:146945735-147555724 GCA_964019185.1 Maratus speculifer | reverse complement strand
ATGTTTACCGGTGATTGGACATGTTATATACGGATGACATGTTTCGGGATTTATCTGAACATGAGATAACATGTCAATTTTAGAGTCTTCGTCTTCATATAGGCTAATGCTTTCGGTTTTCATCGTTTTAAAGTCAACAAAGTAATCTTTTGCTTTCAGAGATTTTACATATACATCCAAAACTTTTTCCAAACTGAAATGAGAAAGAAACTTCAATTCTTTAGGGGGTTCATGAGTGAGTTGTTTTTTTTCTCTTAACAAAATGATTTGAAATGCCTTTTCCAGACCAACTACTTCTTCATGACGAAAATAATGTGATAAAATACGAAAAATGGCCGTTTTATCACGCCTTAACATATGCCATAATTGCCATTCAGGTAATTCAGGAGGATCGGTGTAGTCTTTTTCGTAAACATTTCTGTAAAATTCAAGAAAAACTCCTGATATGAAATCCGGCTTTCGAAGCACATTCTTTCGGTTGTTGGGAAACGCTTTATGGCATACGTGAGCGACATACCAGAAACAACAATTTAAATCTTCCACTATAATTGGATTTAGATAAGGTACCAGAGTTATGAAATACTTATCCTGTTGGCCTAAAAACCGAATTTCTTCAAAGAAAACGTCTTTCATTTCTGGAAATCTTCTCAAAGCCATTATGTATAGAAAAATCATATGCCAAAGAATAGGTTTTCCGGGCAATCTGTTTTGAAAAAAAGTTGATAAAACATAATTGTTATGCTTAATCATATCTTGCACATCAATACTATCATTATGTAGTACGTAAACGCCTTGCAAACTGTCTCTGGAGAAAGGAGATACTTTAGGATTCTCGAGTCGAGTATACACATTTTTATAATCCATTACGTACGGTTCTATTCTTTTGACGATTCGTTCGATAAGGGTATCGGATTCTAAGAGTGCAAATGGATTTCGCAAAATTTTTTTATCGAGCCAAACGTCATCCGTGCAAATTTTGAGAGGAATGCAAGGAAGTTTACAGTGTTGCAACAAAATATCGCAAGTTAAGAGTTTGCTATCTAATGGCGGTTCGTTTTCCTCTTTTCGATTACCTTCAACCTGCTCTTCCTGTTTTTCTTCGTCACATACCAAAGTATAGTTTGTGGCTGGTTTAAAATGTTCCAAAGAATAAGTATCTATGTTTTCATCGAATAATTTTAAAATGTCAGACATTTTACTTTGAAAATGCGATTTTTCAGAATTATATGAATGCTTTCTAACATAATCGATACATCCTTTTACATTTTGTTTAATATAAAACGATTGAATTTTTAGTTTATTTTCGAAATGTTCTTTTAAAATGCGATAAGTGAGTAAATTTAGCTGATTTTTTAACTCTGATTTATTCACGTTGGGTGAATTGATTTGGGTTAAGATGGTTGCTTTAAACGAATCATCACGCATAATATACTTATAGGTGATGTTATCAAAGTTAATTAAACCCGGTTCTACACAACCTACGAAATTTTGATTGATTTGAATAGTCTTAGGATAATCCGCAAACAGATCGGTAAATTTCAAATTCATCAGAGATTCAATGCCGATATAATATAAATGAACGTTTTCAAACTGAAGATTTTTCCTTTTCAAAACATAACGACAATCGCGGACATCTGTTTCGAAAATACATCCATTGGTAAAAATGTATAACTCAATGGGGTTATCAGTCGGCAATTTTTCTATAAAACAACGAGGTGTAGTACACCCACTAGACTTGAAATTGCAAATATTTTTAGTTATTTCATGAACAATTTGATTATATGTAACTTTATCATTCCAATAAATTACACATATTGGCTGATTTAAATGAATTAAAACTTGATGTATTGTTTCTCGATAACGCGAGGCATAGCGATCGTCCCTGGTAGAGCCACTGGTATCAATAGCGACAACAATCATGTTGAACAACGACTGGTAAGGATGAATGTATAAATTGAAACATTTGTAACCTCTTTTATATAAAAATGCATACATATTTAAAAAAAAAAAAAAAAAAAAAAATTTTTTTTTTTTTTTTTTTGAAGACAAAATATTTTCAAAGTCTCGTGTCACGAAAAAACACAAAGTCCACAAGCATGTCGATTTTCATCAAAGTCTCGATTTCTGAAAAACTTTCAAAGTCCGAAATCAGTTCATAGAGCGTATGAAATATTTTCAAAGTCCGAAGTCAGTTCATAGAGCGTGTGAAATATTTTCAAAGTCCGAAGTCAGTTTATAGAGCGTGTGAAATATTTTCAAAGTCCGAAGTTAGTTTATAGAGCGTGTGAAATATTTTCAAAGTCCGAAGTCAGTTTATAGAGCGCGTGAAATATTTTCAAAGTCCGAGAATTATTTCAGAGTCCGGCAAAATTTTTCAAAGTCAGGAATTATTTCAAAGTTCGGGTTCAAGCGAGAGAAACGGAAGAGCAACCGCCAACCGCCAGAAGCCAACTGATCTGGTGAAACAATATCACTCCTTAAAAAAAAAAAAAAAAAAAAAAATTTTTTTTTTTTTTTTTTTTTTTTTTTTTTTTAAGGACATCAAAGATACAAGTACATTATTTTTGATTTTTCAATTCCAATCTTAAAACCTCATTTTCTCTTTCCAACACTTTTATATGTTTTTTTTGTAGCCGTTTCAATTCTTCTTCAGATTCTTTCATACGACTTTTCAACTGACGATTTTCATCTCTCAAGTAATCTTGATCATACTTGTATTCATCCAGTTCGTCGTTGGCTCGAGACAATTTCGATTCCAAGTCCAGAATTTGATCTTTCAGGGGTTTTGCCGAATTGATAAATTTCTGTTGCAATGGAGTCGGGATCCAAATTTCTCGTCCAATGCAATCGAAAAACAGGTTTCCTCGATGTGCCTGATCCATCACCCAATCGTCCTCGTCCTCCTCCTCCTCCTCATTTGTTTCCTCGAAATACAGTTTTTGGCCTTTCAGCAGACACACGTACTTATCGGTCGGCTTAGAAACGGGTCGATAGTTTTTCTGAACAGGCAACACGATGTTCTTCCCCAAGTCCGGCAGATTAGAAATTCGAATTCCCCAGACGCCGTGATATTTTTCCGCCCAGGGAACGAGCAGGCTCGGATCCACGACGCTGTACTCCTGATTCACAAATTCCAATAATCCTCCGTCCCACTGGGCGGCCAAGACCAGGCGGTAGAGCGGCGGCAGAGACAGGGCCACGTAAAAATGTCGGTCGGTCGCACCTTGAACTTCCAGCGGATTTTCGAAAGTAAAACTGCATTTCGATTTACGTTGACTGAAATGGCCGAGTAAATTGACCAACTGCATCGGACTTTCGATCGTCTCTTTACGAACGTGCAGATTCTTTTTAGGGCACTCGATTTTCTTCCAGACGCGTTTCGCGACACTCGACTCGGAAACGACAATCATGTGTCGATGGACTTTGGCCGCCCCGCCGCCGCCGTCGCAATAACAGAAAAACGGCAAAGTACGCGATTTACCGTCGTCCAGAGCTTGAAGCAGAGGCAGGTAGGCGACCGGTGTCACCATGACGTGACACCACTCGGTCTTTTTCCACAGACTCAGATACAGGTGCAGGCAGGAGACGGCCAGATTCAGACTCGCGTCTCGATAGGGTACGGCGGCGGTCGGCGAACTCAAAGTCGGAGGCCAGACGGGAAGCGCCGGCATCTCGGGAATCGGAGAATACTTGTCAAAGTACGTGTCGGCTTCGCACATGGGCTTCAAGTCCATGAGAGTCGGTACCTCCGAACGGGGGAAGGACAAAGTCTCGCGGGCGCGTGATTTCGTAAAGTCCTTGAAACACTTTAACAAATGCGCGACGTCTCTTTCGCCTCGGAACCAAACGGTGTTGGCCAAACACCAGACGCAGCATTTCTCATCGTCGAGTTGATGCCGGACGTTGCAATGTTTTTCAAACTCTAAAGGCACCAGTACCTCGTTGCAGTGGGGACAGGGAAACGGAACGTTGTTGTTTCTCATAAGTTTCCAGTAAACGTACAGTTGAGGCATGATGAACGCGAGATTGAAAAAAAATGGAACGGTATGAGGAGGAACAGAATGGAAGGACCTTTTATACACACCCGTAAACTAGCAAAAAAAAAAAAAAAAAAAAAAAAAAAAATTTTTTTTTTTTTTTTTTTTTAATAGTGCTTGCTAGCCGGCTACTCGTAATATTGCAATAATTAACGTGGGTCTATGGGTGGTTTATTGAGCAAAGGAACTTTGTGATAAGCCATGGTTCCAACTTAAATGCCCGCACAAGGATATTTTATTAAATTAGAAGAATGTTTATGTAAGCAATCAATGACATCAACTCCCGTTGGTAGCCAAATTTTGGAAACATTCTCGAATCCACATATCTGTTTGAAAAAATGATACTGATAATCTCCTCGAACTTTGAATTGTACTTCTTTAGGGAAAATATGATAAATATAATGAATATAATGATATAATTGAGTTAACCAGATGTCTGGATGAAGTTTATACTGAGCAACTGGCACGACAGATGAATGCCTGCGATCAGTACGACTATAGAAACGATCTTTATTTTTGAATCGAGATTTGGTGTTTGCCATATCTCTCATTGTCTGAACATAATACTCTGGTGGCGGTGCGATTTGAAAGATGTAAATGTGATTCGGAGATGCAGCGAATGCAATTTCCATTGGAAATATCATATCATCATAACAAGTCATGCAAACAGCTTCAGCAAAAACAGACAACATGTTTGTGAAAAAATGACAAAGCTATATGAAGGTTATTCTTAAAATTTCGCATATTTATATACTAGAACAAAAAAAAAAAAAAAAAAAAAAAAATTTTTTTTTTTTTTTTTTTTTTTTTTTTGAAGATTGTTGACTTTTCCAGTTCTTAAAACAAGAATCTTAATTAAAATTATTTGAGGAAAAATGAGGATTTTATGCAGTCGAGTTTGAAGACAAAATATTTTCAAAGTCTCGTGTCACGAAAAAACACAAAGTCCACAAGCATGTCGATTTTCATCAAAGTCTCGATTTCTGAAAAACTTTCAAAGTCCGAAATCAGTTCATAGAGCGTGTGAAATATTTTCAAAGTCCGAAGTCAGTTTATAGAGCGTGTGAAATATTTTCAAAGTCCGAAGTCAGTTTATAGAGCGTGTGAAATATTTTCAAAGTCCGAAGTCAGTTTATAGAGCGCGTGAAATATTTTCAAAGTCCGAGAATTATTTCAGAGTCCGGCAAAATTTTTCAAAGTCAGGAATTATTTCAAAGTTCGGGTTCAAGCGAGAGAAACGGAAGAGCAACCGCCAACCGCCAGAAGCCAACTGATCTGGTGAAACAATGTCACTCCTTTAAAAAAAAAAAAAAAAAAAAAAAATTTTTTTTTTTTTCTTTTTTTTTTCTTTTTTTTTTTTTTTTTTTAAACAATCAGTCGTAGTACTGATATTTCATCCATCGCGATCTTCCTTTAATAGGCAAGAATATTTGAAAAAAATCCCTTGATACAAACGAATATTCATTTGTAAGAGTAGGAAGTAATTTATCTTTATCTACATCTTCATTTGTATTTTTTAATACCGCAGAAGGTAATTTATCTTTATCCAGATATGTCCGACATAATTGACATTTTAATATTTTATTTTGGGAGTTTATTAGTAATGAGGTCAAACAATCGTTATGAAAAGAATGTTTGCATTCCGAAAGTGCGAAAAAATCTCCTGAATTCATGTCATACAAGCAAATGCTGCATAAATCCATGGTCGGCTTAGAAACGGGTCGATAAGTTTTGTGAACAGGTAACACAATGTCCTTCCTTAGGTCTGGCAGATTAGAAATTCGAACCCCCCAGAACATATAATAAATATAATGATATAATTCAGTTAACCAGATGTCTGGATGAAGTTTATACTGAGCAACTGGCACGACAGATGAATGCCTGCGATCAGTACGACTATAGAAACGATCTTTATTTTTGAATCGAGATTTGGTGTTTGCCATATCTCTCATTGTCTGAACATAATACTCTGGTGCCGGTGCGATTTGAAAGATGTAAATTTTATTCGGAGATGTAGCGAATGCAATTTCCAATGAATATATCATTCCATCATAACAAGTCATGCAAACAGTTTCACCATAAACAGACATGTTTGAGAAAATATGACACAAATCTTTATGAAAATTATTCTTAAAATTTTCACATTTTATATTTAAAAAAAAAAAAAAAAAAAAAAAAAAAAAAAAAAAAAAACTTTTTTTTTTTTTATGTAAAAGAGTAACATTGTCTTCCAGATCAGTTGGCATCTGGCAGCGCTGCCGGCGGCTGCTCTTCCGTGTTCTTGCTTGAAGCCGAACTTTAAAATAATTCCCGACTTTGAAAAATTTTGCCGGACTTTGAAATAATTCCCGACTTTGAAAATATTTCACACGCGTTATAACTGACTTCGGACTTTGAATTTTTTTTTTTTTTTTTTTTAAGTTAAAGGTCAATGACCTTTCCAGTTGTTAAAACAAGAATTTTAATTAAAATCTTATTTGTAATTTTTTAAATCGTTTTTTCTAAAAAAAAACAAGTTATGAATTATTTTGAAGAAGCCTTAACCAATAGGCGGTCGACTATTCTCTACGGTTCTTTTGGTCGATATCCCCACATCGTTCAGAATTATTTGAATCTCATTCAAGATTTAGAATCCGCATCAAAGTACGAGCCTATTTTTTGGTATCGTAAAAAACGTCTTTTGTACATTATAATTGAACCCGCTTTCGATGAGACGATACCCTCACATCAATGGAATCTTGTTCTGACGAGTCATTTGCGTCTTTCTTATGATCCACTTCGCACTCGAATTGTGGATAGTCATTTTTCACTCGAAAGAATAATCCCTTATCCCATAGAATCTTTCGCCGATCAAGCGATCGTCGTACCCCCTACCTCACATCACCCTAACACGCCTTTTTTAAGCGAATCCTCTCGGATCGATTTAAAGGACGTAGAAGATTCGCACGAAGCCTATCTACGTCTTTTGTGTCTTTATGACATCTTGCGACCCTCTTCGGAATGGTCTTTATCCATTCGAGTAAAACTGAAACAAGATCTCTTGAAAGATATCCCGAAAACGGGTCCTTACGATTCTCATTTACGCAAAGTGTTGGAAAACGAATGTCGATTTAAAAACAAATAAATAAATGAAAAAAGAGTTTAATTTTTTTCCAAGAGGATTGTTTTTTTACGTTTGCACGGCTGCTGTTGCTGCTGCTGCATTTTGGCCTTGCGTTCGGCCGCCACTAGTGTCATGGTCTCTTCTCCTACCATTTCTGCGTACATCGAAATATACATTTCGAATTCGGTGTCGAGATCGGGAGGGCACGGTTCCCCTTCATTCAAAAGAAATGCTTTTTCGACAATGTCTCTAATTTTTTCAGGTTCCGAATGGTATGCGTACAAGGCTCTCACGGCATCGTTGTGTTTTACGAATTGGGGCGAAAAGGCATCTTGAACATAGTGTTTGGGGTGAGTTCCAAGAAGACCGTCGACGGCAAACCATTTACAGGCGACTTTAGGATTATATTTGTACCAACAAGAAGCAAATTTTGTTAACTCGGTCACGTTGGGGTTGTCTTTAGAGAGAACGCGTTCGACGCATATCTTTTCATCGTGCGACAGAGTCGATCTTTTCTCGAGATAGGCGTCTAAAATTTCATCGTGCCATTTACTGAAAAGAAGAGTCTTTTCAAAATAATAAGGTGCAACACGCGTCTTGTCGATAATTTTTTTATACAAACGTTGGATTATAGTTTCCTGAGTTACAAACTGGTTTCTATTTAACAGTACTTCTTGATAAATTGCTTCAGAAATGAGTTGGTCGATACGATCCATAGCTAGAAGAGAAGTGGAATGCCGGTGAGGATGTTGATACTTATATATTTAAGAAAAAAAAAATTTTTTTTTTTTTTTTTTTTTTTTAACAAATAAATAGAAATAAAATAATCATTGCAAGTAACAGGATTGGGAAAATGTAATAAATATAACCAATTGAATTTTGAGAATTTTTGAGGGATAATGGTTCTTCTAATGGATTAACTTTATGAGATATTGGTTCTTCTAATGGATTAACTTTATGAGATATTGGTTCTTCTAATGGATTAACTTTATGAGATATTGGTTCTTCTAATGGATTAACTTTATGAGATATTGGTTCTTCTAATGGATTAACTTTATGAGATAATGGTTCTTCTAATGGATTATCTTTGTGAGATAATGGTTTTTGTAATGGATTATCTTTGTGAGATAATGGTTTTTGTAATGGTTTTTCTTTGTTAGATAGTGGTTTTTTTAATGGTTTTTCTTTGTTAGATAGTGGTTTTTGTAATGGTATTTTTTTGTTAGATAATGGCTTTTGCAATGGTTTTTCTTTGTTAGATAATGGTTTTTGTAATGGTTTTTCTTTGTTAGATAATGGTTTTTGTAATGGTTTTTCTTTGTTAGATAATGGCTTTTGTAATGGTTTTTCTTTGTTAGATAATGGCTTTTGTAATGGTTTTTGTAATGTTTTTTCTTTGTTAGATAATGGCTTTTGTAATGGTTTTTGTAATGGTTTTTCTTTGTTAGATAATGGTTCTTCTAATGGTTTTTGTAATGGTTTTTCTTTGTTAGATAATGGTTCTTCTAATGGTTTTTGTAATGGTTTTTCTTTGTTAGATAATGGTTCTTCTAATGGTTTTTGTAATGGTTTTTCTTTGTTAGATAATGGTTCTTCTAATGGTTTTTGTAATGGTTTTTCTTTGTTAGATAATGGTTCTTCTAATGGTTTTTGTAATGGTTTTTCTTTCTTAGATAATGGTTCTTCTAATGGTTTTTGTAATGGTTTTTCTTTGTTAGATAATGGTTCTTCTAATGGTTTTTGTAATGGTTCTTCTAATGATTTAACTTTGGAAGTTAATGGCTCTTCTAATGGTTTAACTTTGGAAGTTAATGGCTCTTCTAATGGTTTAACTTTGGAAGTTAATGGCTCTTCTAATGGTTTAACTTTGGAAGTTAATGGCTCTTCTAATGGTTTAACTTTGGAAGTTAATGGCTCTTCTAATGGTTTAACTTTGGAAGTTAATGGCTCTTCTAATGGTTTAACTTTGGAAGGTAATGGCTCTTCTAATGGTTTAACTTTGGAAGGTAATGGTTCTTTTAATGGTTTAACTTTGGGAGGTAATGGTTCTTCTAATGGTTTAATATTGGGAGGTAATGGTTCTTCTAATGGCTTATCGTTGTTAGATAATGATTTTTTTAATGGTTCATCTTTGTTAGATAATGGTTCGCATTTCACTTTGTCGATCGTCGGTATCCATTTTCCGTTATGATCGCAAAATAGAAATTTTTCTCCTGTCAATTTATATCCGTCTTCACACTCATATTCCACTTTACTGTTAAATGTAAAATCCGAGCCCGTTCTCGTTGCGTGAGGCACCTGGCCCGGGTCACCACAAGTCACAGGGACACACTCCGTAGTTGTTTTCCATACTGCAGAATTACCATCTAGCTTACAAATAAAAATGGGAGACGTTGATCCGAAAAGAACAGGGTTATCGTGGAATTTGTAACCTGTAGTGCAATAAAATGGTATGTCCGTGCCTATAGGGAACGGTGGCCTTTTATGAGCATCATGTATTAACGAAAAATTTTTTCCCGTAGGATAGTCTTCGCATTGAAATGACATTTCCTACTCTTTCTTTTTTTAAGTCCAAAAAACGAGGTTCCAAACCGATTTTTAAATATAAATGCATATTTAATCTTTACATTTGTATCATTAAGTATTTAAGGCTCAAAATAAATTTTCCAATTGTTTACCTCCTGAAAATTACTAGTTGGGAGCTATCTCCAGGAAATATATTTAAAATATATTAGAATAAAGGGATAAAGAAGACGAATACTTAAAGACATCTTCAAGGATTCAACACAGAATAGCCTGTATCGATTTTTAATTTTATAGACGCCAGAAAAAATTGTGAGTTTTTCTCCAAGAAATTATATTTAATAACATATCAGAATAAAGAGATAAAGAAGACGAATTTTTAATGAAATTTTGAATGACCAAACGCGGGTTTTCTAATAATACAGCTCATGACAATTACTTTATGGGAGAAGTATTGAATAATATATATATATATATATATATATATATATATATATATATATATATATGGGTTAAAGGTCAAACGTCATTGACCTCTATAGATTTAAAATTTTATTAACGCCAGAAAAAAGTTATGAGTCAAAGTTTATATTTATTAACACGCCTGAATAAAGAAGTAAATAAAACAAGTATAAACATAGATTTTTCTAATGTTATAATTCCAGAAAATTACTTTAAGGGAGAAGTATATATATATATATATATATATATATATATATTTATGGGTTAAAGGTCAAAGGTCATTGACCTCTATAGATTTTTAATTTTATTAACGCCAGAAAAAAGTTATTAGTCAAAATTTATATTTATTAACATACCTGATTAAAGAGGTAAATAAGACAAGGATCGACATAGATTTTTCTAATGTTATAATTCCAGAAAATTACTTTAAGGGAGAAGTATATATATATATATATATATATATATATATATATATATATATGGGTTAAAGGTCAAAGGTCATTGACCTCTATAGATTTTTAATTTTATTAACGCCAGAAAAAAGTTATTAGTCAAAATTTATATTTATTAACACGCCTGATTAAAGAGGTAAATAAGACAAGGATCGACATAGATTTTTCTAATGTTATAATTCCAGAAAATTACTTTAAGGGAGAAGTATATATATATATATATATATATATATATATATATATATATATATATATATATATATATATATATATATATATATATATATATATATATATATATATATACATATATATATATATATATATATATATATATATATGGGTTAAAGGTCAAAGGTCATTGACCTCTATAGATTTTTAATTTTATTAACGCCAGAAAAAAAGTTATTAGTCAAAATTTATATTTATTAACACGCCTGATTAAAGAGGTAAATAAGACAGATTTTTCTAATGTTATAATTCCAGAAAATTACTTTAAGGGAGAAGTATATATATATATATATATATGGGTTAAAAGTCAAAGGTCATTGACCTCTATGGATTTTTAATTTTATTAACGCCAGAAAAAAGTTATTAGTCATATTAGTCAAAATTTATATTTGTTAACACGCCTGATTAAAGAGGTAAATAAGACAAGGATCGACATAGATTTTTCTAATGTTATAATTCCAGAAAATTACTTTAAGGGAGAAGTATATATATATATATATATATATATATATATATATATATATATATTAAAAAAAAAAAAAAAAAAATTTTTTTTTTTTTTTTTTTTTTTTTTTTTTTTTTTTTAAACATACTTTTGTTTATATGGAAATTTTTGCAAGTTATATTCGAATTAAAAAAACAGATGTACTAAATCTAAAGATTAATGACCTTTTTAAAAAAATACATTTTGCATAAACAAAGTTTGTGAGTTCCCTTTTCATAATTCCATTAGCCAAATCGTTGTTGTAATTTGGTAAATTACTTTGTTTTGCACGAGTTAAATTTATTTTTACAATTTTGAAAAAAAAGTGTTCTACGTGTCGACCATAAATAAAAAGAATCATGAATGATTTACCCACCGCTCAAAATGGTACGTTCACCTCCGTTGACCAACCACCCTACTCGGAAGGTAACAGGGCTACGTTAAATTGTAATCAGGGTTATACTCCGCAGGGTGTAACGGAATCAGTTTTAGAATTGGCCGGTACTGGTCTCAAGTGGAATCCTCCCTCTGCCACCTGCGTTCCTTTTCTCGACACACTGCCTGACGCCGTCAACGGTACTTTTAGCAGCACGGCCAAATCTCCTTTTATAGAGGGTCATAAAGCCACGTTGACATGTAATGCTGGTTACGTTGCGATCGGACCCACGGAATCTGTCTTGGAGTTGTCTGCCGTCAACGGTCTTTTAAAATGGAATCCCGCTTCTGGTCTCTGCACCGTGCCGATACCGGATCTTCCCCGAGTGTCCAACGGCCGCTTCGAAAGCAATAGTGTTGCTCCTTTCCAGCTGGATGACGAGGCCACGTTAAATTGCGATGCCGGTTACGAGCCCAATCACGTTACAATTAAAGTCGTGTTGGACGGGAATCAATTGAAATGGGATCCCGCAACTGCCAGTTGTAATCCCGTCGTTTGTCCGGATCCTCCAATGATCGACCACGGTATCATCGATGGACATTCGTTTACCTATCCCAACCAAATCGAGTACAGTTGCGAAGTGGGTTATACACTCACGGGTCACGCCACCGGTATTTTCCAGTGTTCGGAAAAGGGCACGTGGCAAGATGACATTCCGCAGGACCTGCTCTGCACACCCGTCACGTGTCCCCCGCTCTATGCCCCGCTTAACGGGCAGATGCAATGTCCGAGCCGCGATTATAATGAGACTGCAGTTTTTACTTGCGATGCGGGATACAAATTGGAGAACGCGAGTAACGGAACACGCGTCTGTCTGGCGGACGGCACTTGGAGCGGAGACGATGCCAAATGCGTACCTCTAGTGCCTTGCGAACTGACACCTGAGATGAAAAAGTTTAATATTAAAACGATCACGCCGTCTACCATAATACTGGATTGCGGGAACGGAAGAGAGCATACTATTTTATGCGAAAATTTAAAATGGTTAAAAGATCCTCCCTACTGCGAGTACGATTCACTACAGATCCAGGGAGGAGGGGGTGGTGGTGTAACCGTCCATGTCCAACCCGTCGATCCGAATGCTAATAAAAATACAAATGTAACGTATCGACTCGCCGCCGGTTCAGCCACCGCTCCAAATAATAGCAGTGGGACGACTAGTAAGAATCCGGCATCTACTTCTGGAGCAACAGCAACAGCAGGAAAACCCGTGGCGGCATCTTCATTCTCTTACGGTTATTGGATAGTCGTGATAATCATTGCGATTGTCACCAGTGTGCTCGTTTGGTTCGGTACGCGTTTTTGGTTAAGGAATCGTACTAGGCTTGGTACTGTTAAAATTTAAATGAAATTATATTTACAGTACCAAGACGGTATCTCTACAGTCGACAGCAAAATAAGTTGAGCGCCGGACCCACCTCAGAATTTTACATTTTCACGTTTTGCGAAAAAAAATATATATTCAAAGTTATAGAGAATAAATTGTTAAAGTAATATTTTGGTATATTCTCTCTCCCCTCCCCCCCCCCTCCTCCTCCAACGTTGGTAACATCTCAAACACAAAAAAAATATGGGTCGAAGGAAATTTTCCTTCGACCCATTTTCTTTTTTTTAACTCTTCCTGAACAGAAATATTCGAAACAATATCGGGTTTTTTTTTCTGAAAAAAAAAAAAAAAAAAAAAAAAAAAAAAAAAAAAAATCATTTTCTCAACCTATACACTGAGCCATCATTTCTCCCAATAAAGAAAAAAAAAGACCAGTTATCGCGCATCTCTTTTTCCATCATCACCACCATCCATCCATCCATCCATCCTGTTATTATTATTTTTTTTTCGTTACTCGTTGAGGGGAGGATGCGGCGGCGCGGTGGCAGAGACACACACTTACGGATATTTCCCACCCTTAACTTTTTTTACCCCCCTTCTTCTTCTCAAAGTGGTTTCTTCTCGCATTCGCTCTTTTTTTTTGTTTACTCCCTCCCTCTCCCGTCGTCCTCCGGTTCGCTGCGCTCGCTCATCATAGTCCCGCCTCTTCGCACACACAAACACAAAAATATAAACTCGTTTCGTATATGTGGACAAGTAACCTGGGCGCGTGTTTTACTCTCTCTCTCTCTCGCTCTCTCTCGCCAAACGCGCGCACACAACGACGACAACCATCATGGCTTTCTGCATCCAGTACAAACCGAATCCTTACCAACATTACGTCTTGACCGGGTTCGTGGGATTCGACGAGTCCCTCTACTGGTTTACGTCCGACCTCAACCGCATCCTGGGAATTTTTCATCGCGACTACAGCAGCAGCGTGCGCGTAAGACACGTGGCCGCGACTCTGAAGGACGCGTTGTTGCCATCTTTCCTGTCACAAAACGCGTCGAGAAAACACGTCACGAGTCACGAATCCGCGACCAAACTCTTGCTGGCGAGTCCCGTCGAAGCGGTCCAGGAATTTGCTCGAAAACTGGATTCGCCGGAAACGTACGTCCGAGTGCTGGCCGAGCACGATCCCGCGGATTTCCAGAATCTCACCCAACTGATGATCGTGAACGAAATGACCATCACGGACATGTTGACGCTCGACCTGTTTTTCGTGTGGTTTACTTTTTCAAAAAAAAAGCGGTCGACAAGTTGTACAAGACGCACGTCGATCGCACGACGGAAGAAGAAATCCTCTTGCAGCAGCAACAACCTCAGTCGTTACAAGTAGCAGTAGTCGAACCGCAACAACGACAACAACAACAACAACAACAACAACAACAACCAGAGCCACAATCGCAGCAGCAGCAACAACAGCCGCAGCCGCAAAACAGTGTCATGTCGACGACTCCGGTCGCAAAGACTGCTCCCATGGATTATGCTAAAAAATTGAGATATAATACAGAAGGATATCCCACAATATTATTGCTAACGTGGAAAGGTATCACCAAAAAATTTTACTGTCTTGAAAGTAATGAAATAATACCCCGATTCATAAAAGTACATATATAAACTAAAAAAAAAAAAAAAAAAAAAAAAAAAAAAAAAAAAAAAAACTTCTCCTGAGGAGGTAAAAAAATGGGCTAAAAGAGTCGTGCGTGTAAACAACAAAGCACGACTCTTTTAGCCCATTTTTTTGCAAACAACTCATGACCAACGTTGGCATCTTTTTTTTCTCCTAATAATTAAAAATAACTCTGTTTGAAGAGGCAAAAGAGTGGGCTAAAAGAGTCGTGCTTGCATAACAAACAAAAAAAAAAGCACGGCTCTTTTAGCCCATTTTTTTGCAAACAACTCGTGACCAACGTTGGAAACTTTTTTTCCATAAAAAAAAATAAGTGTAAAATAAAAAGATCTATATGATTCAAAACTCTATACATAAGTGCAATTCTTTGTTTTTTTTTACTTTTAACCTATTGTTTTTTTTTTATTAACAAAAAAAAAATTGCAATCAGGCTCATGTTGGAATCGCGACTTTAAAAAAAAAATAGTAATCGATTGATACCTAACATTGAAAAAAAATACATAATAGTTCTTTCATTTTGTTCTTCCCCCCTCCCCTTTTTTTACTTTCTTTAGAGATGATGTGAATAATTTATTCATCTTTTGAGTATGCGAGCGAGAAACACACCTCTTCCTCTTTGCCTAGCAAACGGGTTTTCTTCTTCTTCCCCCCTCCTACTTCTCCAATCGCTACTGATGCGGAATTTTTCTTTTCTTTAGTAACATGTGCGCGCTGTTTTTCGACTTTGATTCTCTCATTATTTTTTTTTTCTACTCACCCGCGTGCGTGTGCATCTTCCACCACCACCCCTCGTTTACCGAGAGAGAGAAATCATAGACTATAAAACAACTCGCTCGTCGGGGTTTTTTCTTCATTCGCGTGCGAACTAATCGAGAGCCCTCCTTTCCAATAAAAGATGCTGTTTCAAGTGAGTTTCGACAAAACGAGTGGTAAATTGTGGGGCGTGATCGGCAATAAGGGAAACTTGTACTGGGGAGCCGTTTCTGTGGCCAGATACTTGAATTATCGATCTCCCTATCACTTTGCTCGCAATCATTCGACCACCAAAGTGAAAGACGTCACCAGCGAGTACTGGACTCGGGGTTTGGAAAAATCTCTTTTGAAATTGCAGCTCTTCACCCACAACCACGCGCTCTACGTGTTCGAACGTTGCAAATCGAAACGAGCGCAAGTCGCCTTCAAAAAACTGAGCGGCAAAGAGTTTTACGTTCGGGTGAAAAAAACTTTTCAGTTTCCAATCGCCCAACACTGCTCTCGAAGCGATTGGGATGCAGTCGAATTTTACCAATGGATCGACGCCTACAGAAGGGCTCTGAATGCCGAGGAAGAAGGTGCCGCCTCCGAAGAAGCCGCCGCCGAAGTCGCTCGACATCTCAATGAGGAAGACGACAAAGACGAGGAGGAACCCGGTTATTCGAAAGAAACCCCTACCTACCACGTATCGCCCCCTATAAGGATTTCTCCCGTTGCGAGTCCCAATCCCGTTACTGCTGCGAATCCAGATTCGGTGATTGCACACGCTAAATCTGCCGCTGTGGTTATCGAACCCGTTTCCATGGATACTTTCGCTACAGAGAGCCGATCGAGCGAATATACACCCACGTCTCCTCCGTACCCACCACCGCCCAGTCCGGTACCCGATCCTCGCGGCGGCGGCGGTGGCAGTCAGTTTTCCAACTTGTCGACTTGCGTTCATTTGAAAGTCAGTGCAAATTCGGCTTTCGAACCCTACACTCCGGCCGATCCGCCTTACAATTTCACAGAAGGGGAGGAAGAGGAGGACGACGATGATGCTGCTGCTGCTGCACCACCATCACCACCACCACCACCAACAACAACCAAACGTCCCGAACCTTTAAATGCATTGCCTCCGAAAAAAAGATTTCGTCTCGTAAACGACAACACTTCGGAAGAAGGCGTCATGATTTGGCTTTCCGGTTTTCCACCTAAAAAATTGATTGTACTGCACGGAAGCTCTGCTCAAGAATTTTTACCCAAGGACTGAAAAAAAAAAAAAAAAAAAAAAAAAAAAAAAAACTTCTTATGCTGAATATTCAGTGTTGAAGTACAAAAAAAATGGGCTGAAAGGGATATTTTTCCCTTTCAGCCCATTTTTTTTGTATCAATTTGCTTACCAATATTGGTTTTCGAGACTTTAAAAAAAATAGAGATACAAAAGTTAATCTCCCCCCCTTTTTTTCCTTCCCCACGTGGTGCGACAAGAAAAAAAAACAGGAGGTGGAGCTTCCCTCTCTCTCTCCGCGCACGCACACTCATTCGTAAGAGTAATACTTTATACTTCACGGTTCTGTTCTTTTTTTTTTCGTTTGGTAGTCAACATGTTGTTTCGACTCCATATTTCGAAACGTTGGTACTTTTTCGACATTTTAGGAGTAGTCGGAAACGACGGCAAAGTGTACTTTTGCACTTCGGATATTGCCCTGGCCACAGGACAGAGTTACGGATGGCGAGTCTCGATGGCCACCTGCCAGATGAAAGACGTCACGAACGCGTGCAAATTGAGATCGGACACTTGGGTGATCGAACATTCGGCCCTGCTCGATTCGTTGAAATCGGAGCGAGAAGGATCGGTGTATTATGCCCTGAGATTCGGGTACGTGAAAGAAATCCAGAACGACGGGAACAGTCCTCCTGTGCTCCAACAAACTTTTGACGAGAAAGAAGGTATACCGTTCGACACTTGGATACAAAACTTTAAAGAAAAATGCGCTCAAGAAGAGGCGGAAAACAGAACAATCGATGATGAGAACTAACTTTTTTTTTTACATAATTATGAAAAAAAAAAGTTCCAAAAAAATGGGCCAAAGATTTTGGGGGTGAAAAAAAAATCCCCCAAATCTTTGGCCCATTTTTTTGCAACTTATTGGTTTCCAATATTGGGAGGCGATGTCATACTTTATTATTTGCAAAAAAAAACATTAGCATGCGTATATACAATTTTTTTTTACTTATCGCTCAATCATTTTTTTTTTTTTTTTTTTTTTTTTTAAATAGTTCATCTCCGTCAAAGTACTTGCGGACTCTTTTAATAAAACATTGCAAAAATAAAAGATGATTTTTTCTATGTTAAAAAAATTTCGATGTAAAAAAAAATATAATTCATTTTTTTTTAACCACTTGTACACAGTGTAAGTTTGTGTATGCGTGTGTGAAATAAAAACATGAGATTTGTAATTCAACTTTTTTTTTATTTTTTTTTTGTTTCTAAACAGTTTACAAAAACAATTTTTTTTAACATAACATTTAACCAATATTGGTATGTCGTCTGTCGTAAAAAAAATGGGGGGTCGAAGAAAAAGTCTGGAATCCAGACTTTTTCTTCGACCCCCCATTTTTTTTACTCTTTCAACACCGATTTTTTCGGTTTGAGAAAGATTGGGATGTTTTGTCAGTTTTGTCGCAGCAGCACAGGTCCATAGTTTTTTTTAAAATCCTCAATCCACTGATGATATTGTATCCCATCTCCCGTTTCGCATTGCTTGATGATGAAAAGTTTCAAGTTGTAATCGTACGGCAGGTCTGTCACCCAGCCGTATTCGAGCGTTCGCACGAACCGCTTGGAATGCGACCACGGGAGAAACCGGAGCGCATCCAGGACGTCTCGATGTCCCATCATCATCATGGTTTTGGGAAACGGTGGATCGATCACAATTTCTTCCAGACGTTGACTCGGCAGCCAAGTGGTGCGCCGCATGGACGCGGGAACGAACCGGGCCACGTCGTCCACGGAATAATATACTTGTCCGTCGTGGTCTCCCAACACGCCCATGACGGTTTCGGTCCTTTCATTGAGTTTGATTTGGATTCTAAAGAATGCCATGTTCTCTGTCTCTCTCGGGAGGAGTAGGAGGAGTAGTAGTAGCGACGGTAGCAACAGCAATGAGAATGAAAAGAATTTTTTCGATCGTTTATATACGACTCGGTTCAGAGTTCCCAGCTTCAAAAAAAAAGATGCCAGTCACGTACTGTCCTTGGAAGTTTAGCCACGAATGAAAGAACGAGTTTTTTTAGATGCAAATTGAAACGGTCGGAGTCTTGTTGTTTCACCCCGCCTCTCGACTAAAGCAAAAGAACGAGTGGGGTGGTGGTTACTTTGGTCGATGTCGTCATCTTTTCCCCCCCCCCTTTGATCAATCTGATAATTCGGCGCCGCTCAACTCGCTTGCATCTCTGAAGGACATGACTCGCATGCGTCTATGTAATTCACGATAACGTTCAGGGGTGAAACTTGTTTCGTAATGATACAGAACGTACCACAAATCAGCCGATTTAAAATTTTCGCCACATTTAGGACACCGCATGTCATCATTAGTTTCCAAATATTTTTTCAAACATTTTCCGTGCGCTTTATGCCTACAATTTTTCAATCTCGATCGTCGCTTGACACTTTGAGCACAAAATATACACGATTCCATCGAGCTGGGCTTCCAGAAAGGTTTGAAATGCTGACGCTCGGAGCCTCGCGTTCAATATATATATACTATCCAAAACTTTTTTTTTTTTTTTTTTTTTTTTTTTTTTTTTGTCGGTATTCTCAGTAGCTGTTAACTGTGTCAAGACTCAAAATATTTACATAAAGTTTTCAAACTTACAGATTGTGTCTTTATCCATTAGAAGTTTCTTCAACTGTGGGTCGTGTTTGTCTTCTTCTACGATTAATCTTCCTTTCTTTTCTTCATAATTGTGGTATACAGTAAATCCTTCAACGTGGTTTTCGTCCGCCAGTCTGTAATTGGAACATGTTTGCACAGTAATTATCCCCCCTCTATCCGTCGTCAGATACGTGAAATCTTTTGAAAATTCAAAGGTTATAGGGTCCAGTTCATAAAATAATTTTTTGCAACGGCACTCGACATGGTCCACACATTTAATGGTTATTTTTTTCTCTCGAGTCAACGTCACTTCCCAAAAGCGGTCTACAAAAAAATGTTTCACACGGATGGGTTTGTCGATCGAAATTTCGCGATACCCGTTCAAAGGACAAACGTGAAAGGCTATTTTACACAAAGGAGGTGTATAGAGTACCGTAATGTATCCATACACTTCCAGATAATAGAGCAAATATTTTGACTCTTTCTCTTCGAAAGATTGGAAACGAAGCAAAAAATCTCTTTCTTTTTTCATGGTCGAAATGGATTGACGAGAAAACTCAACACGGCTGTTGGGTCGGAAGAAACAGTGGTTGAGGTCAAAGCGATACTCTGTGATTTGTAACGTGGCGTCATCGAATCGCAGATAGGTCCACCAACCCAAAACAATCCGATGAACATAATAGCCGGGTCTGTATAAGCGCAAAAGTTCAATATAGTCCATCGAAAATGGACCAGGAGAACTCAGATAAGATGCACGATGTTCTAGAAACGATCGAAATTCAGGCATTTTATAAAGCGTGTGCAATTTATCTTTGAGTGGAACGTAGTCTCTCAAAATCAGGAACAAAATGTCCACGGGCAAGTCTAATAACTGTGGAAGTGCCGTCGCCATCCTCGTTTTAAAGTGCTACTGCACACCGACTGATCTGGTGAAACAATGTCACTCCCTTTTATATTTTAAAAAAAAAAAAAAAAAAAAAATTTTTTTTTTTTTTTTTTTTTTTTTTTTTTTTTACTATACATTTTCTTTTTCAACGGTCACTTTGTAAAATAAGAATTCGAAATTTAATGTTTGATAGAATATTTAATTTTTTTTTTGCAACGGTCACTTTGTAAACAAGGATTCGAAATTCAATGTTTGATGGGATCATGCCTCAACTTGTACCTAGAGGCGATGCCCACCGAAGCCTTCCATTTGTGGCAGTTTTTCGATTTGCACGACTGGCAGTCTTTCACTTCGACGGCGTCCAACAAGACGACTTGGAGTTTCTTCAACTCTCTGGCGTACGATTTTCGAAGGTCGCAGCTTATTTTAAAACTCTGTTCGTCCATGCAGTTGAGAACTCTGACATTCATTTCCGAAATTTCCCGGAAAAGAATCGAGTTGTTGAAAGATTTTTCGAAAGAAGTGCTCGTGACGCCGTTGGTGAGAGTGAATCCGTTACCTCCTATGGCTAGAACTGCCGCAATCTTTTGGTGTCGGTAAACGCGCGTCTTCTTCTTCTTTTTCTTCTCCTCCTCCTCTTCCTCCTCCCCTTCGAGTCCCGTCGTCGTCGCGGACCCGTGCTCCATCGGATCGAAAGGGATGCCGTGCAGACGCGAAATTCCCGCGTTCGCTCTCCACAGGGGACACGATCTTCTTTTGCAGTACAAGCAGGGTTTCACGGGAAAGGGTTTCAGCCGATACACGCGGAGGCGAGGCGACGGAAATTTCGCCAGGCTCTTCTGGACGGCGCCGTAGGTGTGTTTGTCGAAACAGTGCAGCGTTCCCACTCGCATTTCGTCCAACTCTCTGGCCAGGAAGGCGGACGTCGAAGCTTCTCGAACGAAGACGCAGTGGACTCCGTTGTCTAAGGCGAAAGCGTTGTCGCGAACGGCCATCACGGCAGTTATCTTGTCGTGTCGATAGGTAGATTTCGGGCGTCCCGCGGTCTTTCCGGGAGGAGGAGGTGTCGTAGTCGGCGGCGGCGGCGGCGGCAGGTGGTCGCGGCGAAGTCTCTTCTCGGCCGCAAGTCTTTCGGCCAGGCGAAGAATGGGTTCGCAGACGGCAAGGCGTATTTTTTTTCGAGCTGGCGTCTCAAGAGCAGCAGCAGCGGGAGCGGGAGCAACAGGAGCATTGGACGCTTCTTCCATGGCGAAGAGGGAATGGGAATTTGCTGATCGATGGCTCCTATTTATACAATCATATTCCGCGAAAAAAAAAAAAAATTTTTTTTTTTTTTTTTTTTTTTTTCATGTGTCATTGGGTGTTTGGAGCTATGGGTGCATTATTTACAACTACAAAATATATATCGTGACCTTCTGGTTTTTTTGTTGGTAAACTTTGCAGTCTTGTAAAGTCTTCATTGCTGCAATTTTTGGTGCATCTTTTACATTCAATGTGCTGAATGGTGTGTTTTACAATCATCTTTGCGCAGTATCCATGATAATAATGTCCACATGCAAATAAAAACATCTCCTTTGGATGTATGATGGTGCTACAGATATTACATATCATATCCATAGGAAAAGCTTTCTCGCATACCTCCACTAGTCTTTTCCCGTAATTCGTTGTATGAGGAACAGCAACACGCGTTGGAGTAAAGCTTGGAGAACGACACGCAATTTGAAAATTATACGACATGGTTATTATGCTTTGACAGTTAAACTTTTTGTATACATATATATTTTTTTTACATTTGGTCTTCTCGAATTCTGTTTTCGATCCAGTGCTCGGTTTCTGCAAGTCTCATTTCGTCCATATGTGAAATGTCCCTACATGTCTTGCATCTCGTTGCACGTCCAATTTTATAAACACAAGTATGATGATAAAAATGCCCACATTTCATCATAAACAAATAAGTAAGCTTTATAGATTTTTTACACAACCTACATTTAAGATCAGGTAAAGCATTTTGAGGAATTTCTATCGTGTTAAAAGTTGAAATCTCCATAAAAATCTCATAGGCAAAGGAAGATGCGATGCAGATGTCAATCTCCAAGAGAAAAGTGACTGAGTTGATCAAGAGCTTCTATATATACAGTTCAAAAAAAAAAAATTTTTTTTTTTTTTTTTTTTTTTGAGGTATATCATCAGGGATTCTTAAACCATTTTGTGGCACGTATGCGTGTCGCTCGTACCCAAGGGATTAAAGCCGTTCTCTCACCCAGTCGGCAAAAACGACGCATTCAGTTCTTGAGCAGTGGGCCATCTTTTTATTATCTTGCAGTTTTTGATGGATTCCGCAACCATTTACCACAATATATTTTATTGGATGGGAAATTTCATCAAATTTTGGACATTCGAAATCTTCTAAGTCGACGTACGGAATGCCCAATTTTATCAACACATCTTTTTCAATATGCCCTCCTTTGAACGCCACAATATATTTTTGTTCTGTTTTGTGATTTTCGTATTCCACTTTTAGAATTGAATTAAAAAATTTGATGTCAAAAATATCTGTCTCGTTAGGCAAGGATTGAAAAGACATGCCGTGCACGTTATTTGTACAATAATTTATAGTCTTCCACTCTTGAGGGGTCACTCGATTTACCAGATGATTCAATTTGAATTTGTACGATCCGCTGCGTCCGTCTGTTAAGGAGGCATATCCCATCTCTGCAGTAAAATTTTTTGTCGATGCAGAATCCATCAAAATCAATCACGAGACAAACTTCCGAAAGACGCATGATAAAAAAGTTCCAAGTTTTTCTCGGTGGCAAGCTCTAAAAGATAAAAAAGAATTTCACTTGGAGGCGGCAGGTAAACTCTTAAATAATATTTTAACCAGTAAGAGTTTTCAAAAAAAAAAAAAAAAAAAAAAAAATTTTTTTTTTTTTTTTTAAATATATATAACCATAACAAAACATAAACATTACAATAATCCATAATAATAAAAGATACACATCGTGCATCTTTTATTGTTATGGATTATGTTTCATCGATGACATTTTTCAACGCCTACGTCACGTAATGTATCAATTAAATGGTAAAATTGACTATATATTTATATTTGTATTTCATATATTTATATGTGTGTGCGTGTGCATATACGTACATCAATTAGAAAAAGTAAAACATAAGCATAACTTAGTATTATAAACCATTAAAACACGTACATTTGGAGAGAGCATCCAAAGCACGTCTTGCCTCGTTAAAAAAAAAAATTTTTTTTTTTTTTTTTTTTTTTTTTTTTTTTTTTCAGGTGATTACAAGTAGGAGTCAGTTCAAATCTTTCCATTTTTCCGCGGCACTCGACCGAGATGGATTTTTCGCTTTTCGAAAGACCGTGTTACCAAAAATGGACCCATCAGCGTCTACTGAAACCTTTCGTATGGCCGGCAATCTTATGCGATTTTCGGGACAAAGTTTTATGCAGACGACGACTTTCTACGTCTCCGAAAGATCCCGAATTCGAGTCCGACGCCGCCTCTGCCGCTACGGTCGACGAGGATCGATCCGAACCCGACACTCCCAGCGAGGAATCCTCGTCCCGAGACCTGCTCGTGGTCGACGTGAGCGAGGAAGAGCGGAAAGAATTCGTCGACGCGTACGGTTCCCTTTCGCCACCTCCCGAAGAAATCTCCGACGAGGCGGCGTTCGTCCGGAACGGGCAGAGAAGACCGAGAGACCCCGATTCCAGATGGCGGGGCTACCATCGGAGACTCGGACACGGACGAGGCGAAACAACTCGCAGATGGAGACGTTACAATCCTCGAAATTATCGTTACAATAATTATAATTCTCAAAAATATCGTTATTATAATTATTCTGGACAAACTGTCGAGACAAAGAGGTGATTCCAGACGACGCGGGAGGGGGGGAGGGCAATCTACCATCAAAAAAAAACTTGTGACGAGGCGAAAAAAAAACTCGCAAATGTAACCTCACAACTTTTGTTTTGTAATCTAAAGCAATTGTGTCCTCGCAACAATGTACACTTGAATGTAACATTTATAGATATATATAAATAAATATATTATTTAATATTTTAAAAGTTTTTCGTGTGTTTTATTTTTTTTTCTTTCCAAGCTTATAAAAAAAAATATCTCACAATTAATTAAGTCAGCGCTGGACTCTTCAAAACTGTCATTAGTAGAGGATATCGAGAGAAAAAAAAAATTACGGTTCGGGTAAATATTTGATTGTGCGTCCGTTACATTTATAAAAAATCGCTGGCGGAAAATTCTCGGGGATCGTTTCAGGTGGTTCGGCGTACTCTATGAACGACGATACGAATGAATCGTCTAAAACTGGCATGCTGTATAGATTTTCAAACACCGTCACTTTAAACGTCTCTAACCAGAGGAAAAATGAGCGGTGGTTTTCTTTCGTCTCGGTTATCACTACATAAGTAGGATCTTTTAAATTTGTAACGTCTCCTCCGGGATTCACTGCCACTCGGGTACCTGGGCTGTTTATTTTCCGTTCAAAGTCTCGCACCGTACTCCTTCTCGCTTTTTTGAGCAAAAAACTCAAATCGAAATGAGAAATTATCCGTTTCCGTAAGAAATCGGGACCTACGTTATCCAAAGGCCCCGTAACATCGCGTACTTTTTTATCGCTCAGTCTTCTCGCGTAGGATCTGCTGTACCCCAAAACGGCGGCGACGTCCTTACACAGCCAATAGACGAAACAATCTGAACCGACAATCCCGGTAAGATAATGATGAGGGATCGAAGACTTTCCGGGAATATTGTAGACGACCACGAACGACATGGTGGCAACGAGAGATTGACTCGAAATAAAAAAAAGAGGGATTAGCCACTCGATTTTCTGAAAGTGGAACCGACACGTTAGTAGATCTTGACTCTGCGAATCTCCCGGCGAAAAGTCATTTTTAGATTTATCAAGAAGTCCCATTTATATTTAAAAAAAAAAAAAAAAAAAAAAAATGAAATAACAATTTGAAACTTTTATAATATTCAGGAATTTGTGTTACATTATAGTACAAAGAAAAAAAAAAAAAAAAAAAAATTTTTTTTTTTTTTTTTTTTTTTTTTTTGGTCGTGAAGACCCCCGTGCGTCCGCACTTTTGAAATTTTGCTATTTTATGCGAAATTCTTTACTTTTAGAAGAATTTATTATTGAATAGGAAAATCAAAATGTTTAAAATCATTATAATATATATATATGTATATATATACATATATATATATATATATATATATATATATATATAATAATATTCGTTATACAATCATAATTGTTGTTAAAAAATGAAGGTCAAAGGTCAAAGGTCATTGACCTATATAGATTTTTAATTTTACAGACGTCAGAAAAATTGCAAAGTGCATGAAAAAAATAATTTCATCTTCTTAGGGTTTTAGATTTTTTACTGAAGATAAAAAAGATTTATGAGTCAAAATTTACTTTAATTAACATGTCAGAATAAAGAGGTAAAAAAGAGGAAGATTAACATCAAGGGATTACCTTAAGGGTAATTACCTTAAAGGAGAAGTAGTCAGTAATTTTATATATATATATATATATATATATATATATATATATAATATTCGTTATACAATCGTAATCGTTTTAAATTTGTTTCAACCAGCTCTCAGAAAATTTTTTTCAAGTAGCTCCCAAATAAAAAATGAAGGTCAAAGGTCAAAGGTCAATGACCTATATAGATTTTTAATTTTACAGACGCCAGAAAAATTTGCAAAGTGCATGCAAAAAAAAATAATCAAAACTTTATAGTGTACAAAAAAAAATTACACGAAACATTTTCAAACATAAAAGTTACATTTATTTACAACTATAAATATATACTTATTTACATTGTTACCAAGTTACATTGTTCTACCCGATCCTCGGTCGGGACGGCGTGTTTTTTCGCTCTTATTTTTTTTTTATTTTGTCTTTTGTTTTTTGTTCTTTTTTTCGCCTCTTTGCGTCCACGACCGATCCTCGGTCGTGGCGGCGGGTTTTTTCGCTTTTCTTTCTTTTCTTCGTTTTTTGTTCATTTTTCGCCTCTTTGCGTCCACGACCGATCCTCGGTCGTGGCGGCGGCGTGTTTTTTCGCTCTTCTTTCTTTTCTTCGTGTTTTGTTCTTTTTTCGCCTTTTTGCGTCGAACCCATATCGGGTCGCGACGACGACGCGTTTCTGTTCGATACGGAAAGGGTTCCACAGTCACGTCCACCTGGTCCCTGGTCGCGGCGGCTCTCGCCAACGCGTCTGCCCGATCGCCGTGGACGTGACCGGCGTGAGATTTGATCCAGTGCATAAAGACTTTAATTTTATTTTTCGCGACGAAATCTCTGATCTGATCGGCCACTCGATGTCGTCGAAGACAGGATCTCTCGACGAATCCGATCGCCGCTCTGGAATCCGTATAGACGTCCAGTTCGCGGACGCCCCTCTCGCGCGCGTCCGTCACGGCCTCCTTGATCGCCTGGAGTTCGGCCGTGACTATGCACAGACCGTCGGAAATGCGGATTTGTTTTTCCGCGACGACGGTCCGTCGGTCGTCGGACACGGCGGTGAAGGCGCACCCGGCGTGCTCTTGCCGCTTGGATCCGTCCGTGTAATACGAACACGACGTTCGCGGAACGCGATCCTTGATAAACGGGATCCGATCGAAATCGTAAATGCGACAGATTTCGGAGTAGTTGACGCCGGGCTCGTCGGAGACGGCAATTCTCCATTGGTACTTCTCCGGGCGCCGCCGTCGCCGAAATCTTTTTAACTTTTTCTTCTTCGACTCTCGATGCTCGCCTTTATTTTTTTTCAACTTTTTCTTTGACTTTTGCACCCGAGACTGTCGCCGCTCGACTTTAGTTTTTTTAAAATGTTTTTTTGACTTTTGCAGCACCCGAGACTCGCGGCTCGACTTTCGGGCTTCAAAACGTTTCTCAGACTCTCGTTTCGGTTTAGAAGTTTTCGAACGCTCGTTCGGCGTCTCGAGTGCCCGCTTCCGCTGCGGATCCTCTCGGCCGCCGAGGGACGCGACGGGCGGCGTCGCAGGGTCTGCGAGATCTCGGGACGCCTCGGGTTCACGTTTCGGGGAGTCGTCTCCTCGATCGTCATCGTCGTCGTCGTCATCATCATCATCATCATCATCACCACCAGCAGCAGCAGCAGCATCGGGTTGTAAAAGATCCCGGTCTAGTTTAAGAGAAACGGAAGTTTCTAGCTCCGGCGAGGACGCGTTCGAAAGTTTTTCGAGAGTGAAATTTTTCACCGAGGTCAGATTGTTCTCGGAATCAGGAAAGGAATCTTGAAGATACGTGGCCATGTCGACGAGTGACAAGAGGAGGCGTCGAATGAGACACGTCTGATGCGCAGGCTAATATTTATGTCAAAAAAAAAAAAATTTTTTTTTTTTTTTTTTTAATAGGTTTAAAGGCATTTTTTTTTTTTTTTTTTTTGAGAAGAAAAAAATTTATTTTTCTGGCGCTTGTAAAATTACAAATCTTCAGGTCATTGACCTGAAGATTTGTATATCGAGGTAGTTGACAAAACAACTTTCGTGAACACCCCTCTTTGGGAAAAAAAGTCACACGAAATATTTTAAAAACATAAAAGTTTTATTTATTTACAATTATAAATACATATTTATTTACATCGCTATAAGGACACAATTTCTTTAAGCAAAACATTGACTGCGTGATAGATTTACATTTTTATAACAATTTTTCCATTTTAAATCTGCACAAAGGGCACGTGTTTTTTCTCTCGAACCATGTTTGGATACAAAGTTCATGAAACTTGTGAGTGCAAGGAAGTTGTTTGGGCTCCTTTTGAAACTGTTCAAAACAAATGGCACATTCATCCAGGTTTTTATCCACACTCGTCGAAACACTTTCATTGATACGATTCAATATAAACTCTCTAAAAAATTCATGTTTTTGAAATAAAACGTCCATTAATTGAAGAATCATTTCGTTACGCCACAGAAACTCTGGATCCTTGGGAAAGTGAACCTTTTGTTTACAATGGCTCCTTTCGTCGTCGTCTTCGTTTTCCCGATACGGACAATCGTCGTTTTCTTTACACCAATTCGCTAGGCACGCATCGTGGTAACAATAAAGACAGGGTAACAGTTTAACCGCCTCCAAAGGACGAAACTTGATTTTGCACAAGACACACTTATCGTTTTGAGCAAGTTGCGAGTAATCTATTGGGATCGTGGGTATGGCATCATAAATATGCCATTCAACAGCAGGTCTTTGAAATAACTCGTTTATAATATAGGCCATCGTCATTGCATTAGACTCAAAACAGCGTAGCACATTATTCAATCTCTGTTTCCGTGGACCACGTAATATGTAATTGGTTGATGTTTTACCCAAGAAAGGGTAAAAAGAATTTTGCAAATTGTCACTATCGGAGACTTCTACACTAGTCATGTTTTGTAAAGGTGTGAGACGATTATGCAAACTGTTAACTTTATAAGGCTTAAACTTTATGTGGTATAACTTCATATGGCCGAGCGAAAAACTGACTGCAAATGTTTTTTTTTTTTTTTTTTTTTTTTTTTTTTTTTGTGTGACCTCTTATAGCTTGGCTTAAGGCAAAAAAAACCCTGGCCCATAATATACTTTAATCTGTACATAAAAATCCTCTGTCTTAAAATTATATATAAAGGCGTCATCAAAGGGCGTTCGATAATGCTTCAAAGGATGTTCAACAGTATAACCAATAGATCTCAGCTGTTCTGTTAATGAAGAAAAGGGTTCTTCGAAATATGAATATTGACTAATTTTGAATGTTTTTAATATACGTTTCTCATCCTTTTGACGACTTTCTATTAAACAAATACATTTCTTATAGCCATTGTTCTCCCAGTCTTGTTGACCAAATTTATGTATATCAAACGTCACTGTCCCTTTAGGAGTCGGAATATCCATGATCAGGAAATATACGTTACAAAATTCTGGGATGACCCGCCACACAGTACAGCCGTAAGAGGTGTGAGATGTTATTGCGAAAAGAAACGTTATTTATTAAAAAAAACACACAACTGTCCAAAGAAGTGTGAAATGCGATTACGAGAGGAGACGATATATATATTGTTAAAAAAAAAAAAAAAAAAAAAAAAAAAAAAAAAAAAAAATTGGTATTCTGATGCGAGTTTTTTTTTTAAAAAAAAACAAGACGGAAATAATTTCAAAGTTCAAAGAAACAATGTTCTAAAAAATTTTCAAAGTAAATATTACAAACTTTTTTGTTTGTATCGCATCAGTCTCTAATTTTTTATGATTCATCGTTTCTTTTCAGTTTTCTAATGATCTTAGTCAAAGTTTTTTCTAAAATCAAATCAGTTTTTCTCATTCTCGGTCTCGCGTAGCTGTGCGGATGGTATAGTATCGTACATATAGCGCGCAACTCGCGCCAATGGAGGGGAGTGGAGCAGGCGTAGCACGTCAGCGTAGGCTCGGGTGTTTTCAAATCTTCTTTAATTTTGTATATGATGCATCCCGCATGGAATTCGTGGCCGCAGCGTCTCAGTATAATTCCGGACCCTCCTCTCCGCTTTCTGCAGTACACACAGCATAATCTTCGAGACAAATACTGGCCAGCGGTATCGGGCACTGGGGCACGCTCATCGACAGCAGCCAGTGTTGTCTCCGCCATCTCAGAACGAAAAGTGACTGCGGATTAAAATTTTAAAATCAGATATACATTTAAAAAAAAAAAAAAAAAAAAAAAAATTTTTTTTTTTTTTTTTAATATAATATAGCTATATTATATAGATAATATTATAATATAGCGTGATTACATATTTTATAATGTCGATATATATTTATAAAAAAAAAAAAAAAAAAAATATTATCTATATAATCTATATAATATTATCTATATAATATAGCTATATTATATTATTAAAAAAAAAAAAAAAAAAAATTTTTTTTTTTTTTTTTTTTTTTTTAAAACATTTGGACGAATGGTTGTTGTTTTCGGTCGTGCAGACCCCTGTCCGTCCGCATTTTTGAAATTTTGCTATTTCATGCAAAATTCTTTACTTTTAGAAGAATTTTTATTTGAATAGGAAATCAAAATGTTTAAAATCATTATAATAAAGAATAAACTAACATATTTAAAAATGGTTAAACGAAAATTATCAGATATTGAAAAAACCGAAGCCAAAGAAAACTAAAAATAAAGAGGTAAACAAGAGGAAGATTAACATCAAGGGATTACCTTAAGGGGAATTACCTTAAAGGAAAAGTAGTCAGTAATTTATATATATATATATATATATATATATATATATATATATATATATATATATATATATATATATATATATATATATAATATTCGTTATACAATCGTAATCGTTTTAAATTTGTTTAAACCAGCTCTCAGAAATTTTTTTTCAAGTAGCTCCCAAATAAAAAATGAAGGTTAAAGGTCAAAAGTCAATGACCTATATTGATTTTTAATTTTACAGACGCCCGAAAAATTTGCAAGTGCATGCAAAAAAATAATCAAAACTTTATAATGTAAAAAAAAAAAAAAAAAAAAAAAAAAAAAAGTTTAATATTTTTTTTTTTTTTTTTTGGCACGCTATCTGTTTATTTTGAGTCATGCCCTCATGGAATTTTAAATAGTATCTTTTGATTCACTTTTTTGACTCCATCCCTTTTTGTGACGACAACCCATGAACTAAGCCATAGATTTGTTTTTTTTGTAAAACACTATAAATTTTGGGTGAGGATAAAGATTTACAGAAACTTTTAAAAGAAAATAACAGTCTTTTTAAACCGTATGCCTTGGGTACCTTTTGTGTGATTGATTTTGTTTTGTGTGAGAGAAACCTGATTCTAAAAAAAAAACACATCGCTTTCAATGAATCTTAATATTTTTTAACATTGGATCGTTTCTCTTGACCGGATCCGTTTCAAAATGTCCAAGATTGGCAAAGCCTTTTTCGCAGAAAAAGGGGGTTGAAGGAAGTTGCTGTGGCAACTTCCTTCAACCCCCTTTTTCTGCTGGGAAAGAAACACACCTTTTACAACAGAACAACCTTTATCGAGGAATCTTTTTTCATACAGACATGGACCAGGTTACGCGTAAATGGTTTGTATCAGTCCTTTCGACTTGATAATGACTTTCGTCGCTGGTATTTTGTCCAGGATAATGGTAATACTGGAATCCTGAGGGAAGCTCGGTGCAGTGTCCTCCGAGTCGCTGGAATCGCTGGAGCTGCAAGTGACGACGGAGGGGGAAGATCCTCGACTCTTTGGCTGGGGCGTGTAGGAAGGCGACGCCGGCGTGTAGCAGGGACTGCAGGGAGAGTAGACAGGCGAGGCCGGCGTGTAGCGGGGCGACGCCGGCGTGTAGCAGGGACTGCAGGGAGAGTAGACAGGCGAGGCCGGCGTGTAGCGGGGCGACGCCGGCGTGTAGCAGGGACTGCAGGGAGAGTAGACAGGCGAGGCCGGCGTGTAGCAGGGACTGCAGGGAGAGTAGACAGGCGACGCCGGCGTGTAGCAGGGACTGCAGGGAGAGTAGACAGGCGACGCCGGCGTGTAGCAGGGACTGCAGGGAGAGTAGACAGGCGAGGCCGGCGTGTAGCATGGACTGCAGGGAGAGTAGACAGGCGAGGCCGGCGTGTAGCGGGTTGGGCTCGTGGCAGTGTGGACTGGGCTCGCGGGGCAACGGGCGGGCGAGGCCGGCGAGCAGGCCGGCGCGGTCGGTCTACGGCGGACGAGGTCGTCGATGAACGTCCGAAAGGGAATCGCATCCGCTGCGGTCGACTGCCGGAGCTTATACACCCCTTTTTCTTGCGAAACAGCGACTCGAAATTCCGACGCGACCGTCTCGAGGAGTTTTTTGGAAGGAAGATCGGAGAGCAGGCAGATCAGGTGATAATGCGACACGACTCTACGCCGCAGCCAGCTCAACGGGTACTGTTCCAGGGCCTCGTCGTCCGCCACCTCCTGGACCGGGGCTTGGCCCTCCACGCCTTCGGGCCTTCTTAAAAACTCGGCGACGGAGGTGTCGAGCCAAAAGAGCATGCCTTTTCTCCCGACGAAGCCCCATAAAGCGGGTCGAGCGGTGAATTGCAGCTGGATCATCATGGTGAGACTGAATCCGGTTGGGAGAGAGAAGGACGTTTTATAAGAGAGTGGGACTCCGCCTCTCGCTCGTTTCCAATCCAAAAGGACGTGGGTGGTGGTTTTGTTTCACACAGACATAAAAAAAAAAAAAAATTTTTTTTTTTTTTTTTTTTTTTTGAAATAAGAATTTGGAACCTATTTAGTATTCAGGAATTTGAGTTATATTATGTAAATTAGATTTAATAGGCCTGTATGGATCCATACTCCACATAATAACGATTCTCTTTGAACTTGTCTAAAAACGATTTGCTTGTATCATAATGTTTATCAAAAACTGCATATCGATACCACGCTTGACAGTCGTATATGTCACACATTTCTTTAAAAATTACAAGTCCACGGATAGTATGAGATCCATCTTTAGAATACTCAAATGAATATATCAAATACACATGTTTCTCTGGGTAAAAAACGGGCCCTTTAGAATCTGAGTTTGAAAAAAACACCCAGCGACTAGACAACATAATGCTTTTGAAACCAAAAAAATATAATGATTTACGAATCTTCTTACAATCAGTCTTATCATAATGCAGTCATTCAAGAGTCAAGAATAAGTTAAAATAACTTATATATTGAAAAAAAAAAAAAAAAAAAAAAAATTTTTTTTTTTTTTTTTTTTTTTTTTTTTTTTTTTTTCAAGGATTTGGATTTCTTTATCAGAAATAAAAACTGATTAAACCGGATTGATATATATATATATATATATATATTAGCAGATTTTTAAAAAAGTGTATCTTTGTGTTCCAATTTCTTTTCGTTCAAGTCATTTTTTAACACTTCTTTTTTTTTTTCTTAAAACTCAAATATATGCGTTACATTTTTGGTAGAGTGCTAAGAGTTGGTTTCGGTCGGAAAAAGGGAAGAAAAAAAATTTTTTTTTTAGAATTGTGTCCCACCATAACCACCCGCTGCGATATTCAAACGTATCGCAACGCCACAATTCTTTTTTTTTTTTTTTTTTTTTTTTTTTTTTTTTTTTTTATGCCAAAAATGCCCCTTCGTTTTGATGAAAGGGTCTTTTTACCGAAACAAAATTATTATTATTTTTTTTAGAATTGTGTCCCACCATTTACCACCCGCTGCGATATTGTAATCTATCGCAACTCCACAATTCTTTTTTTTTATGTAAAATATATTTTTGTGCCAAAAATGCCCCCCTCTCCGTGGCAAGGGGGGTCTTTTTTTTGCCGAAAAAAGGATCAATGATAAACAAAAAACAAACTCGCATTTAGTTCGAAGGTGAAAAAAAACCACGGAAAAAACCTTCGAACCTTTCTTCAAAACAGGTTGACGGAGGGTGTCGTCTACCTGTTTTGAGGGGGGGGGAAGGGAAAAATGGGTGTGTGGAAGAGTCGACTCTTTTTTTTCTGTGCGCCCTATATTTGGGAATAAGAAAAAGAAATGACACAAGACACAAAATATAAGACAAGACACAATATTTTTTTTTTGAAATATACTTTATTGGACCAGAAAAAAAAATAAAAAAATAAAAGTTTGCTCTCGTTAAAAAATGAATCGTGTGAGTCCGGATGAAATATCCAGATCACGATGATTTTTTTTTACCCCTATTTTTTCTGTCTGTCTCTCTCTCTGTTATAGACAGACGAGAGAGAAGCGCGCGCGCGCGCGTAGATATAAAAAACTCTTTCGTTTCCCTCGTCACAGTCCGATGTCGAAAGGTCGCCAAAACGACTTACGAACCTCCCTTGAGAGGCACCTGCTGCGCGCGACCCCTCGACTCGTCCCACACGCGCTCCCTGCTCAGTAATTTTTTGTTGTTTTTTTTTCGGGGTTTTCATTCGTCTCCACCTTCATTCCTCCATTATCTTTTTGATCCAGGCAGTCCGCATTCCGTCATTAAAGTCAGACTCTTGCCGACCGAAATCAGACTCGGTCCAGTTAGTGACACCGTCCCAACGGCTTCCGACTCCGTCCAACGTGACTCTGCTAAAGAAACGGGGCACCCAATTCTGTCAAACAACTTAGGGTAACATGGATTTAGGCCCGACTGTCAGGCTTTACCGTTTCTAGCGTCAACTCGAGCATTTACTCACGAAGCAGTGCACCTGGACGTTTCGTCTCCACTACTAAGCCCAAGGACTTTCGTTTCGCTTCGGAGTCAATGGAGTTGTTAGTTTTTCAATCAGGCATCCGACTTCCTTTGTCGCTTGATAGATTTATTTTTTTTTATAATTATTCAAAGGAATGTCGCCTCTCGTCTCACCACAAGACCACACAGCATATTTTCCACCGATCTGTGAGAGGCTCAGGCCTTCCATGGAACCGAGTCTACGATGTGGATCCAAGTCAGCCCATCGCATCTGCTGCAGGGATCCACCGCGCCCCCGTGACGCGACAAAATTCCCACACCAGGGTTCCGGGCCGGGCCGCCGCAAGGCTACCACACGTAAAGCTACTCTCAGGATCGTTGCGACGAGACGAGAAGACCTGACCGAAAAACCAGGATTCGGAAACCACTTCATCTGGAAACTTTCTGCCCTTCTAAAAAAAAACGGAGGTGGAGAAAAAAATGGAGAATGAGGGAAAAAAAACCCCAAAATGCCTACTTGCAATAATACATTCCTTACATCTCTTTCCCTCCCCCCCTCACACACACGCGAAATAAAAAATGGCGGAAAAAAAGAGAATTTTGATGCGAAAAGCATCCTGAAAAAAAAAAGTGGATAAAAGGGGGCAGCCCTCGTCATCTCAGCCTGCGATCTTTACCATTCTACGTCATCTCGGAATAGAAACCGCGCGCTGTGGGACGACAAAGAATGGCTCGGATCCGAATTGCCCCCTTTCTCCATTACGCGCCCCCCTCCACGCGGATAAGTTTTTTATTTTCTCAATTACAAGAGCAGACTTTTTTTAAAAAAAAATTACCTTTGCGTTCCAATTTCTTCTCGTTCAAGTCATTTTTCCAACATTTGTTTGGAAGATGTTGGTTTTGGTCGAAAAATGGAAAAGGAAAAAAAAATTTTTTTTTTAGAATTGTGTCCCACCATAACCACCCGCTGCGATATTCAAACGTATCGCAACGCCACAATTCTTTTTTTTTTGAAAAAGATGTTTTATGCCAAAAATGCCCCTTCGTTTAAATGAAAGGGTCTTTTTTACCGAAACAAAATTATTATTATTTTTTTTTAGTCCCACCATTTACCACCCGCTGCGATATTGTAATCTATCGCAACTCCACAATTCTTTTGTTTTATGTAAAATATATTTTTGGCAAAAAAAGACCCCTTCCCCTCTCCGTGGCAAGGGGTCATTTTTTTTTACCGAAAAAAGGATCAATGATAAACAAACTCGCATTTAGTTCGAAGGTTGAAAAAAAAACCCTTCGAATCTTTCTTCAAAACAGGTTGACGGAGGGTGCCGTCTACCTGTTTTGAAGGGGGGGGGAAGAGTCGACTCTTTTTTTTATGGGTTGGGGTTTGTTGTCGATGTTACAGTAGCTGAAAAACAAAAGTCGTTTTTAATTGAATGTACAATGTTCATAACCTACGGCTTTCCAAAATACTCTTTTTTTTCTGTGCGCCCTATATTTGGGAATAAGAAAAAGAAATGACACAAGACACAAAAATATCAGACAAGACACAATATTTTTTTTATGAAATATACTTTATTGGACCAGAAAGTTTGCTCTCGTTAAAAAATGAATCGTGTAAGTCCGGATGAAATATCCAGATCACGATGATTTTTTTTTACCCCTATTTTTTCTGTCTCTCTCTCTGTTATAGACAGACGAGAGAGAAGCGCGCGCGCGCGCGTAGATATAAAAAAACTCTTTCGTTTCCCTCGTCACAGTCCGATGTCGAAAGGTCGCCAAAACGACTTACGAACCTCCCTTGAGAGGCACCTGCTGCGCGCGACCCCTCGACTCGTCCCACACGCGCTCCCTGCTCAGTAATTTTTTGTTTTTTTTTTCGGGGTTTTCTTTCCTCTCCACTTTCATTCCTCCATTATCTGATTGAAAAAGACAGGCCGATCCGTCATCGAGAAACCCGTACGTCTCCGAACCGTCCACCTCGACTCTACAGCATGGGCCATCCACAATGGATATTTACACCCACCTGAAGCAGGCTTTACCATGTCTGCAGCAACTCCATCCATACCTCACAGAAGCTGTCCAGTAACTAAATCGTACTAGGACTTTCGTATGCTTCGGAAGCGATGAAGTCACTAAGGTTCTTCAAATCAGGCCATCGACATCCTTTGATAGATATTTTTTTTTCAATTCAAAGGAAAGTCGACTCTTGTCTCCCGGCAAGACCACACGGCATATTTTCCTCCGATCTGTGAGAGGCTCAGACCATCCATGGAACCGAATCTACGGTGAGTACAAAGTCATGCCACCGCATCTGCTGCGGAAATCGGCCGCGCCCCGTGACGCGACAAATTCCCGCCCCAGGGTTCCGGGCCGGGCCCGCAAGGTAACCACACGTAAAGGTACTCTCAGGATCCGCGTGAGAGACAAGAACGACCTAAAATGGAACCAGATTATTCGGAAACGTTCCCTCATGGACCAGTTACTGCCTCCCCCAAAATGACCACGGAAGTGGAGAAAAATGGAGGTTGAGAAAAAAAACCCCAAAGTACCTACTTGCAATAATTCATTTCCTTACAATCCTTTCCCTCCTCCCCCCTCCACGCGAAATAAAAAATGCCGAAAAAAAGAGAATTTTGATGCGAAAAGCATCCTGTTAAAAAAAAGGAAAAAAGGGGGCAGCCCTCGTCATCTCAGCCTACGATCTTTACCACTCTTTGTCGTCTCAGACCGCGCACTGTGGGACGACACAAAGAATGGCTCGGATCCGAATTGCCCCCTTTCTTCTTACCCTTCCCTCTCTTATTTTTTTCTCAATTACGAGAGCAGACTTTTTTTTTTTTTTTTTTTATGTACCTTTGTATTCCAATTTCTTCTCGTTCAAGTCATTTTTTTTTCTCAAAACTCAAATTTATTCGTTACATTTTTTTTCGGTGGATTTTTTATTTTTAACTCAAAGTAGGGATGTACTGTGGAATACAAAAATGAGCAACGTTAAAGAAATTGCCGACCCGTCTCCCCCTCTCAGGAGGCTTCACAGACCGGGTTGCTCAGCAATTTTAGGAACCATTTCTTTTTAATGAAATGTACGACGGCCGAAGAAAAAAAAACCGCGCTCTAACCAAAAAAAAATATTCTCGATGTTTTCACCGCTAGTACCAGGACCCTAGCGGACTTTTATCTTCTCGCGCCTGGTTTCGAAAAAAAGATGGATTGCCGACCCGTCTCCCCCTCCCACGAGGCTTCACAGACCGGGTTGCTCAGCAATTTTAGGAACCATTTCTTTTGAATGAAATGTACGACAGTTGAAGAAAACCCGCGCTCTAACCAAAAAAAAATTCTCGATGTTTTTTCACCGCTAGTACCAGGACCCTAGCGGACTTTTATCTTCTCGCGCCTGGTTTCGAAAAAAAGATGGATTGCCGACCCGTCTCCCCCTCCCACGAGGCTTCACAGACCGGGTTGCTCAGCAATTTTAGGAACCATTTCTTTTTAATGAAATGTACGATAGCCGAAGAAAAGAAAACCCGCGCTCTAACCAAAAAAAAAATTCTCGATGTTTTTTCACCGCTAGTACCAGGATCCTAGCGGACTTTTTCTTCTCGCGCCTGGTTACGAAAAGATGGAAATGGATTTTGAGTGCGTGCATGCATGTGTTTAACAAAAAATGTAACGAATACATTTGAGTTTTTTTTAAAAAAAAAAAGTTGAGTTAAAAAAAAAGAAATTGGAAAAATGAAAGATACATTTTATGAAAAAAACACTTACCTTTTCCATGATCCGGAATGGAGCGAAGAGACTTTGAAGCGGAGAGTATTTGGAAAGCTAATTACGCGAAAACTACATTTTTTTAAAAAAAATTTCCGTCTGAAAGGAAAATGATTTTACCGAAACAACATAATAGTAAATTGTAAAAAAAACAGGCATATTTCAATAAAAATTACAAGTCCCGCGACACACCATCGTTAAAACGGTTAGGTTTCCAAAAATTTTACAAGTCCGCGACGAGAGGCGTCGTTCCAACACCTCTGATGCGAAAGCGTAAAAAAAATACAAGTTCCGCGATTCCCTTCGTAAGTACCGTTCAATGTCCAAAAATAATACAAGTCCGCGACGAGAGGCGTCGTTCCAACACCTCTGATGCGAAAGCGTAAAAATAAAAATTACAAGTTCAGCGACCCCCCAACTCCAGCAACGTTCAATGTCCAAAAAATATTACAAGTCCGCGGCGAGAGGTGTCGTTCCAACACCTCTGATTCGAGCGAGTATCGGAAAAAAACACAAGTTCCGCGAGACACCTTCGTTAGCACCGTTAGGTTTCCAGTGTCCAAAAAATTTTACAAGTCCGCGGCGAGAGGCGTCGTTCCAACACCTCTGATTCGAGCGAGTATCGGAAAAAAACACAAGTTCCGCGAGACACCTTCGTTAGCACCGTTAGGTTTCCAGTGTCCAAAAAATTTTACAAGTCCGCGGCGAGAGGAGTCGTTCCAACACCTCTGAAGTTCGAGAGCGAAGCGAGAGAAACGGAAGAGCAGCCGGCTTGCAGCGCTGTCAGATGCCGACTGATCTGGCGAGCCAATGTCACTCCCTTTTATACCCAATCCAGGCTAAAAAAAAAAAAAAATTTTTTTTTTTTTTTTTTTTTTTTTACGACTTACGAAATATTTTCAAAGTGGAAAATTATTTCAAAGTTTGGTTTCAGTCAAATATTCAGAAACGTACAAATAACAAAATTTTTCAAAGTCTAAAATTATTTCAAAGTTCGGATTCAGTTAAGTATTGAGAAATATAAAAAATGAGGAATATTTTCAAAGTTTTTAACATAGTCAAGCATGAACACGAAATAATTTCAAAGTCTCGTGTCGCGAAAAAAACACAAAGTCCACAAGCATGTCGATTTTCATCAAAGTCTCGATTTCTGAAAAAGTTTCAAAGTCTGAAGTCAGTTTATAGCGCGTGTGAAATATTTTCAAAGTCGAGATTTCAAAGTTCGGTAATTATTTCAAAGTCCCACAAAATTTTTCAAAGTCGGGAATTATTTTAAAGTTCGGTAAAATTTTTCAAAGTCGAGAATTATTTCAAAGTTCGGTAAAATTTTTCAAAGTCGAGAATTATTTCAAAGTTCGGTAAAATTTTTCAAAGTCGGGAATTATTTCAAAGTTCGGCTTCAAGAGAGAGAAACGGGAGAGCAGCCGCCCGGCAGCGCTGCATGATGCCAACTGATCTGGCGAGACAATGTCATTTCCTTTTACAAAAAAAAAAAAAAAAAAAATTTTTTTTTTTTTTTTTTTTTTTTTTTCGCACTTAAGGTGCCTTTTCAAACAAGCCTTCCTCTTATCGACGTGCCCTCCTGTCTCTGCGGTTGTCTCGCGATTTTGTCCTTACCTGTAATGCATTGTTACGTGCTCAGTTAAGTACTCAGAAAAGTAAAAATGAGGAATTTTTTCAAAGTTTTTAACATAGTCGAGTATGAACACGAAATATTATCAAAGTCTCGTGTCGCGAAAAAAATACAAAGTCCAAAAGCATGTCGATTTTCATTAAAGTCTCGATTTCTGAAAAAGTTTCAAAGTCGATATTTCAAAGTTCGGGAATTATTTCAAAGATTGGCAAAATTTAATAAAGTCCGGAATTATTTCAAAGTTCGGCAAAACTTTTCAAAGTCGGGAATTATTTGAAAGTTCGGCTTCAAGCGAGAGAAACGGAAGAGCAGCCGCCCGGCAGCGCTGCATGATGCCAACTGATCTGGTGAGACAATATCATTTCCTTAAAAAAAAAAAAAAAAAAAAAATTTTTTTTTTTTTTTTTTGTAGTATTTAAGGTGTGTTCTCAGACAAGTCTCTCTCTTATCGATGTGTTCTCCTGTCTATGCGGTCGAGTTTGAACACGAAATATTTTCAAAGTCTCGTGTTACGAAAAAAACACAAAGTCCACAAGCATATCGATTTTCATCAGAGTCTCGTTTTAGTCCATAATTTGGTTATCTTCGGAAAGAGTTTGGTACTCAGATGCGAGTTTTTTTACACAAGTTGGAAATAATTTAAAAGTTAAAAAGATGTTCTAAAAAGATTTCACACAAAGTCCGGAGTCAATTTATAGCACGTGCGAAATATTTCCAAAGTCAAGATATCAAGCAGCAGCAGCAGCAGCAGGTGTTGACTCCACCGTGTCCGAGCGAAAACTGACTGCAGATCGTTCGAAAGCTTATTAAAAAAAAAAAAAAAAAAAAAAAAAAAAAAATTGACTAGTTTTGCCGTCAGTTGGATTTCAGCTTTCGACGAGGCAAGACGTGCTTTGGATGCTCTCTCCAAATGCGAACAGCGGCATCGTGTAACCGGGGGGCATGGACACAAACAGCCGCAGCAGGTCTTTTCACTACCGTATCCCAGCGAACACTGATTGCAGATCGCTCGAAAACCATCCATTCCGAAGGTCCATTCCGAACCATCCATTCCGAACAGGTATAATTATGCGAGCGTCCTTCGTAGAGCACACATAAACACTCATTCCAGTAAACAACAAGTATTCAACGGAGCAGCCGCAGCAGGTCTTGACTCCACCGTATCCGAGCGAGAACTGACTGCAGATCGCTGGAAAACCCTCCTTTCAAAAAAAAAAAAAAAAAAAAAATTTGACTAGTTTTGCCGTCAGTTGGATTTCAGCTTTCGACGAGGCAAGACGTGCTTTGGATGCTCTCTCCAAATGCGAACAGCGGCATCGTGTAACCGGGGGGCATGGACACAAACAGCCGCAGCAGGTCTTTTCACTACCGTATCCCAGCGAACACTGATTGCAGATCGCTAGAAAACCATCCATTCCGAAGGTCCATTCCGAACAGGTATAATTATGCGAGCGTCCTTCGTAGAGCACACATAAACACTCATTCCAGTAAACAACAAGTATTCAACGGAGCAGCCGCAGTAGGTCTTGACTCCACTGTATCCGAGCGAACACTGACTGCAGATCGCTGGAGAACCCTCCTTTCAAAAAAAAAAAAAAAAAAAAAAAAAAAAATTTTTGACTAGTTTTGCCGTCAGTTGGATTTCAGCTTTCGACGAGGCAAGACGTGCTTTGGATGCTCTCTCCAAATGCGAACAGCGGCATCGTGTAACCGGGGGGGGCATGGACACAAACAGCCGCAGCAGGTCTTTTCACTACCGTATCCCAGCGAACACTGATTGCAGATCGCTCGAAAACCGTCCATTCAAAAAAAAAAAAAAAAAAAAAAAAAAAAAATAAAAAAAATTTGACTAGTTTTGTCGTCAGTTGGATTTTAGCTTTAGACGAGGCAAGACGTGGTTTCGATGCTCTCTCCAAATGTACGCGCTTGAATGCTCAATAATACAATGTTATACTAATGTTTGCTTTATAATATACTTTTCCAATTGATATAAATGAAAAAACTCCTCTTGAGACTTCTCACACCAAAGGCAAAGTGACCCGAAAGTTCGACACGCGACACGACCCGGATCGAGTCGAGGTGACCGCTGGTCAGCGGCGACCGGACATCACGGACATCACGGAACGGCAGAGGCCGGTTCTCGACTCCGAGCGAGAAAGGCCGCCGACTCTCTCTTTTTTGCAACGCACGGGCTCACGAAATCGAGTCGAAGTGACCGCTGGTCAGCGCGGACGTCCGAACGAACGGGACCTTTCGATTCCCCGGTCCATTTCCGAAAGTTCGACACGCGACACGACCCGGATCGAGTCGAGGTGACCGCTGGTCAGCGTAAGTCTCGCGTCGCGAAAAAAACATTAAGTCCACAACCATGTTTATTTTTCATCAAAGTATCAATTCTCTCGAAGTGGAACCGGCATCCGGACAGCAGCGTCAGTGGATCTCGACTCCACCGCGTCCCAGCGAAAACTGACTGCAGATCGCTCAAAAGCTGCCTATTATTTAAAAAAAAAAAAAAAAAAAAATTTTGACTATTATTGCAGTCAGTTGCATTTCAGCTTTCAACGAGGCAAGACGTGCTTTCGAGCCTCTCTCCAAGTGTACATACTTTAACGCTCAATAATATAATGTTATGCTTATGGTTTACCTTTTCCAATTGATATACACACATATGTATATATAGATTTACAAAAACTGAATAAAACCATAAAATATTTATAAAAATATCAGTTTATAACTCAATGTAGCTAAAATAATAAAAAGATTTTCGAGTGCGTACTCGAATATTTGTTGTTTAGCACGCTTCAAATCAGGAACCGGAAATAAAACAATAAACAAAATATTTTTTTTAAATAATATACTTATAAAGACATTTTCAATTTTTTATTTATCTATACGAATCCGCGGATACCTTACTCGGGGGTTAATAACTCTCACTTACTTGTGGTCAGTTTCGGACAGGCATAATTATGCGAGCGTCCTTCGTAGAGCACACATAAACACTCATTCCAGTAAACAACAAGCATTCAACGGAGCAGCCGCAGTAGGTCTTGTCACCACCGTATCCGAGCGAACACTGACTGCAGATCGCTGGAGAACCCTCCTTCCCGAAAAAAAAAAAAAAAAAAAAAAAAAAAAAAAAAAAAAAAAAAAAAAAATTTGACTAGTTTTGCCGTCAGTTGGATTTCAGCTTTCGACGAGGCAAGACGTGCTTTGGATGCTCTCTCAAAATGTACATGGTTTAACGGTTAATGATACTATGTTATGCTTATGTTTTGCCTTTTCCAACTAATATACATATAAGTACAGTAATATATGCATACGCACACACATATAAATATATGAAATACAAATATAAATATAAATATATAGTTGTTGTTTTGAGTCAATTTTACCATTTAATTGATACATTACGTGACGTAGGCGTTAAAAAATGTCATCGATGAAAAAAACGCATAAGATTTACAAAAACTGAATATAAAAACATAAAATTAATATAAATTATCAATTTGTAACTCAATGTAGCTAAAATAATAAAAGATTTTCGAGTGCGTACTCGAATATTTGTTGTTTAGCACGTTTCAAATCAGGGACCGGAAATAAAACAATAAACAAAATTTTTTTTTTAAATAATATACTTATAAAGACATTTTCAATTTTTTATTTATCTATACGAATCCGCGGATACCTTACTCGGGGGTTAATAACTCTCACTTACTTGTGGTCAGTTTCGGACAGGCATAATTATGCGAGCGTCCTTCGTAGAGCACACATAAACACTCATTCCAGTAAACAACAAGCATTCAACGGAGCAGCCGCAGTAGGTCTTGTCACCACCGTATCCGAGCGAACACTGACTGCAGATCGCTGGAGAACCCTCCTTCCCGAAAGAAAAAAAAAAAAAAAAAAAAAAATTTTTTTTGACTAGTTTTGCCGTCAGTTGGATTTCAGCTTTCGACGAGGCAAGACGTGCTTTGGATGCTCTCTCAAAATGTACATGGTTTAACGGTTAATGATACTATGTTATGCTTATGTTTTGCCTTTTCCAACTAATATACATATAAGTACAGTAATATATGCATACACACACATATATATAAATATATGAAATATAAATATAAATATAAATATATAGATGTTGTTTTGAGTCAATTTTACCATTTAATTGATACATCACGTGACGTAGGCGTTAAAAAATGTCATCGATGAAAAAAGAATGCATAAGATTTCAGAAAAACTGAATATAAAAACATAAAATTAATATAAATTATCAATTTGTAACTCAATGTAGCTAAAATAATAAAAGATTTTCGAGTGCGTACTCGAATATTTGTTGTTTAGCACGTTTCAAATCAGGGACCGGAAATAAAACAATAAACAAATTATTTTTTTTAAATAACATGTTTATAAAGACATTTTCATTTTTTTATTTATCTATACGAATCCGCGGATACCTTACTCGAGATTTAAAAAGTCTCACTTACTTGTGGTCAGTTTCGGTCAAGCATAACTATGCGAGCGTCCTTAGTAGAGCACACATAAACACTCATTCCAGTAAACAACAAGCATTCAACGGAGCAGCCGCAGTAGGTCTTGTCACCACCGTATCCGAGCGAACACTGACTGCAGATCGCTGAAGAACCCTCCTTTCCGAAAAAAAAAAAAAAAAAAAAAATTGTTATTTTGATCTACATCTCGCGTCCGGTGTAAATCTCGGGTCCTTTCTCACCTGAAACCATCGGACACCCCTCGAAACGGCCATTAAAATTTTCCCTTTATAAAGGATCATCCCGGACTTAAACATTTTTTAGCCAAAAGTCGAAAAAAAACACAATTTCGAGTAGAAACTCCAAACTCGGTACAGACGTTCCTCTATGGTAGAGCGTTCGTTTCCACTGACTTTCGACCCTCTCTCGGTCGCCCGGGGGGGGAGGGAGGGTGAGGGGAACCCTTGGAAATTTCGGGTTCGAACGGTCAAAAGGTTCCGCCGTCCGCGTTTACGGACGGAAACATTTCGTTTCAGCACGGCGAAGAGATCTCGACCTTCCCTTCGATCCGGCACCGCGAAAGCACAGCAGTCAGTGTTCGCTCGGACACGGTGGAGTCAGGACCTGCTGCGGCTGTTTATATCCATGCGCCCCGGTTACTCGATGCCGCTGTCCGCATTTGAAGAGAGCATCGAAAGCACGTCTTGCCTCGTTGAAAGTTGAAATCCAACTGACGACAAAAGTAGTCAAAAAAAGTTTTTTTTTTTTTTTTTTTTTTTTTTTTTTTTAATAAGCTCTCGAACGATCTGCAGTCAGTTTTCGCTCGGACACGGTGGAGTCAACACCTGCTGCGGCTGTTTATATCCATGCGCCCCGGTTGCTCGATGCCGCTGTCCGCATTTGAAGAGAGCATCGAAAGCACGTCTTGCCTCGTTGAAAGTTGAAATCCAACTGACGACAAAAGTAATCAAAAAAAGTTTTTTTTTTTTTTTTTTTTTTTTTTTTTTTTTTTTTAATAAGCTCTCGAACGATCTGCAGTCAGTTTTCGCTCGGACACGGTGGAGTCAACACCTGCTGCGGCTGTTTATATCCATGCGCCCCGGTTACTCGATGCCGCTGTCCGCATTTGAAGAGAGCATCGAAAGCACGTCTTGCCTCGTCGAAAGTTGAAATCCAACTGACGACAAAACTAGTCAAAAAAAGTTTTTTTTTTTTTTTTTTTTTTTTTTTAAATAAGCTCTCGAACGATCTGCAGTCAGTTTTCGCTCGGACACGGTGGAGTCAACACCTGCTGCGGCTGTTTATATCCATGCGCCCCGGTTACTCCATGCCGCTGTCCGCATTTGAAGAGAGCATCGAAAGCACGTCTTGCCTCGTTGAAAGTTGAAATCCAACTGACGACAAAACTAGTCAAAAAAAGTTTTTTTTTTTTTTTTTTTTTTTTTTTTTTTTTTTTTTTTTTTAGGGGTATAAATAGGGGGAGCTCGAGCGATCTGCAGTCACTTATCGTTCGGAGATGGAACATTCAACACCGACCGCCGCCGTTAATGCCTGCGCCTCAGTGCCCGATTTTGCCGACGAGGAATCATCGTCTCGACTTTGGTGTCGCTTATGCAAAGATCCCAGAAAACTTTCGAAGATAATTTTACACGGCTGTGGTCACGAATGTCATGCCGGTTGCCTCGTAAGAAAAATAAAACAAGATTTAAAAAATCCAGAATCCGTGCTCACGTGTTTCGCGTGTTCCACCGCCGTCCATTGGAGTGACCTGCGCGCCGTGTGGCCAATAATGCACCCACCTCCTGTGACCCAAGAAAAATGACATTCAAACTACTTCGCTCGGAGTCGACGCCGGCTGCTGCTGCTGAGGACGACGATGACCGTGCTTTGGGCGGACTTTGGGTGACCGTGCGTTCGACGTGACCAGCGAAGTGACCAGCGGTCACTTCGACTCGACCCTATCGGAACCGGGTCGCGTCGCCCGTCCAACTTTCGGAAATGGACCGGAGAATCGAAACGTCCCGTTCGTTCTGACGTCCGCGCTGACCAGCGGTCACTTCGACTCGACTTTGGACGCAGAGAGTCGGCTTTCTCGCTCGGAGACGGCGGCGGAGTCGAAGAGCGGCTGCTGCCGTCGATGACCCTGCCCCCCCGGCAGTCGCCGCCAGACCAGCGGTCACCTCGACGACTCGGGTGCCCGCATACTGCAGAGAGTCGCATTTCACTCGGAGTCGAGACCGGCTGCTGCCGTTGATGTCCGTGCTTCCAATGCCGCTGACCAGTGGTCATCTGGACTCGATCACCCCGACCGGGTCGTGTTACCCATCAAACTTTTGGAAAAAAATCAGAGAATTGAATGCTGGTTTTTGTATATATTTAAACTGTGAGATTTATTTGTAAATAAATACGTGCAGTAGCACTTTTAAAACTTTACAAAATTATTTGTCTATTATTGAAACAACTAAATTTTATATTTAAAAAAAAAAAAAAAAAAAAAAATTTTTTTTTTTTTTTTTTTTTTTTTTGAATAAATCAAATATAAAATATTTTCTAAATGTGTTATTCAGAAACGAATCAATGCATTATAATATAGTTTCTAAATAACTCATAACTTCTTCTTTGTGTCAACAAAAAATCTAAAGAGGTCATTGACCTTTGACCTTCAGTTGTTTGATCGGTGTTGGTATTTCCTAAGCGATGCAGTAGTTGTTAACTGTGTAAAGACTCAAAATATTATGTCATAAATATTTTGACAAAAAAAAAAAAAAAAAATTTTTTTTTTTTTTTTTTTTTTTTTTTGAATAAATCAAATATAAAATATTTTCTAAATGTGTTATTCAGAAACGAATCAATGCATTATATAATAAATCTAAATAACTCATAACTTCTTTGTGTCAACAAAAAATCTAAAGAGGTCATTGACCTTTGACCTTCAGTTGTTTGATCGGTGTTGGTATTTCCTAAGCGATGCAGTAGTTGTTAACTGTGTAAAGACTCAAAATATTATGTCATGAATATTTAAGTCAAAAAAAAAAAAAAAAAAAAAAAATTTTTTTTTTTTTTTTTTTTTTTTTTTTTTTAATAAATCATATATAAATTATTTTCTAAATGTGTTATTCAGAAACGAATCAATGCATTATAAAATAGTTTCTAAATAACTCATAACTTCTTTGTGTCAACAAAAAATCTAAAGAGGTCATTGACCTTTGACCTTCAGTTGTTTGATTGGTGTTGGTATTTCCTAAGCGATGCAGTAGTTGTTAACTGTGTAAAGACTCAAAATATTATGTCATGAATATTTAAGTAAAAAAAAAAAAAAAAAATTTTTTTTTTTTTTTTTTTTTTTTTTTTTTTTGAGATTGTGAAAATGTTATAAATACTTTCAGTCGTACCCCCCAAATTGTCATTTTGTCAGATTATTTTCTGTCTCATCGTACCCACCACCGCATCATGCCGCCTTGTCAAAACAGATCTTCGAAAGACGGATGTGAGAATTTAAGACTTTATTGGAATTTTCTCAAGCGAAACCCCACCTCCTTCCAGTGTCCTCTCTGTAACGTTTCTCTCGTATCCATCCAATTCGAAAAACATTGCTCCGCATCGCACAATTTAAATTCCAGACTCTGTTGCGTCTGGTGCCTCGGGGAAACCTCATGGTCGAGCAAACGGAAACGCGAGCACGGCGATCACATGATAAAGTGTTGGAGAAAATTTTTAAAACTGAACACTCTCGTGGCCAAACCGGAGCCCGTTCCCTTCGACTCGAAGCCCATGGCCCAGGCCAAGTGTCTGTTCGACCACCGAGCGTTCGACCCCCCGCCCCCGCGAGCCCTCGATCTCGTCTGGCCCATGCCCCTCGACCCAAACCTCCTGACCTTCGAGGACGAGTCTCTCGACAGGGCCGTCTCCTGCGTCCGAAAGTACCTGGAACTGGGAAATTCCGTCGAATGGTTTCACGCCATGGTCCGGATTCCCGCGTTTCCCGGATTTCTGGAAGCCATGGACGGGGACGAAGGGCGGACTCGAACCCTCCCGTTCTCCTGCTGGTGCGACGGCGGAGAGCCCTCGGAAGCACGACTCGGGCGGCACAGGCACATGATAATAGTTTCGTCGCCCCCCCCGGGACACTTTTTACGAAACGTGTGGGATAAAATCAACGTGGAAAACCGACCGCGTAAAAATTTCAGATGCATATACTACAAACGCCTCGCGTCGGCCATGCATCTGGCCAACACCCTCGGCTACCTGTGCAAGCGCGAATCCCGGTGCAATTTCACGGGCGAAGACAAAAAATCCCCCGAGAAACAGAACCACTTCTACCTGTTCGAGAGCCTCCCGAGGGACTACATGCTGCCGCTCGTGTTGCAGTGGGAAGGCGGCCTCGTCCAACTCCTCGACCAGAATTTCAGGAGCTTGAATCGAGAGGAACTGGTGAAGTCCATCATGACTTTTTTCGAACGCAAGTGGAGCTTCAAAATCAAAGACATTCCCGGAATCGCGCTCGACACCGTCCTTCCGGTCGCTAAAGAATTATTACCCTGCCGCCAGGGTCCCACGGACATTTTTCTACATCTCACCGATAAACGTAAACTCTATTTCGAACGCAATCCGGATTCGAGGCATCTCACTCGGAAAGAATGGTTGGAAAAGTAAGCCGACGAGGGTAATCTTTTTTACTACGCAGTGGGGGGAAGAACAATGGACCCCCCGCCCCTACCACCAGGGTTTGATCAACGATTTTAAACCTATCGTCGATCGATTAAGGGAGCTGGAATGGGAAATTACGCACCGGACCCCTCGTCCGTATCAACAGCCCTCGATCGACGAAATAAAACCCACAGTCGATCGAAACAAAGAGCTGAGAGAGGAAAATGAAACGCTCAAAAAGGAAATTGAGGAATTGAAGCAGGAACTCGATAGGGCGAAAACACCTAGAATTTAAGTTTTTCATTTATTTATGAACGCTCCCACCTCACGGTTAAAATCTATGTTTTCGTGCCTTTATACTATTAGTCTGTTTTGTTGAAAAAAAAAAAAAAAAAAAAAAAATTTTTTTTTTTTTTTTTTTTTTTTTTTTTTTTTTAAGGGGGGAGAGTGTAATATAAATGCATTTAGTCGTGTCCCAAATTATCCTTTTGTCGCATTATTTTTTGTCTCATCATGCCGAAAGACAATTGCGACAATTTAAGACTTTATTGGAGTTTTATTAAGCGGAATTCCTCCTCTTTTCAATGCCCTCTCTGTAACGCTTCTCTCGTATCCATCCAATTCAAAAAACATTGCTCCGCATCGCACAATTTAAATTCCAGACTCTGTTGCGTCTGGTGCCTCGGGAAAACATCTTGGTCGAGCAAACAGAAACTCGAGCACGTGGATCATTTGCTGCAATGTTGGAGAAAATTTCTAAAACAGAACACTTTACCGCCAGAAAATCCCACTCTCGAGGCGAAACCGGAACCCGTTTCCTTCGACTCGAAGCCCATGGCCCAGGCCAAGTGTCTGTTCGACCGCGCGTTCGACCCGCCGCCACCGCGAGCCCTCGATCTCGTCTGGCCCATGCCCCTCGACCCGAACCTCTTGACTTTCGAAGACGAGTCTCTCGACAGGGCCGTCTCCTGCGTCCGAAAGTACGTGGAACTCGGAAACTCCGTCGAATGGTTTCACGCCATGGTCCGGATTCCCGCGTTTCAGGGGTTTCTCGAAGCCGTGGACAGAGACGAAGGCAGGACTCGCACCCTCACGTTCTCCTGCTGGTGCGACGGCGGCGAGCCCTCGGAGGCCCGATTCAGGCAGCACAGGCACATGATTGTGGTTTCCTCGCCCCCGGGACACTTTCTCAGAGACGTGTGGGCGAATATAGAGGTGGGAGAAAGGCCCCGCAGAAACTTCAGGTGCCTGTACTGCAAACCCATCGACTCGGCCATGCAGCTCGTCCACACCATCGGCTACCTGTCCAAGCGCGAGTCCCGCTGCAACTTCTCGGGCGCCGCCGCCGAAAACAAAAAGGGTGGTGCCGCCGAAAAACTGAACCACTTTTACTGTTTCGAAAGCGTCCCCAAAGACTACCGGCTGCCGCTCGTCCTGCAGTGGGAAGGCGGTCTCCTGGAACTGCTCAACTTGACCTTCAAAGACCTGAAGCGAGACAAAATGGTACAGGGAGACATGGATTTCTTCGAAAGAAAATGGCGCTTCAAAATCAAACACATCCCCGGAATCACGCTCGGCACGGTCCTCCCGGTCGCAAAGGAATTTCAACCCTGCCGCCGAGGTCCCACGGACATTTTTCTGCATCTCACGAAGGGTCGCCGTCTTTTTTTCAGACGCAACCCGACTCTGCAAAACCTCGCTCGGGAAGCCTGGCTCGAAAAACAAGCCCAGGCGGGCAACCTCTTCTACTACGTCGTGGGAGAAGACCACTGGACGCCCCGTCCGTATCAGCAGTCTCTGATCAACGAGTTCAAGCCCATAGTCGACAGAAACAGGGAGCTCGAGTCCGAAAACGCGGGGCTGAAAGAGGAAGCGGCCCGATGGAAACAGAGGCACGCGGAGGACGTCAGAACCCTGACGGACAAATGTTCCGCGTCCAGCGACAAAATTTGCGAGTTGAACCATAAAAATTCCGAGTTGAACCATAAAAATTCCGAGTTGAACGATAAAAATTCCGAGTTGAACGATAAAATCCATCAGCTGAACGACAAAATTCATCAGCTGCACGAAGGAGAAATCGCGAGACTCAAAAACGAGCTCGCCGAAGCGAAAATCGAAATTGAAAAACTTCAAAAGGAGCTCGCCGAAGCGAAAAACGAAATCGAATCGCTGAAAACGGAAAATGAGGAATTGAAGCAGGAAGTCGGCAAAGCCAAAAGACCTAGAGTTTGAGTTTTCAATCACGAGGTCGAGTGGTATAAAGGCGCAAAAAAAAACAAATATTTTAAACCGCGAGGCGGTCGCTGGCGCTCCCGCCTCGCGGTTTAAAATATTTGTTTTTATTTCGCGCCTTTATACCACTCGACTCGTCTCCTTTTTTTTTCAAATTTTTTTTTATTTTTTTAAGTAAAATTTCTATCGTTAATAACGTTTTACATACATATTAGTATATAAAAATAATTTATCGATTTCCCATACTCGTACTGAAAAAAATCAAACAATTTATTAAAATCAACATGTAAAAACAAACTTATTAGCTAGGTTAATCGAAGGTATACTAACATTGGGTAAACTTGGATCTTCCATGTACACAGAGTTGTAATTTGATTTATTTAATAATTGGTTTATAATTTGACCTTGGTTCAAGGTCAAAGGTCAATGACCTCTGTTACATTTAAAATTTTCTTTGCCTCCCGCCGAACCCGAAGTGAAAATTTGAAACTCATCGAGTATCGAAGAATCCGTGATTTGCGAATTGCGAATTACATAGAGTTAATTTATAATTTGATCTTGGTTCAAGGTCAAAGGTCAATGACCTCTAATACATTTAAAATTTTCTTTGTTTCCCTTCGAACCCGAAGTGAGAATTTAAAACTCATCAAGTATCGAAGCATTCGTAATTTGCGAATTGCGAATTGCGAATTGCGAATATGTAAATGACCCCGTCAGCGGCCGCCAGGTTCTGATCTCCAAAACTGGTGGACGGTAGGTGGTGCCGTGTTCGAACCCAGTCGCTACCGTCGGCCTGACCGTTCGGAGTTTTCCGCGGTTTTCTTCGAACGCCTTTTTTTGCGTGAATACGGGTCAGGTTCCCTTACTACAATTGAATTCCCTGACAATTTGTGGAACTCATTAAGTATTCAAGAATTCGCACATTGCGAATTCGCAACTTGCGAATTGCGAATCGTAATATGTATATGTCATCAAGTCTAAAAATAATTTTTCATGTTTTTGCTTCCCACCGAACCCAAAGTGAGAATTTAAAACCCATTAAGTATTCAAGAATTCGCACATTGCGAATTCGCAACTTGCGAATTGCGAATCGTAATATGTATATGTCATCATGTCTAAAAATAATTTTTCATGTTTTTTTCTGAAACCTTGGAGAATTAAAATTTGCATTGAAAAAAAAAAAAAAAAAAAAAAAAAAAAAAAAAATTTTTTTTTTTTTTTTTTTTTCAATTTAGTATAAATATCAGTCCGCGCATCAGACTTGACTCATTCGACATTGCCACTCGTCGAGATGGCCCCGTTATTCCAATATTCTCCGTTTTCTTTACCTGCCTCGGACATTGACTTTTCAGTCTTGGAAGACTGTTTTATTCCCGAGGATGTAATCTGGAACGTCTCGCACAAGAGTCTCTTCGACTCCTTTCCCGACTCCGAGAGCAACCTGCCCTCGATGAAAAGTTTCGCCTTCGAAGAACCTTCGAGCACGCCGCCTGTGCCAGAACCTTTCGTTTTCCCGAAACTTGTCCGGGATTTTTTACTGCCCACTGCTCCACCTGTTTCTGCTCCTGCTGCTCCTGTTTCTGCTGCTCCCGCTGCCGCTGCCGCTCCCGCCGCCGCCGTCGCTCCGGGACACGGCGACGACGTCTCCCCGAAGCGAGAGCCCGAGGCGCCGCGACCGCCCGAGTCCGAGAAGCGGGTGCCCGAGGCGCCGCCGCCGCGAGGTCTCGCGGACTCCGAGAGACCTCTCGAAATTCCCGAACCGAGTCGCGGACCCCAGGCGTCGAGACCGCCCGAGAAACGCGTTAAGAGAGCCGAATCGGGAGGAGAGACCGAGAAACCTTTCGAAATTCCCGAAGTGAGTCGCGAACCCCAGGCGTCGCGACCGCCCGAGAAACGCGTTCGAAAAGCGAAATCGAGCGGCGGCGGCGAGACCGAGAAACCTTTCGAAATTCCCGAACCGAGTCGAAAATACCAGGCGTCGCGACCGCGGGAGAAACATTTTCGAACATCTGAACCGAGCGGAGAGACGAAGAAACCTTTCGAAATACCCAAACTGAACCGGAAAGCCGAGGCGCCGCGACCGCAGGAGAAACACGTTCGAAAGACCGTATCGGGCGGCGAGACCGGGAAACCTTTCAAAATTCCCAAACTGAGTACGAAAACCGAGGCGTCGCGACCGCAGGAGAAACATTATCGAACATCTGAATCGAGAGGAGAGACCGGGAAACCTTTCGAAATACCCAAACTCAGCCGGAAATCCGAGGCGTCGCGACCGCAGGAGAATCGCGTTCGAGTATCTGAATCGAGCGGAGAGACCGAGAAACTTTTCAAAATTCTTAAACTGAGTCTGAAAAGCGAGGCGTCGCGACCGCAGGAGAAACACGTTGGAATATCTAAATCGGGCGGCGAGACCCGGAAACCTTTCAAATTTCCTAAACTGAGTCTGAAAAGCGAGGCGTCGCGACCCGAGGAGAAACGCGTTGGAATATCTAAATCGGGCGGCGAGACCGGGAAACCATTTAAAATTCCTAAACTGAGTCGGAAATCCGAGGCGCACCGCGATCCCCGGAGAAACATTTTCGAACGGCCGAATCGGGAAACCTTTTAAAAATATCCAAAGTGAGCCGGGGCATCGCGACCTAAACTGAACCCAGGCTAGACACTAGTTTAAAAAAAAAAAAAAAAATTTTTTTTTTTTTTTTTTAAATAAATATCAGTCCGCGCATCAGCCTTGCCTCATTCGACTTTGTCACACTCCAGCAACAATGGCACGTTTACCCGATTTTCCCTGCTATTTTTGCCATTCTGACGTTTGTTGTTTGGACAGGTCGGTGGTCAGAATGGATTACATTTTACCATATCTTTTTGCAGAATCTATATATCTTGCAAATGTGAGCAATGGTTCTCATCTGGACCACTATAAACCCGTGGATTTTTCAAAATTAAATGAAATTGAATGGATGATGTATACTACAATTTTAAGAATGCAAGGACGTTTCTTTCAAAAACATCCCTTCAAACTCAATGTCAGTATTGAAGAAGTGAACGTATTATCGGATATTTGTCCCATCTTAGAAAGAAAATTAAGCGAAATTGTTAAAACTACATTAGAACTGGGAGAATTTAACATACTTCGCAACGAATTGTCGTCGGCCGGAGTATTACCAATGCCCTATCAATGCATCGTTTTAGAATGTCTCATTGTTGCAGGAAAATTTACAGTACTCTGTATGCAAAAATTTGAAGATCAAGTTGATGTAATTTATCAGGATGCGCTAAATGTGTTGCTGAGATGTTTTGAGGAAACCAATATTACATCGTGGATTCTCCACACCAGTAGGGTCATGCACCCATTCGGAACGGTAGGCTATGCATTCCAACAAGAAATTACACCTACAGTAGATGACATTTGTCATCGATTAAGTCATACATTATAAAATCTTTAAAAAAAAAAAAAAAAAAAAATTTTTTTTTTTTTTTTTTTTTTTTTTTTCGAGTATGTAAAAATTACATGTCGAGTAGTTTTTTTAACAAATTGTTGAAAACTACTTTACATATCATAGTGATATATATGTTTGACACTGTTTATCTTAAAAAAAAAAAAAAAAAAAAAAATTTTTTTTTTTTTTTTTTTTTTTGACAGTATAAATAGGAGTCGTTTATGAGTTTAAAGTCACTTTCCGCTTGGAGATGACAAAGTTATCCTCTACTACCGCTATTGTTGCTCCTGCTGTCCATGTATACTAGTTCGACTTTGACTCAATCCAATTTTTGAAACTCGTGATCCGATCGAAATTTTGTGTTATTTTATTAAGTCTATTATTCTTTAAAAAATTATGTACTTTTCATCAAAGTTTTTAGAAAAAATCGATATAAAGTTCGTTTTTCTACTATAAAAATGATGTTTATTTTTTTTATTTTTATTATGTTGAAGCCAATGTTGGTGATCAATGTGATGCAAAAAAAGGGATCGAAAGGTTGAAAAGAATTTCTTTTTCAACCTTTCGATCCCTTTTTTTTGCCGCCTTCAAAAGCGAAACAGACTGTTGAATGAAAAAAAAACTGTTTTTTTTTCTCCATCTCTCTTTTTTTTAAATGATCGAGCCCAATGTTGGTAACACTTTTGTCGTAAAAAAAATGCGCCAAAGGTAAAAAGGAAAAAAAAATTTTTTTTTCCTTTTACCTTTGGCGCATTTTTTTTACTTTTTTTCCTATTTCAATCCCCTGTTAAAGATTGATAAGTGGGAAAAAAAAAGTTTTTTTTTAAAGTCTTTGATTATTGATTAAAAGTTATTTGTTGATGTTGAGCTGCTAATGAAAAAGGCGTTGGAATTCGTTTTCCAACACCCGAATGTACGGGTGGTACATTCCCAAGTTATAGTACAGATTGGATTCCACGAAATAACCACCTTCTAACAAATTGAGTTGCTGATAACCGATTTGTTCAATGGTTTTGTGTTTTTCTTCTTCGGCTTTGGCTTCGGCTTGTTGTTGTTGTTGTTGTTGTTGTCCTTCTTCTGTTGCCACGTCCCAGACGAGCGAGCGATAATTTTCGGCGACTCGAAGCTCGATCGGAGACAGTTCCGTCAGGACGCGGGTGCAGCGACAGACTCGAAAGAGGGAAGCGCAGGAACATTCGACCAAGAGTCTGTGGTCCGCGGTCAACGTCACGTGGAAATGGCTGACACGACCGGACGTCACCGGACGCCTCGAATCGATCCGGATCTCGACTTCGGTCCAGTCGTAAAATTTCATCCTGTAGGCGTCGCGGCTCCGCGGAAAATGCGGAGAGCGACCGACGACGATGTATCCGTAATTTTTCAGGTGATAAGTGAGCAGCAGCGATCGATCCAAGTGCATGAAATCTTGGAAAAAAACATCGAGGTGTCGTTTCATGCGATCCACGGGCCCGATATAGTAGTGAGTGTCGAATTTCTCGTTGGGATTGTATCCTTCCAAATAGTAGTGATGGATGAACACGTTCAAGTTTTGCGGGTCGATTCGAAGACACAGGCGATGCGACCAGTTGGTGCGAGCCGCGTAGAGTCCGGGTCGGATGCTTCGCAACAGATCGTACAGGTACTCTTTCGAAAAAGGGACGGGACGCGACAGGTAGGCCGCGCGGTCTTCCAGATAAGGTCGAAATTCCGGCATGCTCAGCAGACGATAGATTTTGTCGTGCAGCGGAACGTAGCGCCGAAAAATCAAAAACAGGATTTCGGGGGGCAAGTCGAACAGACGGACGACGGTCGCAGGAGTGGATTTCGTTACCGCCGCCGCACCAGCAGCAGCAGCAGCAGCAGCAGCAGGGACGAGAGGAGCAGTTGCAACAGTCGCCATCTTTTTCGAAATATAAAACCCGACACGGGACTGACAACGTTAAATAGTTGAGGGTCTAAAGAAAAAAAAAACAAAAAGAGTCAAACCATCTCCCATCCCATCCCTCTCTCATATTCCACCTCCTTTGAATATTACACACACACAGATACAGAAAGAAAAAAAAAGAAAAACCAACTCGTAACCAATGAAAGAGCGAGCAGCAGTTCCTTGACCATCGAAACGGTTCAAGGTTTTTTTCGTTATCTCACTTTCCTCCTCCACCACCACCACCATCCTCTTCTTCCCCTTTCAATTTTTGTTTCTCTGTGATTTTGTTTTTTTTTTCGAGTGTCGATGTCTTCAAGCGAATCTAATCGGGATGTTAGATGGGGGGGAGGGGGGGAGGGAAAGATGACTTCAAAAAAAATTTTTTTTCGTTTGACACGTATCCAATGTTGGTACTGAATGCGTCGTAAAAAAATAAGCCAAAGGTTAAAAAAAGAAAAGAAGTAAAAAAAAAGAAATTGGACCAAGATCCAAACAATTTTTTTTTACTCCTTTCTTTTTTTTAACCTTTGGCTTATTTTTTTACCTTTTCCCGAGGGAAAAGAATGCATAAATAAACTTACTTATTTTTTATGAAGAGGTTCGTCGTCATCCCGCTGTTGTTGTTGCTGTTGCTGTTGCTGATCTTCAACCCCCGCCTCTCTCTTTCTCTTGCCTGCTGTTTCTTTCCGCTGCTGCTGCTGCTGCTGCTGCTGTTCTTCGACCCAAGCGGCTTTGTTTTCCACTTTCCACTTTTTTTTAGAAAGCGGACAATACGTTTTACTCGACAGGGCCGCGGAAAGCACGTGACGCCCGTCTTTTCCCAAACGAAACACTTGTCGACCGGCCAGGGGAATACTCGGGACCCCCTCGGGATGGTTCCAAGTCAGGGAGGAGGAGGATGTTCTGAAATTCGTTTCGAATCGAAACTCGAAAGGGGACAGGACTCGAATGCGAGGATCGCAACGGCGACACGTGCGATGCAGGAGGCATTGCACCGTGATGGTTCGGTCTTCCGAAAAGAGAACCGAAAAATGCGCGCTGCCGTCGCCGCTGCTGAAATCTCTCATTTCGCGTTTCTGTCCCACTTCGATCATGCAAGTCGTGCCGTCGTAGAAGCGCATCTGAAAGAGACGGGTGGGACGACGCGGGGAGGAATGCTCGACCAGGACGTATCCGTGACCCGGGAGATGGTAGGCGAGCAGGTGATACGGGTGATAGTCCACCAGAAAATTGCTCAGGTTGGAATGTAATTGCGGGAGGGTCGCGCGATGACAGGCCACCACGCCGACGCGGGACTGCTGCTGCCAGTGGTGCCGAAAAAGCAAAGTTTGCAAAATTTCGGGCGGAAAGAGCACGTAATGACGGAGAGAAACGTGCAGCGTGGTTTCGTCGATCTGCAAGCGGAAGCAGTGCGTCCAGTCCTCTCGGGCCACGTACCATCCGGGACGAATGCGACTCAGGAATCGCAGATACGTGTTCGAAAAAGGTGCTCCGCGCGGTATGCGGTAGGCCCCGCGACACCGGACCAGAGTGCGAAATTCTTCCATTTTAGAAAGCACGTGCAATTTATCGTGCAGAGGTATATAGTTGCGAAAAAGTGTTAACAGGATATCGGGATGTAAATCCGTGAGTCGGATAGGGGAGGACGCGAGAGTATTAGTAGTAGAAGAAGAAGAAGAAGAAGACATAGACGTGGATGTTTCCGCGACCGCTGCCATTTTGCCCTCTCTGTCTCTAATCTTTGTTCGCAAAAAGGATTCCCTTTTTATTTCAACTTCTAATTCTTCTAGTCGACGTTCCGCGTGTTGTTTTCTTAACCCCCCTCCTCCTCTCATCCATTCGATGCACTCGAGCGAGCGAGCGGGCGGACGTGTGGGCGCGTCCAGTCGGCTCTCAAGGCTAACCGGCTGCGGCTCGATTGCTTCGGCATGCAAGGTCAACGGATGTTATTCTTTTCATTCTGTTTTTTCGTTCCCATCTCGAAAATATTTTTTCCCCTCAAGGGCATGCATGCCTTTGTCAACTTTCTCACGAAACAGGATGGGGTTTTTTTTTTAGTTGTTGTTTCCCTACCCCCTGAAAGGTATGCAGACTCTTTGTCTTTGTCTTGTCGACCCAACTCTGCGTTTTTATCTTTCAGAGAGAGAGAGAGATTAAATGAAAAACATAAAGTTTAGTAGTCCGGTCTATTTTTTTTTGGGTTTGAAAGTATAGCTATTGAATCTCTTTCTCTCTTCTCGAGCCGAAGAATGTCTTTTCGCGTGAGATTGTTAAAAGAAGTGAATGAAAAAATTGGTGCGGCGATACACTGTCACGTCACCACAAACGGTACTGTATATTTTCGAAGCGACGATCTCGAAAGATTTTTGGGACGTCCGCTTGTTAGGTCCTTGAGTTGCGAAGGAATTTGCAACTACCGGTGTGGCAGAGGCAGCAACAGTGAAAGCAGCGACGGTGTGGAAATGTACGCGCTCGTAAGAAAACTGATCAAATTGAAATCGGGCAAAAAACTATTAGACTTTATCACCTGGGGACGCGTGGTTCCTCGAAAACAGTGGTCGAGACATCGGGGATTGACGGAACCCTGGTTGCTGGTACAGACGAAAGACGCGACGACGGGAAGCAGTTTTTTAGACTGGTTGCACCAGTTTAAACGAGAGCAAAGAAAACGTTGTAAACGACTCGGTTTACGAATTTGAACCGAGAGAAAAAAAAAACTTTTTTTTTCCTCGGTTCATTTTTTTCCCTTTTTTTAAAAAGACTTTTAGGTCACCAATATTGGAATTAAAAAAAAACACTTTAACATTTTCGTGCCATAATCAATAATGTACAATTAAATATTCATTATATAGAGATGAAATGTGTTTTTTTTTCCTAAATTATTCAATGAAACTTGCCTCATAAAGGTACATTACTAATTCACATCAAGATCATAAAATAATGAAACGTTATTTCAAGTTTATTCAGATTTAATAACTAAAAAAAGCTTGATTAATACATAAATATATTCGGTAAGATTGTAATCATCAATGAAATCAGCAATATCTTTATTTTTTTTTTCAGAAATAAGTTATTCTTTCTTCATGAAAAAACATGAATTCAATAACCTTAACAAAAATTACAAATGAAAAAAATGTATGGAATTGATATCAAGCTAAAAAAGTCAAATTTTGCACCTACATCTGAACTGAATATTTCATTGTTTACAGCCTTAAAATATGTGAGAATTTTAGAGAGTTGCGGATTTTAGGAGTGCGGCTTTGAAGGAGTCTACTATATATATATATATATATATATATATATATATATATATATATATATATATATACATGTGTATTGTAAAGAACAACTTTTTACAAGTCTCAAAAACATAGCTTGAAAAATTTTAAAAGTGTTTGCCCGTTACTCCCGAAAAGGAAGCAAAAAAGATCGTTTTTTTTTCATTCTATCTGTGCCAACGTTGGTACTCTGTTTGTCGCAAAAAATTGCGCCAAAGGTTTTAAAAAGAAATTGGTTTATCCAATTTCTTTTTAAAACCTTTGGCGCAATTTTTTACCTTTCCCTTTGAACAATCTGATGGAAAAAAAAATTCCATCAGCAATATATGGGAAAGATTTTTTTTTCTTTCATTCTATTTTCTGTGCCAACGTTGGTACTCTGTTTGTCGCAAAAAATTGCGCCAAAGGTTTTAAAAAGAAATTGGATAAACCAATTTTTCTTTTTAAAACCTTTAGCGCAATTTTTTGCCTTTCCCTTTGAACAATCTGATGGAAAAATATTCCGTCAGCAATATGGGAAAGATTTTTTTTTTGGTGGGGGGGAGGTTGGTGATGAAAAAGTTTTTTATTCCAACAGGCTTCTCAGTCGTTCGTTTCTTCTGGCGATGACTTCGACTTCTAACGAGTTATAAAACTTATAATTTACGTGATAAGTCATTTTGGATTCCATGTGGTTTTCGTCTTCTTCCAGCCGAAACTCTTGCACTCCCACTAGAGGCACGGATTCTTGTTCGTTCAAGTTCAGACTGCTGAGATTTGGCGAAACTCGATAAGTTATCGGAGACAGTCTCTGAAATCGCGTTTCGCAGTGACAGTAATAGGGCGAAGGGGTCATGCATTTGACGTGGAGGGTTTTGTTGAGTTTCCATTTGATTTTGAAATGGGTGTCCAAACGCCATCGACAGTAGATTTGTTGCCAGCGACCGGGCAGGATCTCGACTTCGCTCCAGTCGTAGAACCGTAAGTTGTGGTGGCCGTTTCGCGAAGCGGTCGAGTCGATCAGTACGAGTCCGTAGCCTTCCAGTCGATACATGTACATTTTGGGCTGATGCTGCTGCTGCCGCCGCGGAAGGGGGGGTCTGGATGCCGTCGTCTCCCCTCTCTCGTCCTCCTCTAGATACTGGAACTGCGTCAAGAAACTTTCGATGTTTTGAAAAACGCGGTCGATGGATCCGCGAAAGAAACTTTGGTGCAGGACGGCGGGTTTGTAATGGCCTTCGAATCCTTCGAGGAAAAAGTGATAGATTGCGAAATTCAGGGTTTCGGGATCGAGGCGAAGACAGAATCGATGGGTCCAGTTTCGCGTGGCGAAGTACCAGCCGGGTCGGATTCGGCTCAGCCGTTGCAAGTACGCGGTCGAAAAAGGCACGGGAGACGAGAGGTAAGCCGACCGGTACGTCAAGATGGGATGAAATTCCGGCATGCTCGTCAAAAGACGCAGTTTGTCCCTTAAAGGGATGAACGTTCGAAAAAGGATCAGGAGTATGTCTATGGGTAAATCCAGCAGTTGCGTAGAGGCCATGATTCGTGTCGGGGAGTTTGCTTGATAAAAAAGTCAAAACTCTGTGAAGAAATGAAAAAGGGCGCGAAGCTTCTTTTTAAAGTCTTGGCATCGCGCCCGCCTCCCCAACTGCTGCTAGAGATCCGCTCAAAAGAGGCTGCTGCGATTAGTCGAAACGGAATGCGGGGCGTATCATCCGGATGGACAGCGTTCGTGGCTTTCGGGCGGGGGGGGAGGCGAGCGAATGGTTAGTTCAAAGTAAGAGTTCCTTTCCCTTTTTTCGCTCGCTCGCATCATACAGTTTCAAGGTGATCAGGAGGTTGAAAAACAAAGAACAAAGATTCCATTGCCGCCGAAAGGCAAAAAATAAAAAAAGAAGTTCATGATGTGACTCGCATAAATTCCATGACAGAAATTAGAAAATCCCGTGTCTGTTGATTATGAAAAGCATCGAATCGAACTGGGAAGAAAATATATTATTTGGCGGGTATTCGGGATTGAATAAATTGGCTGGAACATGTTTCGGGTACGTTTTAATTTCAAGGTTCATGTTTTTTTTTCCTTCTCGCATTGAAAAAAAAATATCGGTAGAAATTAGGAATCCTATATACTTGGGTATTAATAATAAACCAAAACATAAGAAACTGGGAAGAAAATATATTGTCATTTAAACAAATCGACAAGAATTCAAACTTTAAAGCAAGAACAAAAAGCTTATTCTCATATTTTTTTCATGTTAGAAATTTTATACTTGGCTGGTAATAGTAAAATAAACCGAAACACAAGAAACTGGAAAGAAAATATATTTGAACGCGTTCCATAAATTCAGCAAATAATCTTTAAATATGGATTGAGAAAAAAAAAATGAAACTATGTATTTGAAAACGTATTTCCATAAATTCAGTAAATATTTTTTCACAGATGGATCGATTGAAAAAAAAAATAAATGTAAAACAAGAAATATATAAAAAAACTCAAATAATGTTGGTGCAGATTTTGATAAACTATTTAAAATGTGTGATAAAAGCAGAAAAAAATGAAAAGAAATATGGGAAAATGTATAATGATAAAAGAAATTTACAATGTAAAACAAGAAAATAAAAAAATCATATAGTGTTGAGGGGCAGATTTTGATAAACTATTCAAAATGTATAATGATAAAAGAAAATAAAAAAAAGAAATATAGGAAACTATTCAAAATGTATAATGATAAAAGAAAATAAAAGGAATTTACAGTGTAAAACAAGAAAAATAAAAAAGAACTCATATATTATTGATAAAAATTTCTATTATTCGTGGATTGAACATTTTCGATGTCATAGTTTCTCTAAATCTCGTCTCAATTGCAACTTTGTGAATATCTGACTGAGATTTTGAGAAATGTATGACATCGAAAATCTCTAATCTAAGAATAATAGAAATTTTCAAAACAGTTCCTTGAAGCCAAGAAGAAATTTTACGAAATAAAAAAAATCCAAAACGGGAAGAAAAACTTAAACTTAATCTTGAAATTAAAACGTACCACATTGTCCAAGTAGATTTTAATCGCTCGTAAAGTAAATTGCACATCGCATCTAATATTTAGCAAGAATGAAACGTTAACTCATTGAGAATCTATATATACCGTCAACCACGCGTACCTCAATGACACAGTGAAACAAACAGTTACGCAAATAAACGAATCAATTATTAAATTGTTTAAATTTTCGAAAAAATGACGCAATACTGAAATTGAAATGCAGTCATCACAAATGTATGAAATCCGTAAAGTATAATGTCATAGCGTTTAAATAAACATCGAAGACAAAACAGTGTTAAAAAATTGACTCTTTTACTACATCATCACTCCATCACTTTTATAGAAAATGATTACTTCATCCTATCGTAGAGCAGTCTCATTGGTCGAAAGAGAGTTATTCTATAAAAGCAGAGGAGTGACGATGCGGCAAAAGGTTCAAATTTGTTAAAGTGTATTTGTAGCCAGATTGAAAAAAAAAATTGTTAAATATGTAATATTTCCTAATGGCACATTATGAAATTGAAATGCAGTCATCGCAAATGTACTAAATTCATAAAGTATGACGTCATAGCGTTTGAAGACGAAACATTGATAAATGACAGCAGCAAAATTTCTCTTAAATAAGTAATATTTTCTCATTGTGCATTCTGAAATTTTCTGTGAGGGGTCCGGCGCTCAAATCTTTTTGCAGTTGACTGTAGTCCCACAGGAGGTCATTTTGGTGTAATGAAGACCCTGCAAAAGGTTCGAGAGCGTTTCTTCTGGAATAATGTTCGCAGTGACGTGGAGAAGTGGTGTCGAACTTGTGACACCTGTGTAGCACGTAAAGGTCCTAAGAGGCGAACCCGTGGGCGATTGCAACGTTATAATGTAGGAGCTCCTTTCGAACGAATTGCTCTAGACATCCTGGGTCCACTTCCTAGAACATCTGATGGCAATAAGTACATCCTCGTTGTCATGGACTACTTCACTAAGTGGCCTGAAGCCTATGCCATTCCTAATCAAGAGGCGGTAACCGTAGCAGACATACTAGTTCAACACTGGGTTTCCAGATACGGAGTTCCTCTTCAAATCCATTCCGATCAAGGAAGAAACTTTGATTCGGCTGTGTTTAAGGAAATGTGCGGACTACTCGGCATGGACAAAACTCGAACTACACCTCTACATCCTCAATCGGACGGCATGGTGGAGCGGTTCAATCGTACCATCCTAAATAGCCTCTCTCTCCTGGTGTCTAGAGACCAACAGGACTGGGACAAGAAATTGCCTCTTTTCCTGCTTGCCTACAGGAGTGCCACTCATGAGGCTACTGGTTACTCCCCTTCTCAAATGCTCTTTGGTCGTGATGTTCGTCTGCCTGCTGATCTTTTGTTTGGCCGTCCTCCTGATGCTCCTTCATCGCGTGAGGAATATGTCGATGAACTCCAGGCACGGATTGAGAAGATTCATTGTCTAGCGAGGAACCGAATTGGACTGGCATCAGAAAAGATGAAGACACGGTACGACACAGAGGCAACTGGACATGAGTTCAACGAAGGTGACAAAGTTTGGTTGTGGAATCCGATACGTCGTAAGGGACTGTCGCCAAAACTACAAAGAAACTGGGACGGTCCTTACACAGTCGTCAACAGGCTGAATGACGTCGTCGTACGCATACAAAAATCGCCACACACCAAACCCAAGGTCGTACATTATAACCGGCTAGCCCCTTATTTTGGCCAAAGTGATTAAAAATTCAAAACTGGAATTTCAGACCATGATCATGAAAGTCACTTTTTGTAAATATGTAAATAGTAATTAGTTCTTATTTATGTAAATTTTATTATTATTGTTATTATTTATTTATTTATTTATTTATTTGTTTATTTATTTTAAGTGTTTTCCTCTAACTCAAGGATTGCACTGCCCGGGACGTGCAGTCTTTGAGGAGGGGGTAGTGTTACGAATTTAGTAAATAGTTAGTGTTTGTACTGTAAAATAATGTAAATAATCTTATTAAGCTCCATTCCTTTTCTAATATTAGTTTTTGTTGCATTGTCTCTGTTATCAAGCAAACTTGTCTATTATTTTCAGTGAATGTGTTTGGCAGCTTTGCGAAATATTAGAGATATCGCCAAGTTGGCGTCACTTTTGGCAACTAATTTTGGTCGCCAAATTTGGCGATATATCGCCAAGTTGGCGACAAACTTGGCGATTGTTGGCGATGGTAACCCTTCCCTGTTTATGGTAACCCCCCCCCCTTAGGTCTACTGATACATTGAATGTTGTTCCGTGGTTTTCCGGTTTTTTCTAGAAGTTTGTAGAAACTTCGCCGCATGCTCCGAACCTATATAAGAAGAGAAGCGATGCGAGCTGTTGTTATTATTTACCAGTCAGTCATTGAGTGAGCTACTAGAGATTGTCCAAGCAAGTTTGCTTGATGTATTGAGTTTTATCTACGTTGTTTTGAATGTGATATAGTGTTGAGACATTGTATAAAGAGTCTCTGCGACCTATATTTGTACTTGTTCGATAGATTTAAACAGTTATTTTGGAATATCTTGTAATATTTGTGAGTTTCGAAGACTCTGTTGTTCTGAAGATCTGTAAATAAATTATTTTCTACTTTTCTAAGAGAAAAGAGTTTGAAGTTGTCTAACCATAAGATCGAAAGAACCCTATATACGCTGCAACAATATATATATATATATAACCACTAGATAATACTACAAATCATCATCAAAATATGGAATAACACGTTAATAACAAACTATATCAAACATAGGAATTGGCAAAAATTGGAACATTATTAGAAATGTGGTATTTAGCTCGTTATAAAGGGCAATGCTAAATATACCCATAAAATGCGATTAATTTCTGATTACAAATCAGGATAAACCTAAAAATGATTTCTGTTTTGTCCGATTAATCGCAATGGAAAACCTAATTGAAAAAAATATTAGAAAAATAATAAGACAATAATTGAATTATCAAAAGATTAATTGCAATGAAAAACATTTTTCAAAGAAAAATATAAAAAAAATAATAAGACAATAATTGAATTATCAAAAAGATAAACTAACAAATATCATTCACTACCATATGAGATAATTTTAAATTTACAATCTTACTAAATTAGCAGTTACAGTTGACAGTTAACAACGAAAGTTATATTAGGAACGAAAAAGATATAATTAATAATATATAATTAAAATTATTATCAAAAATATTTAATTACAAGACATTAGTAAACAAAAATGTTATGAACTTAATAATAATATTTTGATTATTTTATACTAATAACAAGTTTTAATTAATATATTAATTAAAACTTGTTATTAGTATAAAATAATTCGAAAATAATTAGTATAAAATAATTTTCATCGATATATCGATGAAAATTTACTTTAAATCTATTAAATATCGATGAATGTTTACTTTATGTAAAATAAATACGAATATACTTCTCAGAGCGCCATCTGTTGTTGCAAAATATTGTTTAATGCCATAAGAGCTAAATTTTACAAATTAAGTTACTTATTTGTTTAAAGCAAAAATTGGGGAAATAATAATTTATTATAACATTTTAAAGTTATATATATATATATATATATATATATATATATATATATATATATATATATATATATATATATATATATATATATGTATGTATGTTTGTGTGTGTGTGTGTGGATAGTAAATTTATTAAAAAAATAAGTGAACATTGACAATTTTGAAATATTTTCATGTTGGCGTTTGTAGAACGTAGTCTTAAAAAATCATATAAATTATTTTAAGAGAAGTGAATGAAAAAATTATGATTCTAATAAATGTAATTAGTATAATGAATATCCACTCACTATCTCCCAAAAAGAATAAACAATTATGCGCCGAAATAAAAAGCAAATGTATACAGAGTAATAATAATAATACTATTAATAATAATAACTTTTTTTATTAATCGTATTTACAAAATTTTTCATCATATGTACTCATGCATAAGTCGAAGAATTTTAAACAATATTAGGGAAGTTTAAAAGGGATTTCGAGTTACACACAAGTTAGTAAATAAACAAATAATAATAAAACATGGTGGTAATAAGGGAATGGGCTAACTTTTAAGTATTCACGTATAAGTTAAGCTTAGAGAGAGAGAGAGATAAAATGGGAAAATGATCATTTTTCTGTGTTTGTCAAAATTACCTTAACAGTAATGTTCCTTAATTATTCTGCAATTTTTTTTCTCTTCGGATATAGTTCTTTCAATACAAGGGTGCTTTGAATACATCAATCCCTTTTATAAAAAGAGTTTAATTTGAGCATGCTTCAAGGTATCTCTTTTAAAAGGCAAAAAAATAACAAAAAAAAACAGTTGTTTAAGAGTCTAAGAAGTTGTTTTTCCTTACACATAAGGCTTCAATAGATTTTGAGAAAATTTACTCTTTTTAAGCATCTTTAAATCGATGTAAATAGGTTTCGAAATATTTTACGCTTCTTCCATTTTACGTAATTAAAGTGTTTTGAAACGTTGATTTTTTTTAAAGTCTCATTAGAAACGTAGAAAATGTTGTTTATTATTTAATAAAAAAATTACCATTAATATTATTACTATTATTATTGCTATTATTATTATTATTATTACTATTAATATTATTATTATTATTATTTTATCATTGATTACAAATCATTTGTTAACATGCTAAAAGACATGTAATTCAATTTATACACGAAGATTTCTTTTTTTTTTTTTTAATTTTGCTTAAGAATTGGAGGGATTGACTTATGCACAAGTATATACGTATTTCCAATTCTCATGAAATTGGAACACTTTTTTGTCACAAATTTATACCTAAAATAATTTCATAATCCGAATTAATTCATTCATCTATTAATTCATTCATCCGAAAACTCGACTGAAATGGGGAGAGTATCCAGAACCCTTTCATTCCCTAACACTTCATTATGACCTCGAGGTTATCAATACACATAACACTCTTTTAAAAAATGCTCATTTACTACAGACTCTTTTAAATTAATTGCAAGCAATACCTGAAAATAATGTAATGTTGCCTCGGAAGATAACTCTATTAATACTGAAAATACTTCTGCACATTTTACATATTGTCATTCAGTAATTTTAAATATTTTGCCTGTATATTTGATACATTGAAAAAGGCGATTTTAACTGATTGTATAAACATTTTTGGGTTACGTTTCTGCTCTTCAAATCCTAGTTTGAAAACTTTCCTTTCAGTTGTGGAATTATATTACATTTTATTTATTTTGCAGTTTGAATAATTGAATTACAGTTATTTCTAATTACATATCCAACATTTTTTTTTTGCTTTCATTACTTTCGATATATCGGATTATTCTGTTGGAGTGATTCAGATTCAGAGAAAAGATCAGATGTCATTATCAAAAAAGTTGTCTGAGTGAAATGAGTCATTTGGATTTATTCACTAGAACTCTAAAGGCAAAGCCATGGTAGCTTAAGTCGCAGACCTAAGGATCTTATCTTCCCCTGTGCATTTTTATTGTGTGAGTAAAAATGTACTCGCACCTTTAATCAGTTAAATAATTGTGTTGAAATTAATTAAACTACTTAAGCTTAAAGAATAAGAATATTTCAAAAGTATTAACGTTTATTTTGAATCTAAGGATGAGTTTAAACTGTTGGTTTGTGTAAAATGTAAAAATAATTCAATCTCTTTCTTACTGACTTTATTCATTATTGTACCTGTTTTTTATTATTCGTATATTGACATTATAATAAAAAAGTTTCTTGATAAATAATTATGGTTTAAGAAACAGTTTTTTTTTTCCAAAATATTTCATTATATTATATTTAGAAATCTATAATTTTTTTTTTCAATTTTACAGAAAAAAATATAATTTTAAAAACAGTTAATCAAAACATATATCTTGAATACAAATTTTTTAATTAAAATTTTATTCTCACTTGTAAATTACTATTAACATTAATTAAATGATTTTTGTTTAGAAAATTTATTAGCCATTTTAAAACTTCATCACTAGAACAGCATTTCAACATTTAAATTCAACTACGTTATAATGAGTTGTCACTCAAATAGTTTCTATGCATATATATTTGTGTATCTTATATATACTAATGATGAATACCTTCTGCATTTTTTGGAACATTTACTTCTGAAAACATTCTTTGTAAGACTACTAATCAGAGATGATACCGATCAACTATCGGAACAATAGTAAAGTCAGTTGATACATTTTCATTAAATAAAATATTTTTCTTTTGAAAGAAGAGGAAATTCGTTAGATCATGAAATGAGATTAAATAAATCACATTTCTTATTTAAGTCACTTATCTGTACTTTTGAATTTGAAGAAAAAGATTGTCTTACAAGTATAATGAATGTACATATCGTTGGTATCTTCACCTGATTCCTTACAGTTTAAATATTTTTGTACTATTAATATTTTAAATAAATACATAGCTTACTATTTTGAATTAAACTTCTAACCAGTATGTTGTCTATTTTTCAACATAAGATGTCTTCTAAAATTTACAAAATCAAGAGTATCCTATTAAAAATATTTTTTCAATAAGCAGTCTTAAAATTTATAAATAGACGTCTTCTGATTTAGGTAATGCATTAATTAGACTAACAAGACTCAGGAAAAAAGGATTTCTCTTAAAATTGGGAAAAAGAAAAAAAAAGACCATTTTTAACATTTATTATCTTTAAACATTAAAATATTTTAAAACACAGTCTTTATTTGTATGACAGACATAAATGAGTTCTTTCATTTCATGCATTTAAAAAAAATGCAAGATGCAGAATAATTATTTATAATGGGTTACAAACTAACAGACACTTGATTAGCAGACAATTTGTATAACAGCTTACGCACAACAATGTAAAAATATTTTTTTTAACTAGAGTGAAATTTTTTGTAACTAATTATATTTCAGATGATAATACGTATTCTGAATCCAAATAAATTTATTTTAAATCATTTTTATATTTTTCATAGAAAGTTGTATTTAACTAACTTCAGGATTCGTAAGTGTTAAAGAATTTTCCAGGAGTAATACCAGTATTCTTTTTAAGGGAAAAAATCCTAGTTTAAACGCGTGGAATTCCGCCTATTTTAATTAGGAATTTTCTGTAAAAAGATTCTGAAACCTCCAGAGTAGGCACTTATCAAATATTTTTGAAATTGTTATGATCGGAATATTTTTATTATGAAGTCCTCCGATGAATATTTTTATAATAAATAAAAATATCAGAGAGAGGAGGGAGACAGTTTATTTATGGGGTCGTGCGCGCGATAATTCTAAACCTGGGGGTCTTTTTTCCAACTTCTTCAAACAGCCCTCATTCGATGTACCATTGCATAGCTCTATTATCATTTTTCATGTTATGCACTTTCCCCTCCCCTCTTCTCACTTTGCCTCCACAGGGGCACTTCTTTAAATTTAGCTGACACTTCTCATGTGATAAATCATTGGGAAGCTCTGTGACCCCTTATTCATATTATGCATTTGCTTTGCTCTCTTTCCCATCTAACTTTATTATTACTGGTGGGTTTTGTTTAACGTTTAACGTTTTACATTACTTTATAATACTACAAAAATTACGCAACTGGTCTTAAATAACGTCGAAAAATCAATAGAAAATATTGATGCTATTTAAATATTTTAGTTCCTGTTTTTACAGACCGAGGTGCTTCTAATTCTTATTTCTTTAGCCATATTGCTGATAATTGTCAAAAAATTTTATTTCTTATACTTAAGCTCCTTTATCTTTTTATACTTATTCGTGCCTTTTCAACTTTTTTAAACCAGGGGGCGCCGTTACATGACTTTTACTAATGTGGTTCCGTTATAGCCTCCCTTCAGTTCGTTTTTTTAAAAATTCCGTCTGTTTTAGTTGCTATGCATTTACATAAACCTTCTTTAATAGAATACTAGCTGCACCCGTCGAAACTCGACGGAAAAGAATATATATTAGGTATGATATATATCAATCTTATATAGACAATAAAATATTGAGCGAAATAAACAATTGCCACCTCTTAAAATAGGGATAACATAGCTTTTCATGATGAAGATAAACAAACTTCAGAAAATAACAAAAAATAAGGAAAACAACTCATAAATTATGTTGAACTTAACTTCAGCTACAAATCTTTTTTTAATGCGGTTTCTAAACCTTAAATATTATTTAAATGCCAAATTATTTAGGAAGTTAATACTAAACCCCGGAAGACGAATTCAAAAATATCTGCATAGTTTATTTTTTCTCCGTTTAAATATCGCTTGATAACTGTACAATAATTATATCAATGAAACATTTTAATTATAATAGAAACAGGGACTTACCAAACTGCCTAACCAACCCACTACACATTTACAGCACTTGCAATAAATTTATTTATTGGTTTGTATCCTCCATGAACTTGTAAAAATTAATTTTATTGTTATGGCAACGAAAAAAAAAAAAAACGATATCTCTGTCATTTAAAAGAATAAAATTTTTGTATTTGTTACTGAAACGCAGATATTTTTTTAAACAATAACTTAATGGAATGAAATGATTTTAATTATTTTTTGATATTATGTAAGATAGAAATATAGTAATAACGGCATATCACAGGTTTTATTCTTTTTTTTTTCTAATACGACATCATTTACACCTTCAGAAATACTCATCTTTTCTTAAATAAAAGCGTGATTTATGCAGTTATTTAAGAATTCTTTAGTTTCATAAAATATTCATTACAATTAAATAGAAATGGCGCAGTTTATAGAAATATTTTCATTTGTGCACACCACGGACCTTTAAATTAATAGAAGGTCACTTTATTTAGATGCAGGAATTAAAGACAGTAAATATGACATCATCACCGACACAGCTATAACAATGTATATTATATTCATGGAATAAATTTATCTGGTTTCTATATGACGACATTTTCTCCATCGACAAAATTTCTCTTTAGATATTACATTTTATTAAAGTTTATCTTCTGTTATTTTACTTACATAATACTTAATAATATTACTCAGTAAATAATCTGTGTATTGCAGGGAATAACTATGTTTAATCATTTTATTATGATTAAATTTAACGAAAATCTTTATTATTATTATTATTATTATTTATTTATTTATTTATTTATTTATTTATTTATTTATTTAATTTTTTTTTTTTTTTTTTAATTGAATTTGAATACATTCACCGATGAGATCGAGCTCCTGATTGGTGAAAAATAATGAAATTAAATAAATTTTGAGAAAAGCTTGACCTGTTGCCTCTGTTTTGAAGAAATGTCATGAAAAAGCTTTTAAAATTAAAAATAAAATATAAAAATTGAAATAAATTAAAAATTAGCCAGAATGGGCAAATCTACACATAAACAGCTTTCATTTAAAAAAATAATCATCAAAATCGGGCCAGTAGAAAGCTCAAGGCTGATGACTAAAAAAACAGCCAGGTGTTTTAAATATATAGATAAAAATAATACATTTAATAATCAATTGTAGAAGATCTCGATTATAGATTCCCTGAAATAATCGGTGAAATTATCAATTGTGATTTTACGATGACTATTTTTTTACATTGGTAAATTTTCCAGAATTTTTAAACACTAATCATCCATATCCCAGCATCAGTTTTGGTAGAATTGTGAAATTCATTATAACAAACCTACTCAAATAATTATGAAATTATTTCATCTATTTTAAAATTCCCTTTTCCCTTTCAAAATGATTAACTGCAGGTATGAAACTTTTAAGTCATTTCGCCATACTTCAGATAGGTTAGACGGAAGCATGAATCTAACTAATCTACTAAAACGGATTTAACATGCATGTTATGTATTTTAGAAATTTCCATCTAAGAATGTTTAACCAAATCGTTGCGCCCGAGATATTCACCGGCGCGGCGTCAAGCTTCACGGCTTATATTAAGATTTGTTTCATCCCCACCAATTTAATAAAAAAGTGTAATTGGTTTTATTGTGATATCATTTTATTTGTCATTAAGTAAGATAAATATTTCTTTTTCAAAAAAGTGGAAATAATAATGAATTATAATTTTTAAACCGTAATTTAATGTGACCCTTAAGTGCTTAATGGGATATTGGCACTTTTGGGAGTTTTCGATATATCTCTGCAGCTGTTTTTATACATGCAGGAAACTCAACAAACCTACTAAAACAATAGTTACACTTACATACTTCGGTGATTTCAGACCTATTTTGTCTATTATGTCGCTGTCATCAACTTATAATCGGATCATACGAATAAGACAATAGTTATCGATATTTGATTAGGTATTAAGTTATTCTTAGAGAAACAAATTCCAATTCATAAAAATAACTTTATTTGACGACACGCCTTACTCCTCTCTCTGTCAGTCACTACGTCCGTAACGGAAATCGTATAAGTTAGGCATTTCAAATTGTGTATAGTTACAGCTGAATACCTTGTGTCACACGACATATCATACAATCAAAGCGTGTATTAATTTAATTAAATCCGTTACTTTTTTTGCAAGTTAAATTTTAAAATAAATTCCTATTTTCAAAGTTTTTTTGTGTAGCCATCACAGCTTTGCGATAAAGCATGGTTTTTAATGCAAATCCCGGTACTGGAAATGACAATTTTTATATTAAGATGGATTTAATTAAAAGAAATTTCGTATTTTCGCCAATTACAGGATTTATATTATTTATTATTATAATTTTGTTGTAAATAATTATTGACATTCATAATATTTTTTGGAATTCAATTTTCTTTCTACTTTAAAAACTATTTATATTTATTAATGATTGAAAATTTTTAATTTCATTTAAGAAATTTTTTTTTCATTTTAGAAATTTAAGATTTCGTTCATATCTCCTATATATTTTTTCTCTTTTTCATTTTCAAAAAACTTAGAATTTTGGATTCTATTTAAATATTTTGATTTGAACATTTTTAATTTGATTAAAAATAAAATCTTCCTTTTATAATTATTTTTAAATTAAATTTATTGGTACAACCATCTATGTAAGAATTTAATAATTATAAATAACAATTTAGATTTGCTAATTAAAGGATAAGTTGTTTTCAAAGAAATATTAAGCGAAACACTATGTGTGATCTGCGATCACAATAATTCAATTTTTTTAATCTTTAGTAGATATATTTCGTTTGATTCAAGATTATTGTAGGCAGAGCTATCAGCATGGCTTGTGAAGGCTTTTAATAATCTATATATATACGTGGGTCAACAGACTTTTCTGCCATATTTGAATTATCCGTGATCATAGTTAATGCGAAAAAAGCGCGGCATAACGACACAGAAATAATGTTACAATGGTTCCGTTCCTAGTTTCCATGAATGGAATCTCAAAATTTTACGTAGTAAAAAGGGGTAAGCAAGTTTGTAACTACATGATTTTACTAAAGAATATTTCTGATGAATGCATAAGACGAAAATAATTGTTTCTGACCAAAAAATTTTTTTAAAGAGAATATTATATCGCATCAAAAAGGGTAATCAAGAACTGTCAAATTATTTTTCTTCCTTTCCAGATATTAACACATTTTTGCACATTTGAAGAATGGATCCTGCTTTTTTGTACTACTAACAAGGGGACCACCAAACATGGTGCTCACAAATTTTGATGAATTCAAAATATATTGTAGGGGTCATAAAATTAATTATTCGGCTGAAAGGGTTCTTTCAAATGGGTCTTAGTTTTTGAAATTGGGGGTCAAAGTTCAGCGTATATTTTAAGTACTTATAAGTAAAGCTGTTTGTCAACAGCTACGTGGCCCCGCGGTAACGTACGCGATTCCAGACCCGGAGGTGGCGGGTTCAACTCCAAGTTGGAGCATGTTTTTCTTCTTCTTTATATGTTTCGTATATGTTAAGTTTTTTAAACAGAATTGGAAAGTCTACAGCTTTCAACTTATTAATATTTTCTTATGGGGATAGTTTACTTTTTTCATATTTTTCTTACTTAAAAAAATATGGTTCAAATGATAAACTAATTACACTTCAAAATTCATAAAATAAATAAAAATAAATAAAAAATGCATATATAATTAAAATTTTCAAAAGTATAAAAATTTCGAATGTTTTAAAATCCCTTCTACTTTAAATATCAATAATTTTGCTCAATTACATTTATATATGTTGCTAAGCAAAAAAAAAAAAAAAAAAAAAAAAAAAAAAAAAAAAAAAATCCAAGTTGCGTTTTTTTTTCTTCCTTTACATACTTTTAACGTGTTGCATATTTTAAGCACAATTGGGGGTTCTACAGCTTTGAACTTTTTGATATTTTCTTAATAAAGTAAATTTATATTTTCGAATGTATTTCATGAAAATTTCTTTTTATCTGCAATTTTTAAACTAATATTTTTATTGACAAAACTGCATAACGAATTTATGCCTCTAACCTTTTATTTTTAATTATTATGTAATTTCTTTTCTAAGCACAATTCTGAAATAATAATTTTTCTTTTTTCTATCGCTTTTTTGTGGAATATTTTAAATGAAAATTTATCCTTTTTTCTATTAATTATAAAAATAATTTTCAGGTGCAATTTCTCAAACATTTATAGGATTAGTTAATTCAAAAGTGTCGATTAGTTAATTCGAAAGTGTAATAAAATATTAATGCAGTAGTGTTAAAATATTATCCAAATTTTTACTGATCTTTAAATACATTTATCTGTAACGTTTATTAAAAAAATCAACTAGATTGGAAAAATCGTCTGCTAATGAAATTAGAATTTACGATACATAAAATGATATATATTTATTTTATTCGTCTGCTTTTATTTTCTCTGTAAAATCAAACAAAAATAGAAATTATTTTTGCTGTTGTCATTTTGTTTCTTTTGCAGACAAATAAAATATTTGAAATATTGTTATGTATATGTATAGCTGAAATTATGGTATGAAAATTGAGTATGCAATTGGTAGATTTGTGTCGAATGCTAAAAATGGGTTGAATGCTAAAAATACTGTAATAGAAGGAAGCAGCACTAGTACAGAAAACTTTCGTTTGGAAAAGGAACAAAAAGGCGAAATTACGAATGCATTAAAATATTGCGAGATGTTGTTACGAAATGATAATCTGCTTACAAATTCCCAACCGGATGATATTTCCTTTTCTTCTATTGCTATAACTGAAGAATTTCATAATTCAATATTAGAAATATGAGATAATCGACAATTTATTGAGGCAGATGAACGGATATTGAATGAAGAATGTGAATTTAATCAATTTACAAAGGTATGTTTTTTTTTACTTAGCAATATATATAAATGTAATTGAGCAAAATTATTAATATTTAAAGTAGAAGGGATTTTAAAATATTCAAAATTTTTATACTTTTGAAAATTTTAATTATATATGCATTTTATTTATTTTTATTTATTTTATGAATTTTGAAGTGTAATTAGTTTATCATTTGAACCATATTTCTTTAAATAAGAAAAAAAAATGAAAAAAGTAAACTATCCCCATAATAAAATATTAATAAGTTGAAAGCTGTAGAATTTCAAATTCTGCTTAAAAAATTTAACATATACGAAACATATAAAGAAGAAGAAAAAAAAAGCTCCAACTTGGAATTGAACCCGCCACCTCCGAGTCTGGAATCCTGCACGTTACCGCGGAGCCACGAATCTGTTGACAAACAGCGTTACTAATAAATATTTAAAATATACGCTAAACTTTGACCCCCAATTTCTCAAAACCTAAGGCCCATTTGAAAGAACCCTTTCAGTCGAATAATTAATGGTATGACCTCTACAATATACTTTGAATTCATCAAAATCTGTGAGCACCATGTTTGGTGGTCCCCTTGTAAGTTAAAAAAAAAGTTGCTCCTTTTTCAATCGACAAAAAATAAGCCAAAAGATATATTCTATCCACGTTTTCAAAAAATGTAATACATACCACATTTAATATTTATAAATAAAACATTTTTATTTATTTTTGTGTGTGTGTGTTTATCAATGCCATAATGTACCAAGATTCTTTTAAAATGTAACTAATAACTTTTTCATTACATTTAATCCTAATTTTAGTTTTATAATATTTAGATATGAAAATTTGATAGTGAAAACCACTCAGAATTCAATAATTTGCAAATACATTTTTACAGAGGAAATTGAATCGGAAAAAAATAAATAATCCTTTAAGCTGATAAAGTACTTTTGTTTTCTTCACAAGATGTTCACAAAATCTTAAAAGAAAGAGTGAAGTGAATAATCAAAGAAGAAAGTCGCTTAATCGTTCAGCTGCTACGAAAAAATTGGCTTTATTTTCACTCATAAAAGGATTATAAAATAAGAAATTCTTTAGATAATGTTCTAAGATTAATCGTCTTTTATTAAAGCCAGTAGGAGATTTTGAAGATTATAAACTTTCTTTTTTTACGATTATGAAGTATTGTGAAAAAGGTGCAGATTTAGTGAAGTACTAAAGATTTATTTGATAAATAATGAAAAATATTTTACAGCGGTGAAAATGTTTCATGTATAGACAGAAAATTTAAATGTTCCGTTTCTCATCCGTTTATATTTTTTGGTGAAATACTCTGGATGGTTCAAAAGTAGTTCGAAAATAAAATAGATGTAGAGTATGCTACAATAAACTATATATGTATAAGATACTACTGTCATAATCTATATATCTAACTCCGATTGGGGAAAAAAAGAGTCTCGCCCCGATTTTGAATAGAAATATTTGATTTTTATTCGAAACTATAACAGTAATAAAGATTCTTAAAAAAATTACAACGAATTTACACAGAATTATCCATATTATATTTTTTACTGAATAAATTGATTATACCCTAGATTTCCTTATGTAAAAACGCTTTTGTTGTATTAAGCTCTATAGCTTACCTTAAAGTTTGTTTAAGGACTTTTGAATCACAGTTTATAAAAAAACAAAATTTGTCTATATTAAGTTAGTACATACATTTTGATTACTAAAATGTACAGGTTAACACATTAGAACCAATATGATAAACATAACTTTAAAATTGTAATATACTGTATTATACTATAATTACAAGCATAATTGTCATAGGGACAATTATTTCTGTGATTCTATCATGGTTGAGGTCCTCTGCATGATTTTTAAAGCCTAGGTTTTTTTTTAATTTAAATTTCAAATTAATCACTATTAATACATTGTCTATGTGTGTACTACAATAACAAATCTGTAAAATTGCTAAAATTTAACAGGGAAATTGAGATTTCTAGAACTATTTATAGAATGAAAACAGTATAAATTTTTGTAACAGTTAAATGTTTGCAGTCTAAATAAAGAAGTATGTAAGGTTCATGAAAATGTTTTAAGAAACTTCAATGCCTGTAACATTTTATGTTGCTGCAAATCGTGTTACAGATTAAAAAAATAGTATGGTTATAGTAATTTTAATAGATTCTTTTGTAAACCCAATCATATATGTAGCTACAGAAATTAATTTTGTCGCATTACACCTTTCTTTGTGTATTTTACAGATAACTTTTTTGTAAGCATACACATCTTTATAACTTGACATCTGTAAAAATGGATATTTTTTTAGAGTGTGATACGTTTACATTATATGGCAAATAAAATGTCACATATGATGTGTATCCTGTAGTTTACATCAGGTTGAAGAGATTAAATTAAGTTCCTAAAATCTAGAATTTATTATTTACACAGAGAGTGCGATACACACTCATATGTAACTTTTATTTGTAATATACATTTTTTGACACCAGAACAATGTCATTAATCGAAGGATAAATGTTAAAGCTATATTTACAACTGCTATAAGTATGATTTTAAGTTTTTATGTTCTATTGCTTGTTTGGATGTAAATGTTCATGAAGTTTCAACTTATTTAATTCAAATATTTATATTTTTTATTAGAATTAAAACTGCTTGACGACATAAAAAAATTTCAATTTACAAGTTCTTGAAATATAACAATTATTTTATTGATTACTGTGAAAATTGCTACAATTAGTTTTTTATAGAATCTTCATTCATTCAGACGATTGGAAGAATGGGTGTGGATTACTTTGTTTAAACCCTCAACTCGTATCGTAAAATAAATTAAGCAATTAACTAAGCTTAAGAAGGCAAATATACTTTTGTATTGATATACGTTGACATGCTTAAATGACGTTAGATTTTTTTTTCTTTCATAACTTTGCACCCCATCCTCCCTTATGATTTTAAAAGTTATCATTCGAATGCTTCGTTCTCTAATTAATTAGGTTATCCACGTCTAAAATGTATTTTATTTTTACATTTTCTAAAAACATTTTATGTTTCAAGCGATATACGTGCTATGGATAGGTATTTGTATTCTCACATTTGAATAAGTTTAATGAAAATAAGTCAATAAAGTGCCACTGTTGGTTATAAACTACAACATATCAAATTGTACCTAAAATAGATAAAGGATTTTTTAATATATGCTGATAACTTTTTTGCTACATGGTGTTTTCCGGAACAAAAATGCCATTTTTCTGATTCAATAAGGCAAAAGTTTCCGTTTGAAATAACCCGTCATAAAAGATTAAAAATTGTGTAAAAGATATGCTAAATTAGACATTATTTGAAAATTTTTACCAGAATTATTGATCCGTTAAATTTATGAAAAACAATTTTAAATTGAACGAAATACATATTAATTTACAAATAATCATGATATATCAACAAAAAATGTCGAAAAATTCCCTGCCCTATTATTTTGTTGTTGCAGTAATTAATCAATTATGAAACGTATAATCCCTCCCCCAAACTAAAATTTCAGGGTTCCTAAGGATCCTACAATTTCTAGAATAGGAAATAATTTCAATAAGATTGCATTTCACTTTCATTTGAATAAGAAAAGCTAACTACAATATTTTCTTATTGAAAATCACCTGTTAAAGAAGGCAAAATAACGAATGTATTTGACGAATGTATTTATTTAATGTATTTAATGAAACGAATGTAAGCTTTATTTATTTTATAAAGGAAATTCCGATATTTCACTTGGAAAATAACGGGTTCCGTAAGTACAATGAATTTGCGATACTTCTGCATACGTTGCACAGCCAAAAAATATTTTATAGCTTTATTTCTTAATATTTTGTAATATATTTTTTCTGTAATAATAATAATAATAATAATAACAATAATAATAATAATAATAATAATAATAATAATAATAATAAAAACCTACACCCACACCAGCCGTATTAGATGATTTTTTTAAAAACAACAGAACATATGGAAACGCATAATATACACACATCCCACCCTCAAATTATGAAATTATTTTTTTTTTCAATTCCTTAGGTTAGGTGCATATTTATATGATAAAAGATCGAAACACGCAGGTCAGTTTGCCTTACATTTTATTATACATTGTAAAAAATATTTAAAAAACTCCATGCACGCCCATTTGCTCGCCTGAGTTAAATGATTTAAAAAAAAGTAGAACTCATCGAAACGCAGAATGTTTACATACTCCATCCCCCAAAACTGAAGCTATACTTTTTCTATTCGGGAGGGGAAGTTCATATTTACACATTAGAACATCAAAACAAGTAGGTAGAATTTTAGAAACCATTTACTGGCTAAAATAAAAATCCAAATAGAAAACTAAATTAATATATTTCAATGAATTTTTCTAGTAAAAAGCATAAAAAACCCTATACACTGTAAACAATTTGACTCATTTGCTACAGCGTCACTCCAACGCTTTTATAGAAAACGGTTACTTTACTGTGTTATGGAGCATTCTCATTGATCAGAAAAGAGATATTCTATAATAGCTGTGGAGTGACGCTGCAGCAAATGGATAAAATTTTTAACAGTGTAGCACTATCGAAATAATCGCCACGGGTGATTTTCAGGAAACGCTATTCCTGCAAAAGACTAGGAATTTGACGTCAAAAATTCTGCCCAATCAGTTTCGATTAGGGAAAATCCCGTTGGAAAAGCCGAAATATGTATCGATTTAATATGCTCGATTACACCGTGATAAACGAGGATTGGAATTAAACATCAAATACAAAAGTTACTATTTTTGTTCGTAGAATTCCAATCTGCAATAAAAAATGGGGGTCATAATTTAAGATTTCAAAGGTGAACCCCCTCTGACCCCCCAGGGTCAGCTAAGGTCAAATTTAGTATCACTGAGTAGCTTATTTAAAAATATTTAACACATATATTTTCGTTTTTCAATCTCATATGTATTTCTCGAGTTATTTGGCCGTTTCCAGACTTTTCGGATATATATATATATATATATATATATACTGACATATGCAATTTGCTTCAAAAATATCTAAGACGGGAATTTAAAAAAATGGATCATCTATCTGTACAACACACCGGCGTTCTACCAACTGAATACTGAATGACTTGTAACGATACACTACCTAGTCTTTTACTACTTACTATCACATGTTTGCAAGGCTACAGCCATAACATAAGGTAGAAATTTTTTCCATGAGCCACAAATTCTGGGGCAAAAACAAAACTTAAATGATCTTGCCAATACATGAAAGTGATAAGGGTGTTACTGGTTGTTATTCCTAGTGGTTCAGTTAGCAAAACGTTTGTGTTTCGACGGTGATCAAGATGAGAGTTCTGGCTTAGATATTAACCTACTTCTCACTATCACATGTTGGCGAGGCTTCCTCAGCACAATATCGACTATTTTTCCTTTAGCCATCAATTTCGGGGTAAACATAAAACTATATATTATCGTTCATCGATGAAATTTAATAAATCTATATACTATTCATGAACATTTTCTGCAGAAGTTTTCTCACATAGTGCATTCAATAACCTTTAAAATTTTATTTACTCAAAAGGCTCAAAGCCAGCTGAGTAGAAATGTATGCAATTTGGGAATCGAACACAGGTCATCGATATTGTACACCGACATTCTACCAACTGAGCCACATGGAAAGATACCAACTTGGTAGTTCTTACTCAGATATGTTGGTAACACTACACCGCAGCAGTAGATGGACAATTTTTCAGCGAGCCAACAGCTCTATGGCAAACACAAAATTACTTATAATCCAGCTTGGGCACTTTTGCTTTCTGGTGACTATGCCATTTAAGCAACTAATATTTGAAATTTTATAGAATGCAAGGAGTAAGAAATTTTCTACAGAAAAAATTCTATGATTTACATAGATCTATTCAATTTTATTGATTTTGTATTAAATATTTTTAAAGCTGCAGTGCAATTTATAATTTTTTATGGTTCTTCATTTTTTTTCAGATATTAATTTTAAATCTAGTTTTTACAAATCTTTCTATTTCTATCATGTGCAAACGATTATAAAAATTAATACTTTTGAACTTTATATATTTCTAAGTATTTCTTTATTTGTTTCCGGCTTATTTTTTCATAAAAGCGTTAAAACTTTGTCAATAAAACAAAAGAATACATGTAGCAGAACAGAAAAGCATGTAGACATGCAATGAAAATAAACACTTAAGCTACTGAAATGACAATAATAAAAAAAAATAACAGTTGCTATTAGGGAAATGCATGGTGAATTCTTCTACTACACTGAAAAATCCGTTAAATTTACTTCAAAAACTGCTAGCAACATTGCTGCCAGCAGTTTTTCCGTGCATTTAATGGATTTTTTTTCAGTGTATTAATTCATAATAAATTATTGCTTTTACTTCATTTCAAAACTTTACTTTAATTCAAAATTGACAGTTTTCTAAAATAAATGCTTTATGGATATTGTTAGTGGGCAATCTAAAACAATACACTAATACAGTATAACGTTTTTCTTAATATTCTGTACTGCAAGAGGTCCGGGTTAAGAATTTTTATATTAATAAACAAAGCAAGTATCATTTCAAACGTATTTTACTACTGATTTTTTCAATAGAGGATCATTTGTATATGTGGCAGAAAATAAGTATGTCGAAATTTAGGCTATTCGATTTTTACTGTATTATTTCATTTTAATCCCCTGACCGCCGAGAAAAAGGGCAAAATTGTGATGCATATTTCTCTGTAATTTAATAAAAATAGCGAAAAAATATATTTAATCCAACACTATATATATATTTTTTTATTGCGTATAGTAATGCCCTCCCTGATTACGGTGAATGGTTAGAATTATTTACAACAGACCATAAGAAAAACAAAAACAACAATCTATATCTATCTTTAAAAAAAAGTTACAAAAAAAACGAAACTTTTGGTTCGGTCAAAAACATTGACAATATAAAAAGAAAAACACCGCCCTCAAGCCATACCTATCTTATAATATTTGGAGACAGTCCCCCTCCACACTTCCTATAGTGTTAATGTTATGCATGCACAGTACCTATAACTATTTGTATTAAAGAAGATTTAAATTGTAAGAATTAGAACTTTTATTTTAAATATGTATAAAAATTGAAGTATTCGAAATTTAAATAAAAAATATTTATATACATGAATATTAGTATGAATATATGAAAAAAAATTAAACAAGATTTTGCTTGAAGGTAAATTCAAATTTCTTTCGTCTGTTTACAGATTGTAATAAAGCAAACGTTATTGTGCATATTATAATTTTTATTGTGGATATCTATTATTTTAAAAGCCTGTGTTTGTTTGGTATTCGGAAATAACACTATCATGGGTTATTTATACTTATAAGATTTTAGTAATATGGAAACTATATTACATAATTTGTTTTTAAATATTATCTAAGGTACACTCTAAAACTCAAACGAATAAAAATTGCAATGTTAAAACTGTTGTTAGCTTTCGTTTTTTCAAAACTAAAAAATTAAACAAAATCACTTCACCTTTTTCATTTACGTATAAAAACATTTCATATTTATTTACTTAGAACAGGTGTCACAAATAAAAATTAAAAATTAATTAATAATTAATAATTGATTTTATGTGTTATGAATACGGTTCTTATGAATGAACCAAAATATGTCAACTTTTTAATTTTTATTTGTGACACCTGTTCTAAGTAAATAAATATGAAATGTTTTTTTTATACGTGAATAAAATGCACTCCTTAAAGAAGAAGGAATTTTATACTCCATAGAAAGTAGAAAAATATTTCATTTAATTGTCGAAAATAAATCATGTCTCTACGTTGTCAAGAGTGATATATTTCACTCCTTTGACGAAAGTGAATGTCTGGTATCATGTCATTTTAAAAATTCCCATTCTACTTTGCACCAATATATGGAGTACAAAAATAAAAAGCACCAGAATGTGTCATTTCTTAATTTTCAAAAATTTCCTTTCGCAGTGTAATCTTGAAAATTAAGCGGATTTGCCTTTAAAACGCACTCCTTTTCGACAGTGAATAGTCACGCGTCTAAAACAGAAAATATTCACACCTAGTTCAAGTGAATATTCGTTGTAAGCAAGAGTGAGTTTTATTTTTATTGATATTACTCACCAGCTAATTAAAAAAATCAAATCTAGAACTGTTTTTGAAATACACCAGTCTTTTGAAATACACCAGTCATTTTAATATTAAAATATACAGATGATAAAAAAGTAATTAGTTATGGAACTTAAAGGTAAGTATTATTTATTTTTATGTATTTTTCTCGTAGATATTATATATTATGATTGTGAATTAAATGCTTTAATTTGATGTAGATAAAATAATCTGGAATATTTTTCTGATTTCAAACATTATTTATTTATTTGTATTCGATATAGTGAAGTAAAAGACTGTCGTTTGTCATCGGAAAATGCCGAACAGAGGCTGAATCATGGCTCCTTTCCTAGTAAGGTGTCCTGGAGTTATAAAGCCACGTTAAGGTTCTACCACGTTTCGGGATTATAATTTCGATATTTTTCAAATAAACATAGGATTTGATACAGCAACGTATTCAATATGCAAACAAGTATACTTTAGCAGGTATATCGGAGTAACATGATCAATGTATTTTGTGCCCGGCTCCTGTATTAAAGAAGTGTGCTCTTCCCTATTTTATCTCCGATAGCGTTTTACCATATTTTGTATTGATATTGTCCTTTGTTCTATCGAAATATAGTTCTCTAAAAACAAGAACATTGTCATTTTGTAAAAGGTTCCTTGTTTTATATTCCCCTCTCTTTAATTTACTTTTTTCAGAAACAAGTTTTGTATGTGTCGCATTGATTATTTCCATGTCTTGAAAAATGCCAGATAATAGAGCAATGGTTGCTCTGTTGTCAGATACACCAAATCTGTCACTTGCTAAAGCTGCGGCTAGTAAACGAACCCTTATCTGTGACGAAGCAGAATTTTCCGCTGTGATGACCATTTCAAAATTATTTCAGGAATGGATGCTTCGCAAGTTTTTTGTTACATACGAGTGAAGCAATTTCAATATCATAATTCACTTTTTTAACATTCACTTTTTTAACATTAATATAAGAACAACTAGCTTATGAATTGATATGACTTTGGTAAGCAATACGTTTATTAGCTTGATTTTTTCTTTCAATCCTTATTCTGATCTTAACCGTTTCTTTTATATCAGTGTTAGCAATTTTACCTATCCTAGTGAGTCTTTGATCATAGATAAATTTAGTTAAAATTATTGAATTTTTGTGCCCTTATCTCAGTTTCAGTTTATTAATATAGAACAATTACAATGACCTAGTGAAACACAAGTGCATTATAGAAGCATGGTGCATAGAATTTTGTTTCATCCTGTACAGAATTTCACGAGTTACTTATAATATTTGAAGATTTATCAGGTCTAACAATAATTTGACCTAAAATAAATTAATAATTTCTGATAATTTTCTAGATCTATTAAAATTTTGTATTGACATAAATAAATAGCCTTTGAAATAATCTTTTTTAAAGTTTAGCATTTAAAGAGGTATGATAAAAAAATTCCACCAATTAAGTAATTAGCATTATTAACAATGGATTTAAATCTCATTTTTTGTGAAAACAATAATTAAGAAAGTATTTACAATAAAAAATACAAAATACTGAATTTTCTCTGAAAGTTCTAATGAAATGTTTATTTCTAAAATCAATGGAAAGGGAAATTGGGGAAATTACAACAATAGAAATCAAATAATTTTTAATCAAATAATTGATGTTGTGAGAATTTAGGGAATTTCACTGCAAACAAGTTCTATTTTATTAGCTGAAATATTGCTACTGTTTAAAAAATAATAATAAATTTAGACTCTAGAGATTTCAAAGAAATAAGTTTCGTATCAAATGTTCTCTTTTCTATTTCAGTTAAATAAATTAGTTTGTTCAAGTATGTGAAAAAAAATAAGTGATGCTGGGATAAATTACTATATTAATTACAATGAGCAAAAATTCTTTTGTTGTTGTTGTTTTGTTGAAACACACAGTAATTTCTTTCTCCTACTTCACAAAGTAAGTTTTTTATCCTAACGAAAATCCATTCTCATTGCTTAGGTAGAATATTTAAGAATTATGCAGTAAATTGTAATTAATGAAATCCTATTTAGAAAAAGTAAACTTATTTAAATTTTCCGGAAAAAAAGCCAAAAAGCTTTAATTTTATTTATTTATTTGTTTTGGTATTTTGAACATATTTAAAAAAAACTGTAATAACACGCATTTTTCCGGTTTTCTCAATCGGATTGTTTATTCGAAAAATTGATTTTCAAATAATTTATGAAATTTATAAGCGGTTCTTCCGCTTTTTCGTTGACACTATGTTGGTAATTACTCTGCAAACTCGAATTAATCACTCGTAGAGACTTTGAATAAATCCAGTTTTTTAACAGGTTGTCCCCATTGATATATGAGTGATATCGGACACAATTTGGGAAGGATAATAATTAATAACAACTTCTTCAGTTAAAATCAATATATAACATAGTTGCATATTATTTACATAAAAAACCATTATTTATAAGCACAGGCTCAAACATACCTGATCATTTCCAGCAATAAGTTATACGCTGAAATAATATGTAGGTACTGGAAGGTATATTTAAACTAAGCGCTATTTTCTTCTCACTTTATTGAACAAAGCCAGGTTTATCAGAGAACCACTCGGATATCCCCATCGCATACACGTTTCCCCGCAGGAGTAACTCTGTCCCCAAATCACTTTCACCGGTTCGAACCAAATCTACGGTTCAAATCCACGGTTCCAACCTAAAGCTTCCATCCACGAGACCCCATGTAAGAGTCTCAAAACTCCAGAGAAGAAACACTTAGGGTCACCTTCTGCACAATATAGAAATAACAATATATCTTACTATCCTTTCTTACACGAGCAGTCACACAGTAGAGATGATAACTAAGTACATCTTTTTTTTTTAATCTGTTTCTTTTCATGATCACATTCCCATACACAAAAAGTAGTACTGATATGTCATTTACATAATGAACCTTTTCGTGCAATAAGATACAGTAATATAGGTCATTCCAGCCACAAGATAAGAAAAATCTCATCAATCTCATGTATCTCAAATACGTAGAAAATTTATTATATACAGAATATAATACATAAAAGGAAATTATATAAATTAACAGCAATCTAAATAAAATAAAATAATACACTTTGTAAAAATCATCATAAAATTAAAAACAATACAGGACGGGTTTCGTTCTAAAAAAATACAGCTTATCATCAGATGAGCCAATACGTATCCGTTAGGGTACAATGTCAGAGATAAACTGAAAAAAGAGGGTTCAGATTACAAAAAGTGTGATATGTGGCGCTAGTTAAAAAGCACTGGTGGAAGACAAAAATGATGCAAAAATTACAAAGGGAAAAAAATAGTTGACTAACAATAATAATAATTATTTAATTATTAAATAAATAAAACTAAATGAATCTTTGTATTTTAAGTAGATATAAAAAAATAGACAAGAGATAAAGAAAAGAAAATACAAAAGCAACTTCCACGCTGGAGACTGGAAAGGGGATGATTATAGATCACTGACAAGATTATTAGAATGTAAATGATCTCTCATCACCCCCCTCACTTTCTTTTGCACAAAAGTTGGTTTTTTAGTTTCTTTCCTTCATCTCTCTCTCTCTCTCTCTCTCTATATATATATATATATATATATATATATATATATATATATTAAAAATATGCATATATAATTTTTATTTACCTGTTTAATTAATTTAATTTAATTTTATTATTATTATTTTCTAATACCATTATCCTATTATCCACTTTTTTATTTACTCGCGCCACCTATTGAATTCTTTGTAATCTTTATTCGCTTTTCTTTCAGTTTACCTCTGACATTGTTCCCTTACGGACACATGTTGATTCTGCTGATGACAAGCTGTTATTATTTTAGCTCGAAACGCGACCTGCTTTGTTTTTCATTTTATGGTGATTTTTATAAAGTGTATTATTTTTATTATTAATTATTGCAAATGTTTTCTATTTTTTTCCACTAATAATCTTAATTACTAACATTCTCGTTAATCTCAAAAGCTTGAAAAATAGTTTTCCCAGTTTTGATGTATTTTTACGTCCGATTATCTACACCAAGAATGCAGCACTAAGGGAGAATCGTACTTATATGTACAAAATACACATATTTACACTGTTGTGCAAAAACTAAGAGCGACGACGATAAATTGATATAAAAAACGAACAAGGCAGTAAAAGAGATCGATTTCATGCTATTTTTTTTACCGCCGTCCTGTTTGGCTGTGTTTTTTTTAAATAAATGAAACAAATTCTTATATTTCATATTGAGAAGCTATATATTTAATTACTTTTTATTTTGTAGAAATATATTAGAGTTAATGTTTTATAAATACATGTAGTGTGTAGATAAAGAAGCATTAAATATTCGACCTGAATATTTTAAAACATTAAGATTCAATTTTATTTTAAGATTTGGTATAGATTATAGTCTTTTCTATTTAAAAAATAAATAAACATATTTTTACATTGTATAAGAATGATGCGTTTATTTTCAAACGAATATTTTGAATAAACTTGGAAAAAAATGAACTTGAATGTATAATAGAAATTTGTTTATTTCAATTATGTATATATTGCATTAAAATTTCTCTCTTATTTTCTAAAGTACTGGATTTTTTATACTTTTTATGGTTTTTATTAAGTGACTCAAAACCTGTCACTATTTTAAAAAAATCTTTTCTGATTAAATATAATCTCAATTGTTACGAAAATAAATAAAAAATTAGAGGACGCTAATTGATCATTATTTAAAATAATAAACCTGTACAAAATTTTAAATACAAACATTTAAATGTAGAACTTTCTATTTTTTTATTTTTTATTTTCAATTATTTATTTATTTTAGATTTAATAATGCTAATTTTACTCATTAACTGTTTTTTTTATTTAACTAATACATTTTCTTCTCAAAAGCATAACCTAAGATTTATTACGGAAAAAGCAAATCTTGAAATGTTAATTATTCAATATAAAATACGTTTTTTAATATTTCTCCTTTTAAATAGTACAGTTTGAACGTAAATGAAAACAAACTGCTTCCAAGAGACATTCAAAACTTATTTGAATTAGAAAAAATCAATAGTCGCTTTGTAAATCTTGATTATCAATTCTAAGCGGTTTCAAACTTTGAAAAATGTAATGAGTCTATACTTCTCGGTTTTTTCTTCATCCATTCTTTATTTAGAGAATTTTTTTTTATTCATTTACATTTGTTAAATAAAGAAACTGGTTTTCTATACTGAATATTTATTTTCTATTTAAGCTTGAAAATATATTTTTGTCTTTCATTATTTGAGAAAAAAACCATTGATTATTTTAAATAGATATAAAACTACCTTAGTCTATTTAATATAATTATTTATCTTATATTACCCTTTTAAATATATATAAAGGTATATATATGTTTAAAAACTCAATTAAAATAATACGAGAATAAAAAACGTTATATGTTAAACTTATTAAAGTACTTAAGGACATATTATCATACGTCTATTTACTATGATTAATGAATGAATTGTGTATTTTCGTGAAAGTTGCTTACAGTGTTTTTTTTTTTAACTTATTGACGGGGATTTATGATATCGAGTACTTCTTATATAGACATATTTTTTAGGATTAACGACTAATGCCCCCGACTAACGACTAATACCACCAACTAACGACTGAGTGCCACATGTTGCGCGATTTACTTAAAACAACTAAGTAATATATTTTATATTAGGGACTAACTGAATTTGAAGTTTGATGAAAATTTGTGCACTAATTATTGAGCTAGAGCTATTAGGAAAATCATGAATAATGCCGTATGACAGTGCCACCTGTTTGGCAATTCACACGAAATGTAATCATAACCATATTATATAAAGGACTAACGGAAGATTTAGGAAAATCCGTCCATTAGATCAGATATAGCTATTGTGGAAATTCTGAAAGAGGCATTATAGAAGCACCACCTTTCAGGCGATATACACCAAACGCTAATGAGATCCAGTTTATATCAAGGTCTAACACAATATAAAGTTTTGTAAAATTGCGCGATTTAGTTTTTGAGATAGAACGCCCACAAAAATTTATGTCACATACAGCTAGACAGAATGATTGAGAGACAAACAAACAGACAGACATTTTGTATAAACATGTTTTTCGGGTTCTATGACCCCTAAAATATGTAAATGCGTCAAAAATCGAAATTTGGAAATTTTTACGAATCCAATACTTTTTTTAAGATAGAAGAAATTAAATGGACATAGAATTTATAATTTTTATCTATTAACCATATTAATGGTAATTTAGAAATTTTAGCATGCCACAGACATATTTATTAACATAAGTGATTAAATTACGTATAGCAGTTTTTATTATACATATGTATCAGTATTTATGCGCAAAAATCATGTTTCTGTTTAACTTTAATTGTTTCAGTGACAAAGGACTTCTGTTACTAAAATAATGAAATTGATAATGAATAATTGTAATTTTGAAATGTAAAAAAATCAATAATTGAATAATTATAAATTATTGAAATTATTTAGAAACACTTGAATTTCAGAATGAGTTTATTAGAAAACAAGTAAAATTGTTTTTTGAATATATAATAAATGTAAAGTTTAATTCAAAGTTTCTGGTGCCATTGTGGTATTTTTGAATTGAATTTAAGTGATTTATATATAGGATATAGGCAATTGTAAAGGGGTTAAAAATAAATGCAACCATATTGGCGATAACTAATTTTTGTACTTTAATTTATTTTTTCTAATTGCATTTTCACCATAATATTTTGTAACAAATTTTACTTTTCCTTGATTTAAATGCTGAATTTTTTTAATTAGAAAAAGCGATATTTTTCATGGAAAATAAATGCGCTCAAATTTAAAACTTTTTCTCATATAAAGTTTTCATAATCATTAAATTTAGTCACAAACATTTTTTTACAAATAATTCAGCTAAATTTCTTCAGAATAATATTTTCAGATCGTTTTATAAGACCTTCATAGTCATGTAATAATAAAAAAATTAAAGATACAAATATCTGCAGGTGTCCTTACCAGTTGAAGACACGAAAGAGTAAATGTGTTTTTTATCTATTTATTGAGACAGTTAAAATTACGATATCCTGTAATCGATGCAATTAAAAATAATAAATTGATGCTTTTGGCACTGACCACATTCCAACTTTCAAAAATTTGTTTATTTTAAAAATTAACTGCAGCTCTTATTATTATAGGCTATTGATATAAAAATGGATCATTAGGCTATACCCTTACACACTGACGAAGCAGTTTCGAAACCAAATGAATATTTAGTGTTTTTTAAAGTTTAACTTTGACTGAGTCCACAGCGCGTTTAAATGATTTGTTATTGCTGAAGTTTGTAATGATGAAGCTGTTTAATGCATAGTAAAACTTTTAATTCTTATATCATTTTTTTATAATTTAATAAATTTTGATTTAATTATGTTTATTTAAAATTTAACTCTTTTTAAGAGGTCCCATGTCTGCAAAGTGTTTCATAATTTGCGTAAGATATCCAATAAAAATAAATGGACTTTTTTCACCAGTTGCATTGAATTTTTATTGAATTTCAATTTAAATATTTTTTACAGGAAATATAAGAAACATAATGATAATTGTTGCCTATTTATTACAAATTATTATTAAAAAGCGCATGTCTGTATGTTAGTAATGCTAAACACTAAATTTATACTAGTCGACCGCCAGTTGTAAAATCTTTGCTTTGATACAATTATATTTTCTTATAAAAATATCATAATTCTAAGTTTATCTTTAATAATTAAAACAAATTATAAAAACACAATTAATTTGAAATTTTAACTTTAATCACTCAATCTTACTGATGGTTTTGTTATTGTTTGTGCATAAGTATGTCTTGTGTATGTGTATTAGTAATACGTTATGGGGTGGAAAGTGTTTTTTTTTACGCAATTTTAGCTTATCAAGCATGCAGAAAGTTTTGTAAAATAATTAATAAAGAATAAATGAACCATTACATGTTACAAAATATATTTCTTGATAGTTATTATTACTGTTACTATTCATTTAAAAAATTGCAGTAATACTATACAGAACAAAAAGTATGAGCCTGTTTTAATTGTTTAAGAAAAATTCTGATCCAAAAAATTTCGGAACGCTTTAAACATTATTTATTATGAAATCAATTTTTTAATGTTCCTATACGGAAGCGAATTTATTATATTTAAATGGGGAAAAATCAATGCTTAGCATACATTTTAACGAAGATTTAAATGCATGTTAAATAAATTCCACTTTTTACACAGCATTACAGGAAACACAATACGTAACTCCATTAATTACAAACTTGCAATAATCTTCATCATAAAATGTCGTTGAATTATTAGTGCAGGATGTCGATAAAGGTGAACACGCGATCATTTTGACACATCATGTTTTGAGGTCATGTGCTAAACTCTTGTTGAAATGAAAGTCTAATTGAGCGGAAATGATAAAGACAGTCAATTAATCTACAAGGAAACAATTTATTACTTTAGTGAACAGTTTCAAAAAGAATTTGTAATATTATCATATCGTCCAAATTTAATCAAACTAATCTCACATTTTATAATAAATGAAATTGGTAATTTAATTATATTCTTTTAGGATATTTTTGTATTGTAAAGGAAATTTAAAGCAAAATAGAAACAGTTAACTACTTGAAAAATTGAACCTACTCTTAAAGCATTCATATGCCACGTAAAAATTTACAAACACGACACAGGTATTTACAAAATAATCAAAAAGTACTAACCAATTTCATTTACTAAGCTAATTATTAAAAAAAATATAAGCATATACGTTTGCATTTTACTGATAAATTTATCTCTTCTTAATGAATGATTTTTGTTTTATGTTTCTACAATGTCAGTTTCAAATTTTTTATCTATTTTTTTATTTTTTATGCATTTTCAAACTACAGTTCGTTCATATTCCGACCGCCTGTTATTTGTATGCACAACATATTTTTTAAAGTCATTTTCTGCTGATTTGATAGGGACATAATGGACTAAACAAGATCTCAAAAAAATTAAGAACGCTAATAAAAATTAAAAAATACAAAATGCTGCAATTACTTTTAAAAATGGAAACATTGAACCAAATTAGAAAATCGTAAGAACATTTTTATTGTAGTATGTATAAGAATAACAAAGAGAAAAAAAAGAAAAAAAACTCATGGAAAAAATAATTTGCGAGTTTTCATTATCTTGTGCATTTGTTAAACAAGTTAACAGATATTTGATTTAAATATGGGAAAATAATAGAATTTGCATTTTTTTTGTTGTTTAAATAAGCTCTACCAAAATATAGGAAATTATTTAACAAGATAATAAATAAATATTTATGTTTTAGAATATACGCGTGCTTTTTTCCAGATGTGTTTTATTGATACGAGTTTTAGAATACTTGTTTATTTGCATGAGTAACATAAAAATAAATTTATAAGCACGAAATCCTTTTTAGTAAAATATTGTATATGATTATATCGTGATTTCCAGCTACAGGTTAAAAAGTATATGATTCACTGTCTTTCGACTAACAAGGAGAGGACCAATTTCGATAATCACAGATTTTGATTTTTTATGAATGTTGTAGCTTAGAGTCCCCTTAGTCTCAGGTTCAACGGATTTTATACAACGTTCTTTTGTTATCGAGAAACAGAGGGTGCAATGTTAAATACATTTAAATAGTTATTTTGTAAATAAGTCTCACTGTAAAAAATGTCAGATGTTTCTGAATATATAAAAATGGGCTGTAATAGAAAACGAAAATATACAGTGACCTCTTCTAACTCACCCAAGGTTTCGAAAATCGTTCTTTTACTTTTAAAAAACCCAGAAAACTATTTGTTTTCGAAATTTAAAGAAGAATTTATAAAAATTAATTTTTATTAGCTGCCCGTCCTTATCGGAAACGTTTCTAAGTAGCTTTTACAGTAAAATAATCACTTTTCTCAAATCAAAATATCCCTTTTTCGGATACTACCAATTCTCAAGTAAACATTTTTAGCTTCATAATTGATTTTGTGCATGCACTTGTAGCGAAATAATGTTAATTTTCATTTTAATGTTAATACTGTTAATATTGTATGCTTGTCTATTATACATGTTCTCTGAATATCAAAATATTTTCGTATGTTGTTTCCGATTACAGCACATTTTTTAATATTCAGAAACATCTGACATTATTTATAGTGTGTAAGTTTGCGTAACTTGGTCCGTATACTGTTAAGACATATAAAGGGGAGCCTCGGGTTAGATCCCGGAACGCGCTAAATCCCGCGCTTTTCTGTTTTCTTTATTGTTTTGTAAATATAATTCTAATAAAAATTTACTAAAATCATTCTCAATTAAAAATTGTGCATAAATTATACTTTTAACTTTTTTTTTCTTTTCTCGTAACTCACTTATTATATAAAAGAGATAGTTTTTTAAAATGACATAAAATGCATTTCATTTAGAATTTATCGATATAATGATATCGAAAAACTGTGACAATTCGTAATTTTAAAGGAACATCCTTTGTGTATTGCCCTAATAAAAGAAATTAATACTGCTGAATGATTTAAATATGCTAAATTTGTTTTCTTCTTTTTTTATTAATTTACTTGTAATTATAATAACATTCTCAATTTAAAAATTTAACATCGAACATTAATTACAATTTAAATGTTAAATATTAATTTAGCATTTTTGATTTTTTTTTATCCATTATTAAACTTTTCTCAGTATTTAAAACTTTAAAAAAATGGATGGATTATTATTAGCTAAAAATCCAAAAGTTTTCCGGCGCCCTCTAGTTGTGGAAAAAAAGAGAAAAGTGAATTTAAAATGACTCAAAGCAAAGCATATACAATTAGAAAATTAAAAATCTTTAATATGCAAAAAATAGGTTGAAGTTCAATTTTTATGCCATTTTTAAAAATAATTATCTTTCTTAATTTGAAAATTGAGCAGTATTATCATAGTATCTACTTCACTTACTGAGGCAATATATAAATGGTGTTTCTTTAAATTCACGAATTGAAACAATGGTTAGATATCATTGCATCGACGTAGAATATATGAAATAAATTTTACAAGCAATTTTTTAAAAATGCAAATAGTTTAAAGAATATGTGAAATACATTTTAAAAATCATTGAAATAAATGACAGGTTTATGAAGTTTTATGCAATAATTTAGTTACAATTAAAAATAAATAAATAAAAAGTATAACTAATACAAAATTTTTAATTAACAATGAATTTATTAAATTATAATTAAAATATCTTATATTATAAAGGCAAAACGTATCTGTGAGTAACGCATACGTCATTTTACGCATGGCAACACTTTTAAGTTTAAATGAATTTCGGTATTGCAATTTTTGCTATTAAAAGTGTTTAAACTTCTTAAAGTCGCACATTTTCAATTTTTAAGACATCGTGTAGGGAAAAAAATGTACTTTTAAATGAAATTTGTTTGAAAGCTGTATCTTACTTTGTTTTTGAAATATTAATTTTTTTGTAGCTTTTAATACCTCTTTTCTAATCGTGGCAACAGGAGTACTCCATATCTGTTTAAAGCAAAGGGAAAAAGGGAAAAAATTGAGTGCTGTATCTTTATGTTGCCATTTTCTCTGTAAAAGAGAAAAAAATAGATATTTAAATATCTCCTGTGGATTTTGACTCGGTGAATTTTGACTTTATTTACAAAATTTGATTTCCACGTAAAAAAATATCAAAAGTGTAATAACTATTTCAGCTAATAGCCCATTGAGATTTCAAGTTTTGAATCAAAATTATCAAATTAAAATGCCAAATTTTTTGAAACATGAATACAGATGTAAAATGTACATTTGTAAATTTTGATATAGTGAAAATGATGCCGGATTTAGATTTCACGGGAAAAAAATTCTATAATTGAGTCAAAGTTCAATAAATTTTGCTTTTTATCATTTTGGAATACTACCATAAGAACCTTAATTTATAACTCTATAATAATAACATATCCTTATTATTTTTTTAAACCTTACATATACGATTAAAATCTAATTTTAAAAATTTTCTACAACTGCGTTTTATAGAAATAGTATTTTGTTAATTTGACGATAAATATCGTTTGTTTAAGAGCTAGACGTACCAATATAAAATGCATTTTTTACTATAACTAATTTTGTAGGTTTTTTATAAGTTAATGAACAGTTCCTTCTTAAAGATTTTCTTTCGTCAAAATTTGACGGGTTCTAGTATGTATTTATAAAAAAAAAAAAAAAAAAAAAAAAAAGTAGCGCTGATTAGAACCCGAGACCCGCAGATCAACGAACTAACGCTCCATCGAATGAGCAATGTCAACTTAAAAATTACGTAACAGAGTAAGTACTTAAGTTGTTACATATTATTAGACGCAGACACTCCCCCCCTTGTTTCTCGAAAACTAAGGAGCGTTGTATAAACTCAGACTAAAAAGCCTCTACGGTGGAGCATATGAAACAAGTTGGAAATTGCACGTGAAGCGTAGCAATTGAGGTGCGATACCGAAATTTTAAAAATATTCAGATCTTGTAAATAGTACTTCGGATACAGTATAGTAGTTGAAATCTTTTTTATGTTTCTGTAAATATACAGGAAGAAACTTGTAGTGAACCTCAGTAACGTATATCATATTCATAAAATGTGAAATAGTTTAATATAATTAAAACGCGCCCCAAACAATGTTTCCCCGTACAGCGTTATGTAGTGGAATACTTTTGTGTGGCCTTGTAATTTAATAAGAAATGTTCCTTGCACCACCGATTGTACAGAATGTATATTTTAGTTATAAAGAATACTTCATAGGTTCATGTCAATTCTATTATATTCGAAAGAGTTTAACATAATTAAAATGCATTTGAAACTTTTTTACTCATTTGCCGTAATGTATTCTTTCGATTCTTTCTATTCTTTCGGTTTTCATAAAATTGTAAATGACTCGTCAAAATTATGTAATAATTATATATTTTAAATTTCAAACGATTAAAATGCATTTGAAACTTTTCCCCCATTGACCGTAATGTAACGGAATACGTTTGATTGTCCCTGTAATTGATCTATACATCCGATTTTCATAAAATTTTAAATGATTCGACAAAATTATGTAATAATTATGCATTATAAATTTCAAATGATTAAAATGCGTTTGAAACTTTTTCCCCCATTGACCGTAAAACAACGGAATATTTTTAATTGTACCTGTAATTGATATATGTATCCGATTTTCATAAAATTTAAAATGACTCGACAAATTTATGTAATATTTATGTATTTTAAATTCAAACGATTAAAGTGCATTTGAAACATTTTCCCCCATTGACTGTAATGTATTGGAATACTTTTGATACTTATGTATTTTAAATTTCAAATGATTCGGTCGGGTAGTTTTTGAGTTTTTATTGTCGGGTTTTAGAGTGTTAGAGTTTGAGTTGTCGGGTACATAGATCAATTACAGGGGCAATCAAAAGTATTCTGTTACATTACGGTGAATAGGGGAAAATGTTTCAAATGCATTTTAATGGTATTACACTCATTTGAACATGATAAAATTGATATGCATCTATAAAGTACATATTATAATATACATTTTGCATAATCTATAGTCCAAATAACATTTGTTACAGATTTACAAGGCCACAATAATGTATTCCATTACATAATGGTATAGTGAGAACATTGTTTGGTGCGTATTAATTGTAATTAACTATTTACAATTTTATGAGATTGATTTATGAGAGTGACATTTAAAAAAATTCGTTATCGTACGAACGCACCTCATTTGCTACGCTTCACGTGCAATTTCCAACTTGTTTTATTTTTATAATTTTCAAAATATTAGTTTGATAGAAATTTTACAGAAATTGAGAGGCAAATAAAATGAAATTAAGTTCACTGTTCAAAATTTTCTGTTTGTTTGAACCACTTGCTGGAAGAGTAACTTCAATCGTAAAATGGTGAAATTGTGTTCCAACATTTAAAAATACATTTCTTCAGAGGCTCCAAATGTTTGAAAGAGGCTTCACGATCTTGTAATTTCAGCTATTTAATCATAAAAACTTCAAAAATTTTAACAGCATACCTAATCACAAGACATTGGTTATTTGTCATTGGAAATAACTGAACGGAATAACTATGAAAGTAAATTAATATGAGAAAAGTTTAATATGAGCAATTAAAAAAAACATCTTAAAAAATAAACTAACAAACAAAATTCAGGCGCACAAAATTTGTAGGGACATAATATTACACAAAATAAAAACAAATTGAAATATTTTCCCCACACTATTAGGGTAAGTGTACCAGTAGTGGGCCACGTACCAATAGTGGGTCACCAGACTTTAAAGTTGAAAAACAAGTTTTCTAGTCTCCCCTGTCAGATAACAAAAGTAATTGCTGATTGGCTGGAACACTTATCTGTTATTAGGCAAATGTATAACTTCAGTATTCTCATAGTTTTTGAGCTGGAATGGTGTTTTTACAGACTATACGAAAAAATTAAAGAAAAGCTAACATTATTTTAGCTAATCATCAAAACTTCTAAATATGATTTCATTATTGTGTATATTTAAGTGTAGAAATGTAAAAAAAAATATATAACTTATTTACAGTATGCATTAAACTAAAGAATGGAGAGGCACACTTCTAAGGGGCCCCTACTGGAGCATCACAATTTTACTTGGCCCACTAGTGGAGCATAGAGGAAGGTAACATTTTTTATTTTTCATTTTTCTAGAGAACTTATTTTAAAAAATTGAATGTTTATTCTGATACATAAAGGTAAGGAGTAGGCTAAAAAAATACTTTTTTAAAATTCACTAATACTTTAATAATACTTAGATAAATGATCTTAAGTGGCCCACTACTGGTGCATTACCTTAAATACAGCATGCATTTAAATATATTAAAAAAGCAAAGAAACAAATGCTTACAAAACGTATATTTTCACTTTTCCTTGTGTTCAGAGATAAAAATGTGGATTTAATCTATTAAGTTCAATTTCTAGATTTCTTTTAAATTTCCTTTTTATTGGAACATCTTCTTGAATGTGAAAAATGTTTAATACACATAATTATCGTTGTTAAAGGAAGAAAACTGCATTGAAAAATATTTTTGCTGTTTCTTTGTAAGTAAATATTTTATCTAATTACCTATGTGATATATCATGTTTTAAAAAGCAAACACATACAATAAATAAATCTTGCTAATTTGTGTATACTAAATATTTTAATGATATTTCAAATACTAAGTGCAACAAAGATATTTAAAAAAAACAGTCTAATTGGCTTAAAAATATTTTTCTACATTTTGTAAAAATGGAAACCTTGATTTAAATATAGAAAATTTATACTAAACACTCGCTTTTATAATCTCATTAGTGATATCGACGAAATCAAATTAAATAAAAAATTAAAATGTGTTTTCTCCTGTGGCAATTCACTTTATTCTAAGCAATAAAAGAAACAATTCAAGTTATTTTTTTCAATAACACATTTTATTTATTTATATTTAGAGTTACTATAATGTTTTATTTAATGAAAAAATTAAAAGTACATATATGAAAACCAACATAAAATCTTATTTTAACAATTAAATTGCACGTTTTGTCTTCCGGCAATATATCCAATTTAGTTTTTAAGCTTGCATAGCTTTTATCGCGGGCTTTGAGCGCGGCGACTAAATCTAGAAATTCCGTAACGAGTAAAACCTAAATCTCCAGATAACTTCGTTTCAGTTCGGCAGACTTCGGCACGGTGCCGAAGTCTGTCGAACTGAAAGCAGTGTTAGATTTTTTCTATCTCCTTTAAACATAATACTTTAGACACAACAGAGAATAGCAGTTGCTGGTGAATAGCTGTACGCGTAAAATTTGTGTATAAAGTGTTTTAAATATGAATAAACAAAGTGCATTTATTAATAAAGAAAGTGATGAAAAAATAGTGAAAGAAAATGAGTGAGTACTCTATATACATACATTTTATTACTATCACAAATGCAGTATTTTTTTTATGAGTGACAGGAGACTTTGGGTGAATTTTTGGTGAGGGTCGAAAAATTTAAAATGCTTATAACTCACGATCAAATTTTCGTACCGAGGCCAAATTTTGTTTGATTATTTATTATGAGTCAGTGTTACTTTTGGTGACAGGAGACCTTCCACGGTGAGGGTCGAAAAATTTGAAATGCTTATAACTCGCGATCTAATTTTCGTAGCGCGGCCAATTTTTGTTTGGTAATTTATTATGAGACATTTTTAATTTTTGGTGACAGGACCCCCCCCCCCTTCCACGGTGAGGGTCGAAAATTTTAAAATGCTTTTAACTCGCGATCTAATTTTCGTAGCGAGGCTAAATTTTGTTTATTAATTTATTATGAGTCAGTGTTACTTTTGGTGACAGAAGACCCCTCACGATGAGGGTCGAAAAATTTAAAAAGCTTATAACTCGCGATCTAAATTTCGTAGCGCGGCCAAATTTTGTTTGGTTATTTATTATGAGACAGTATTAATTTTTGGTGACAGGAGACCCCCACAATGAGGGTCGAAAATTTTAAAATGCCTATAATTCTCGATCTAATTTTCGTAGCGCGGCCAAATTTTGTTTGAAATTTATTATGAGACAAGTTAATTTTTGGTGACAGGAGACCCCCCCCCCCCCCACAGTGAGGGTCAAAAAATTTAAAATGCTTATAACTCGCGATTTAATTTTCGTAGCGCGGCCAAATTTTGTTTGGTAATTTATTATGAGACAGTGTTGATTTCTGGTGACAGGAGACCACCCAAGGTCAGTGTCGAACAATTTAAAATGCTTATAATTTGCGATCTAATTTTCGTAGCGCGGCCAAAGTTTTTTGGTAATTTATTAAGCTATTGCATAGCTTTTATCGCGGGCTTTGAGCGCGGCGACTGAATCTAGAAATTCCGTAACTAGAAAAAAACATTACACTCCGGCTAACGACGTTTCAGTTCGGCAGACTTCGGCATTGTATCATTTGGTAGATTTCTGCAGACATTGATGCTATATTTTTCAGAAATTTAGAGGATAACAAGTCTCAAACTTGTTTCTTATTTCAGTTTGCATAAACCTATAGTTTCAATGATTAAAATTTCTCATTAACCTACATGTATTGTAAGATAATAAAAATATTTTAAACAATATTAACTTCTCATTTATTCAATAAAATGAAAAAAATTGTTTTCTTATCGGTTTTCACGCACAAAAAGTGTCACTTGAATTAATATCAAAGAAAAGAAAAACCTTAAATTAATATAAAAGACAAAAAAAAAAAAACTTGCATAAATAAAAAATACATAATTAATTATAATTGCATACGTTGATAAAAAATGCTATGCAATAGCTTTACCGCGGCAGTCCCCGAGTGCCACACGTATTTTTGTATTTACTATTTTAATAATATTGAAATTCTAATAACTAATGTTGCCAAAATAATACATACGGAAAACATTTTTTCAAACATTTTTCACCATATAGATGGCAGAACTTGTGCTATTTAAGATTAAAGATAGTTGCTACACTTACTTTTTTCTTGTTTCAAAGTTTTGCGAAATGCCTTACATATGATACCTGTATCTCTGGTTGTGAGACAAACTATTGTGACCTCCCCCCCAAAAAAATCCTAATCATAGGTTTTAAAATTCGTGTGTGTAGAATTTCATCAAGGAATTATATTTTTTCAATTAAAGCCGAGGTTGAAATTTGTTTTTAATATGTTTTACTGACTGATAATACAAAGGGTGATGAAATGAAAAGGTACGAAACGACACGGTAGGTACAAATGTAGACTTTATTAAAATTTTTCACAATAGGAATGAGCACAACGATCCCACTCATGAACGAGCCGCAGGATTCCTTGTTCCCAGAATTCCTGTGGCCATGACGAGACCCAGTCCTTCACAGCGTTTTTGAGTACGTCATCCGAGTTGAAACGTTTTTATTTCAGGTTTTCTTTAGTGGTCCAAACACATGGAAATTGCAGAGCGAATGTCCGGACAGTCTTTGCCTTGCCTAGTCTCGAGTCATCACCTAGACTCTATCGGCCTGTACAACAACGGGCACTCCATTTCCTGTCAGTCTTTTCAGAGACACATTTCTCCCTGTAAACTGTCACCATCGGGCGATGAATAGCTGTTGGTTTCTCACCTTCCGCTGTCAGAAATCGGATAACACCTCGCTGCTTCTGAATTGTCGAATTTTGCAACGCGAACGCCATCCTGTCCTCATACGGAGAGCCGCATCATTTGGTTGCCGCTTTTGACAGGAGCCTCTGCTCCCTACTGTGCATGCGGGTGCCCGCGCATACTCCGATGCCAGTCAAAGACTCCAATCGCATTCGGAGATGTCTCGCTACGTTCTCCCATGGCGAAATATGAAAATATTTAACTGTTACGTTTTCATGTCGTTTCGTACCTTTTCATTCCACCTCACCCCTTGTATATATATCCTTATGTGCATATTTTATCTCGATAAGGAGCTACAGATTTACCCCGATATACAATTTATTGACAATATTTTGGGTGGGTAAAAAGTCATCAGAAATTTGGAACAATCATAAAAAACAAAATAATAATCGAAATAAAAACAGTTTGCGGTGTTAGAAATTATTTATAACTGGGATTTTTTTCAAGACAGAAAGATGAAACTCAAAAAGAGCATGCCAGATTAAAATAAATACGCAAATAACAAAAATAATGTCTCAAAAGCATTTTTCACAGTACATTGTGTTCAATACGACCACTATAACAAGGGATAACACATTGCAGGAGAGTCTCAAATCCAGCAAAAGCAAAGTGTAGCAGATCTGGATGCTCGTATGACATTTCTCGGCAGATCATATCTTTTAGTAAAGACATACTGGATGGACAGGATCGATGCATCAGGGATTTAAACTATGGCGTAATGAGAAATTTGCCGGTATCAAATTTGGAGATCGAGAAGGCCAGGGAAATCTGCAAACCCTTCTTATGTTTTTCTTTCTCCCGAACACCTTTAAAGAGAATTACTTGGTCTGAACAGCAATATGGATTCTATGCTGGTTAAATGGAATGGTAGAAAAGTGGTCCCTTCCAACATGAACATGCCGCGTATGCGCATTAAATAGAGCTGAGCATTCACCTTCACAGCCCCACACCCAATTTACTGGTCACTGCCTTAGGAAGAAGAAGATTCCCATGAATGAATCTGCGAACCCACACCAAGCATTCACATTTGTGGAATTTAATTGTTACTGGATGTACTCACACGAAATAGACGCCATTCAGATGCCAGAGTTAAGGATATTAACGTCACAATGGAACCAGAAATGAACTTCAACTGCCTAGAAGATGTTAAAGACACAACGAGATTCTATTATTCGGTTATTTTTTGGAAAAAAACCTCGCCTGGTAAATATTTCACTCTTTACCGTATCAGCTGGTTGAATTTCATGGCGTGACTGTAAGCTGTATGGTTAAGATAAAATATTCCATGAAAAATACTGCATACCGAGATTAAAGAAACCTATTTGACCAGCAGCTACATTGGCAACCAATGCTTCCATTTCAGCTACAATACACGGCAAACGTGTCATTATTAAACATGGTCGTCTTTCAGCTTCCCAGTTTCCACAAACCGCCAAACAAGCTTTATGAGGCGTGTCGCTTCTACATATCATTTTCCATTCCACAAATCCTTCAGAACCTGTAATTTACACAAAAAAATAGTCTCTGATTCTTAATTCCCGTAAAACGCTTTCGCCAACAATGATTTATCCTTCGCATTCAGCAATCTTGTTCACTTACATGATATATGACGGTAAATTTGTTATGGGTTAGGAGCGCAAGTTCTTATAATTGTCTCATGTGCACATTTCTACAGAAATTGCCCGCACCAATGTGATGCGTCGACTGTTTTTAAGCTATTTTTTTCCTGTGAGAACAGATTGTAAGCTTTTACTCCTATGTAAAAATTTATTGAACATATATATTTTATAACGCATTTCATATTTGTGCAATTTTTAAAAGCTATTTTTATAATAATAAAAATATATAAATAAACATAATATGATTACACAACTATATTTTAAAGGTGAGATGCGCCAGGAGTATCTCAGATGTGATATTTGCTGTGGCGACAACCAATAAATTTCCTTTTGTTGAATTTTTTTTATATTTTATGCACCACAGAATTTCATTTTTGCATTATCGAATAAAAAAATTAATATTCATTAAAACAGATTTTTTAAACCTGAATTTACTGAATTTTTATGATTCAGGAAGTATTTCTTTAAAATGTGTCTCTGTTGCTATTTTAGAAGATAAATCCGACTCATTTTAAAACATTTATGAAAAACTAACCATTTTTTTCTCTAGTATTTTATAAAAAAAATAATGTACTATCATGAAATAAAAAATAATTAATCAAATTTAATTGAAAAAACTTTCATGCACGTTGATAATAATACTAAATTTGTGGTTTTCTTTTTTATGTCATTATTAATGTAATATGTACAAAAAAAGGTAGCATTGAAAATTTTATTTTACTGTAAACTTTTCATATGGCATCTCGACTGAACCCTGACTGAAAAGAATGATATCAAACATGTTCTTTATGACCTGAAGTTTAAAAACAAGTAAAATCAGAACTGTCCGGTGACTTTTGGTGGTGCAGTGCATGTACGGAAAAATATCGAAGTTATGAAACATCGAAACACACGTAAGGCAAGTTCTGTCTGTAAAAATGCGATTTAAAAAATAACTTCGTTACGACAAAACCTCTTATATTCATTAGTTTGAAAAGTATTACGTAATTCCTTAGTTAGAATTTACGTATTGTTTTTAAATGAAATTTACTTCATTTAGAAAAAAATCCCTTTGTAATACAAAGAAATATTTAAACTATAATTTTATAGAACATGTTGTGATTTCTTTTCTAGAATCATAGAGAAAAATATTATTTTGGCTTATACGAAAAAAATCATAATTTTTTCATTATGGAAATATTTAGTTTACGATAAATGGATTGCTAGTTTAATTAGAATTACCTAAATTTTAACACTGTGCTTATTTTTATTACATAGTTTATTCTTGAATAATGTAAGGGATAGAAACCATATTTGGACCGCGCTTGAAATGGACAGCTGGAAATCTACTGTTAGTTACATAAGTATACGCCAACTGCCACTCATGTCCTACTTTTGAGAATCACTATATTCAGCACGAATCACCCACTTTCTACGTGCTGCTTTCAGACAATTTTTAAAAAAAAATCCACTGAAATTAGCAGTTTTTATCTAATTACTTTCTGCGAAACGCAAAAGAACTGATACAGCTTTTTATGTTTTTATATACATATCTAAATTGATGTGTTTATGTCACATATTTTTCACGCGGATTTATTTGTTTTTCTTTTAGCTTTGCGATTATCTCCTTTAGAAAACGGATCAATTGTCTTAATCTGATTAATTTAAATTCATAAATCGGGTCACATATGCAAACAGATATTTAAAAAGTAGCATACAACACACATATTACAAAGTTTACATATTGCACTCTTCCTATAATTAAATATATATTACATGAAGGCACAAGAATCGTGGCTTATAGCTCATAAAAGGTTTTCCTTTAATAATTTTGTAAGTTTCTCAGTTTTTAACTATCGCTTCCAACAGATCAGAAATCCTTCGAAATGCCGTTTAAACTTTTAACCTCTTGAGACTCCCAGGGTTCATTTATGTATGTTTTTTTAAACTCTAGTTATGAATTTATATGAACAAATTCATAACTAAGAAATATCAAAAAGCGAAAAAAATAAAATTCAATTTTCGCAAGTAACATTTCGTGATACTCGGGGACTCAATAGGTACACTTTTTTGATAATTTCTTGGAACTTTTATTTTATTCATTTTGTATGGCAAAAACAATAAAAGGGAAGAAGTAATTATTATATTTAATAAATGTTTACTAATAATGGACTCAATAAATGATATATTAACGCACTAAATATTTTTTTACCATTTTATTTTTTATACATTTATTAAATTTTTGCTGCAAGGCATGTTAATATAATTCATATATTTAATATAGACATATGTCGCTAAAAAGAAACTATATTGAACTGCTATAAGAAACAAATTGTTATTTTGCTCAGTTATTCTATCTGTTAGGCTCCATTTACACTTATTTCTTTATTTTTAACGTTATTTGTATGCGTGTAAAACAATTCTATACATGTGTATGATTTGTATTCTATAGGACATAGCTAATCTCAAACGGCTAAAGGAAGCCACATTTGGCCTTATACCAGGCATGTTTTTAAAAGTCATTATTTTGCAACTGCATGTTCATTTATTCTTGAAGGAGACATGCACTGTAGATATATAATTTGAATCCTTTTCTAGTGAGATTTCGGGCTCAGAGTCAGTAATCATGTAATTTAACAAAATTAAGAAAGTAAAAAAAAAAAACATGAAAACAACACAGACAGATTTTAAAAATATTAAGGACAATAAAAGTTATCACAATACGTAGAAAACGAAAAGAAAAGTGGTGATAAAATTGATCTCTGCAACAAAGCTGTTGCTACATCCCTCACCCGTGCACATACACAAAAAAACAAAAGAATCATTAGAAATGATATCTCCCTTGCCAAAATCAGTTATGACAAAATACAGAGGGATCCAGAAAACAACTGTGTTACCATATTTCTCATATAAAGTATCTTTGATATGAAAAAAATGACAAAAAGAAGCTTAAAAAGCACAAAAGTGCAACTGATACAATAAGGTATAAAAAACAGACGTAATTCAATTGCAAAGAGAATCACTGAATGGCCGAACTACAGACATATAACAAAGAAAATTTGCGTTGTAAAAAAAACCTAATAAATCAGAATGTAAAAAAATGAAGATAGGGAGGTTTTATTTGTCTAATAGTTTATATAAAATAAAGAAACAAAATCTGAAAATATACAGTGTTATATTGCGAAATACGGTTCCCTGTTGTTGTTTGAATAAAAATAAAAGAAAGAAATCCATATCTGCTTCACTTTTTACTTTACATTCAAGTAACTTGCATTATGTTCCATAATTTTTATTTTTAAATCCATGTAACTTTTATTATATTTTGAATATATTTTAATGTAAAACATTTATTTTTACTTTAAGACATATGATAGCATTATAATTCCTTGCTGTCATTTTGTTAGATTATTTCATTAAACGCAAACTTTCCGTATTAACAATAAGTCTCTACTCATGCAAAATACATACTAATATTGCTTGATCGAATTTAGGTATATGAGAATCCAACAACGACTGGACAGCTTAAAATTTTTTTAGATTAAAATAAAATTTAATATTTTCAAAAAGAAATTGTTGTAAGGTTTTATTTAATTAGTAGATAAATAGATTGACCACGTGTATTGATACTTTAAATGTATCCAAAAGTGAACTGAATTACACCTGGAAATATGTGAAGTGCTCATAAATACATCTAGAAGATATTCTAAATTTCCAAAGCTTACAAGTATAAGGAAAATTATCTTTCAACTTGAATTAGGCTTCTTGTGTTAGGCTGCGTTTGTTTCTTAAAAGTTTCTATTTCTTTTATTTTTTCTTTGTATTTTATTAAAAACAGTTTAGAAAAAGCTTATTTGATATATAGACATGTTTTAAAAAGGAAATACAAGCATTCTTTATCCGGAATGTTTTCCTATTTCTTTGTTACATTTCAGATAAAGACCTCCGTAGAGAGTACTGAAAGTGCAAAGACATGTGGAAATTTCAAAGGAAAATACACTAATTCATAAAAATAAACAACATGTTTGTAATTATTACGTAAAAAATGCCTAATCTCCAAGGAACAAAATAAATGAGATTCAAAAGCACGATCAAAGTCATTTTTTTTCTTTATGATAGTCCTGATAAAGATAGCCACATTGAGCTTAACTTAATGAAGCATATTTCTAATTTGATGTTTGTAATTTTTTCTTGACACTTAAATATATAAATACACACACATATATATTGTATATATATAACTTCTAGTAAGAAGGATATAAAAAATAAAAGGGAATAAATTGAAAGATATATTGCTCGATCTTTCAACTGAATTTCATCATACAAGTAAGGTAAATAATGAAAAGAATAATTTGGCTCTTTAAAAAATTATGTATTTCTGACATTCTTCATGTTCTATGCTATTCAAAATTTTTAAATAGTCTTTTCTAATTTAATCTAATATTTAAAGTGTGTTCAGTGATTTTTAATCGAGAAATAATCATCATAATATAGCACAACAAACACATTTAATTACTAAACTGAAAAAGAAGATTACATAAAATGTTATACAGCTGGTTACATCTAAAAGTCTTCTAACATTAGCAAAAAACTAACTTGTTTCAGTTCAGAAGTGAGCAGTTCAAAACAAAATTTGCGTCAGCTAAGTTGTTCTTCAGAGAATTTGCCGGTACACTTAATTCTATTTATAAATGAAATAATAAAACATAGTAATTTTATAAAATTGATTTAAAACATTTTTCATTAAAATATGCATTAAAATACAAATGTAAAATAATGTTTCAAGAAAAGGTTCAGGTCCAGATTAAATATTAATAAATAATTGAAAATTTTTTTCGATATCTTTAAAAAAAAAAATCTGTGACTAACGCAATTTGGTGTTTTAAAGTTTTCTTATTTGCAAAATGTTTAAAATTTATTGTGGAATTTCACTCATTTATTACGGTTTAAAAGTTTAATCCTAACTATAAATTATCTTAAATGCAAAAAAGGACTTGGTAATTAAAAAAAAAACCCTACAAAAATCTCTCTTTGAAATATTGAATATTATTTGGATAAATTCTAGAATTTGATTTAAATTTGTTAAAGGGATAGAAAAATATTTAAATAAATGATCAGTTTAGGCATTATATACATATATTAATACACGCATACAATTTTATTTGTATATACCAACAAAACAATAATAACAAAAAATAATAGATACATGTATATTTTTTTAAATTAAAATGCGATATGTATAAATAATTACTAGTTAAAAATGTGTTATAATTTGTATTATTTAATCCAATATAAATTTCTATTAACACATATACATTTCCAAGACGATTTTTAATAAGTCAGTTTATTACTTATTCTAAAATAATATAAATATAAGATTTTGGATTATCAAATTCGTTAATTGCTTACTTTCAAATTATTGACTATACTTGATACTATATTTTCTTCTACCCATGATCATTTAAATAAAATAATAGAGAATAATCAACCCTTCTTTTAAGCTACTTTTATAAACGTGAATAAGATTTTCTAAGAACTAAAATAAATATCTTTTAAATGTTAATATTTTATTAACTTTCTTTTGTGTAATATGCTTTAAAGATTTAATCAGATGTTACTTCTTCATAAATATTAAAGCATTATTATAAGCTGAGTAAGAAGGATCTTTTAGCAAACCTTATCTAAGAAGTAAAGAAAATACATTTTAAATTTTAATATTTTATTTCTTTACTTGTATGAATTACAGTTTTAAAGATTCGATCAGACATTTCTCTTTCATAAATATTAATATCTTTTAACAAGCTAAGGTTACTCACAGCTTAAGAAAGATATAAACTGCATCGAGATTTTACTTATTCCCTATAGACATTTATCGTAATATTTAGGAATTTACTTTTTCCCAAGAGATATATCTATGAAATGCTCAAAGGGCTTATTTCATTTCTATAAAATCTCCCTTATCTTTTCAGACTCATATATTAGGTGCAGCTTTAAACAAAAGTAATTATTTTTAAAATATTATATTACTTCAAAGTCAAGTTAGATTTTTAATTTCTGTTTAGGTCATGTTAAATATGATTCTTAAAAAATCATTTAAGGTAAATTTGGGTAAGTAATTTAATTTAATAATTAAAGATTTTCTATTTTATGCATACAAATGCACACTGCATTTCAAGTTATAAATAATTATTTTTAATACAAATATTTTGAGTTTCCTACATTTTACATTCGTTGTATATCATTCTATTTTTGGTAATCTAATTATTAATTTGATATCTCATTTATTGTTTTGAAGGGAGCTTTAAATATTCACAAGAGTGGATAATGTATGTGTTGATGGTTTATTATAAAAATTCTTCTTTATATCTTATTTTTACTATAAGAAAATTATTCATTTTGTTTGATGATTTGAAAAGAAAAAAATAAAAGAGCTATTAATATACTTTGCTTGTAACTTTCAAAAAACGATGTTGTGATAAAATTTAATTTTGAAATTTAAACAAATTTCCTTCAGTTTTAGAATTTTTTTCAGCTGGAAATTTCTGTTTACTTTGAAACATATTACAAAATATATAACTAAAAAAAAGTAAAAAAGAAAAAATCATTAGATGAAAATCAATGTTTGACACTGATTCAATTACAAAATGTATAATATAAACTTTAAAAAGCTCAAAAAAATTAAAACATATACCACAATTTATAAGACATACATGTAAAAAATTACATAAATGCGAATGCAATTAATTTTTTTTTAATTTAGTATATCAGATGTTAAACAATATCTAGTTATTTTAATTTTAAGAAGAAAACCGATTATCTTAAAACAGCTACAAAGATAATAATAATAGATGATACAAGTTAAATATATATTTTATTTAAATTATAATGTATTCGGTCTGCAATCCCTCAGTGCGTATTTCTGTTATTCTCAAATAATAAGACGTCATCAATGTATTAAGGGGTCTTGTACCTTTTAAACGGTATGAAAATCAACAAAAACATCCAAAGTTCGATTCAGTGTATCTTTAAAACTTTTATACATATTAACATGAAAATTTCACCTTTCAATAGAAATGATTATGCTTTTTAATAAACTGTCATTAAACATTTAATAGTCTTTCATATAATATATGCATTACTGAAATTTAAAATCCTTCATTTTTTACTCCGTTGTGCCTTGCGCGCATCCTAACGACCCTATAAATCAATATTTTTACACATATATATTTTTCTGTAAAGAAGAATAATGTATTTTTAAAATGAACTACTCTTAAATAAAAATTATTTCATTAACCTTGTAAAAAAATTTCTAAATAAAAAAAATCAAAATTTTACATTTTTTAATAAATAAAATTATTCATAACTAAAAATTTTATCGCTATAAATACATAAAAGTAGTTCATTTTAAGCATACGTATGTGCTTATTAACTAAAAAAAATTTCATAACAATTCATACATATGTTCTCAAGATATCATGCGCGCAATGTCTAAAAATGCAGTTTTTCTAAAACCCGTTTCAAACCTTTTAATTTTTGAAGTTACCTCTGATGGGGATGCATCTTATTTTTGCTATAACTTCAGTTCTAATGGGAATTTTTGTACGCGGTTTGTTTTAAAATATTTATAATGAATTATTTTATAATAATTAATGAAAACTGAAAAATCGAATTTTTGAAGCCTTAAAAGGTACTAGACCCCTTAACACTAGAACGGCGGTAGGGGTCATTTTGACACCTGAGCACTTTCGTCCTTGGATCACTTTTGTTTGGTTGGAAGAAATCGTTTGAAATTTTTTGACTTTTCCTAAATAGATAACATATATTTCTTTTAAAAAAATCAACATTCTAGATTTGTTAGTTTTTGAAATATTTGCATGTATTCCTAGAACGGCGGACGGGGGTCATTTTGACCCCTTTGGTAAAATAGTCTTTGTACGCGAAGCATTATGAAACCATGAGAAAAATTCAGTGATAAGCTTTTTTTTGGATGCATTTATACTGTCTCCCAGAGAAATACAAACCAGGGTGGTCACACTATATTGTTATCGCTAAGATAGTTGTTTTCCTTTGTTAGCTTTTTTCCATTATTTTGAAGAAAATATTTCAAAAGAAAAAAAAGCAGGTGCAGGGTTTTTCATACTTACATTTCTTTTCACAAATAGACAAATGTATTTTCGCATTTGTTACTTTTGTTAGTTCAGATTACTCGCAGCAGGTGGTAACCGTAGGGGAGGGATTTTATGATTTGAGTACGAATTCCATTGTTCCTAAGGCAGGCAGTTGAACGTATATCTTCCCGCTTTCATCGATAAAAGGGTGTCAATTTTTTGGCCATAATCCCTTTCTTTGCACCTGTCTGTTTTCGTTCTCGCAATAAAAGAAACATAGATGACGCCGGTGAAATGAATCCAGGTCCCTGTGTGGAACGCGCGAATACCAGTGACAGTTTGGCGGGAAAATTCTGCCGTCACATTCATTATCGCCTTACCTTTATTCAGTGAATGATACGCTGAAACATAAACTCTGTCGTTTGCTGATATTCTGACTTTTTTCCATCTTTATTTTCAAATTTTACAAAATATGTCTTATAAGCGAAAAAGAGGTCTTACTAATGAAGAAATTAAGAAAATGTTGCAGGAGCTCTCTGAAAATGAGTCTGACGGAGGTGAAAATGATAATTTTTCTGTAGAATCTGAAGATGAATTTCAGACACAAACTATCCGAGGACAGTGATGTGAACGAAGAACAGCTAAGCAGAAATAAACGAAAAAAAGCGGATCAGGGTATTAACAAAACTGTTTTCACTGCCCCTGATAACACTATCTGGAATGAAATAAATTCTAAAAATTCAGCTTGCGGCCGTGTTCCTGCTTATAATGTTCTAAAAGAAACGGCGGGACCAACATCTTTTGCAAAGACTCGTGTTTTTGAGGACAAAGTGTCTAGTGCTTTCAAGCTTTTCATTGACGATGCTATCTTGTTGCATATAAAGAAATGTACAGAATCAGAAGCTCATCGACAACGTGGAAATAACGACTGGAGTTTATCTCTAGCTGAGTTAGAGGCTTTTGTTGCTATATTATATATTCGTGGAGCAACAGGAGCAAAGGGTTTAGATTTATATTCATTGTGGTCTGAAGCATGGGGCATACTATTTTGCAAAGAAACTATCTCAAGAGATAGGTTCAAAGAAATAAAAATATTTTTGAGGTTTGACGAAAAAACAACAAGATCTAGTCGATTACAGACTGATAAATTTGCTCTTGCATCTGAAATGTGGAATAAATTTATTGAAAATTGCAAAACATGCTACCTATCAGGACAAAATATTACAGTTGATGAACAATTGTTCCCATCTAAAGCTAGATGTAAATTTACGCAATATATGCCAAATAAACCTGATAAATTTGGAATAAAATTTTGGTTATCTGTTGACGTTGATACTAAATACCTCTTGAATGGATTTCCTTATCTAGGAAAAGATGAAACAGCAAATCCTCAATTACGTTTATCTGAAAATGTTGTCATGAAATTAACAGATCCCCATCTAAACAAAGGGAGAAATATTACGACAGATAATTATTTTAATAGCATCAAATTAGCTGAAATGCTAAAATCTAAAAATACAACATTGGTTGGCACAATGAAAAAGAACAGAGGAGAAATTCCTATAGATTTGAAAAATATGCGCAGTACTCTTTATTCATCGAAGATAGTCGAACATGATAATATGACACTTACCATCTATCAAGCCAAACGAAACAAAAGTGTTTTTCTATTGAGCTCATTACATTCTAGTGTAAAAACTGAGGACAGCCTGAAAAAGTTGCCAGATTCAATAGATTATTACAACGCAACAAAGTGGATATTCGTGATCAGATGTGCCAAAAATACTCCATTAAATCTGCTTCTAGACGATGGCCTGTACATAGCTTTTTCAATATTTTGGATCATGCAGCTTTGAACTCCTGGATAATTTATAAAAGTGTAACAGGCAAGCCCCTCAGTAGAAGAGATTTTCTATTGAAATTAGGAGAGGAATTAAGAATGGTTCTTATGGCTTCAAAACTCCCAAAGATCCTTCCTGAATCTTCAGAAAAAACAAACGAAAATAAAGTGGATATAAAGAGAAAAAAGTGTCAAGTACAGAAATGCAATGGAAACAAATCTCAAGAATTTTGTGCATCGTGTTCCAAAGTTGTGTGCGGAAAATGCACTGGAAAAATTGCTAAAAATTATTTTTGTATCAATTGCATTAATGTCTAATACATGTACGGGACTATGTTAAGCATTAAAAAAATTCAAACGAAATGCTTTAGATATAAACCATTCAGCTACATTTATAATGAAATAAAGGAAACAACAGAATACGTTTCTCATTTATTGGATTCAGAGTGTGGTTCATTCGGCGAGTAAGTAGATTTTAAAAAAATATATTATTTTATAAATTGTGTTTTATTTTAGTTAACATTGGTTTTAATTTTTGAAAACATTTATTTTAAACCATTTTTATGTCAAATTAATGAGTTTTTTGAGTAGTTTAGTGTGTAAAGTGTTTAGTGTGCGATCAATATCGCCTTGCAGCCGTTACATACACAGTACTTTAAAAATTAAATAAAATATCGAGTAATATTAACTATAAATTATGAAATACAGGGAAATTACATATTTGTCACAATGTATGCCATTTAAAATTGTTTTAGCATTGTTATTTAAGTAGTTTCATCGAGGGGTCAAATTGACCCCTTCCGCCGTTCCAGTAGGTAAAATTTTGCCGCCGTTCTAGTGTTAATTTGCAACCGATATCCTTACATCATCAGTCACATATGTCATATTTGCTTACAGTATTGTGCAGTTTCCGGAACTACCGAACATATTTCAATAGCAATAGCACCAAAATGATGGTTTTTGCTTCGAATCAAACATAGGCTTTATGTTATGCCGATGTCACTAACCCAAAAAAGGTGCAAGAACAAAAAACGTTCTAAATATGCTATTCTTGTGTTACTGAAGGTTCTAGTAATATGAATTTTTGCATGTTAATTTCCTATAAAACATAAATGGTGTCTATTATCGTTTCCTAATATATACGAAATTTAAAAGGGGTGAAAATGAACGAAAAACATTCTAAAAGTTTTCTAAATTGTAATTTTTAAGCAATCTCCGGAAGTAACGAACCGATTTAAAAGAGAAGATTGTCAAAATGATAATAACCGTCCTTGCTCTAACGTACGCTATATCTGATGTCAATGTCATTACCCCAAAGGGGGTGCAGGAGCTAAAAAGTTCTAAAAATGCAAGTTTTGTAATTAAGGAAGGTTAAGGGAAAAATCTTAAGGGCCTAAAATTATAAAATTTGACACATTAATTACTTATATGGTATAAATGATCTTTAAGGACATTTCCTAAAAAAATCGAAATTTAAAAGGGGTGAAAATGCACACAAAAGCATTCTAAAAATGTTCCTAATGAGAATTTCTATGCAATTTCCGGAAGTACCAAACAAATTAAAGAAGTAATGGTTACAAAATGATGGTGACTGCCTTTTCTCTTATAAAAGGCTCTATTTCATGTCGATGTCACAACCATCTCGGGGATGCAAAATCATAAAACGTTCTAACTTGCATTTTTTTATCGTTAAAGAATTTAGAAACATGGAATTTGGCACAGAAGTATTCTAAAAAAAGTTCTCAGGAAATACCGAACCGATGTAAAAAATGATGGTGTGAAAATAATGGTGAAAGTCTTTGCTCGAATTTCATGAATCTAGTTCATTCATGAAATCTGACATCGTATTTACTTATTAAATATAAATAATCTATATCTTAAGACATTTCCTTAACAATGAATGTAAAAAAAGGATTAAAATGCGCGAAAAACATTCTAAAAATGTTATAAATTCCATTTATGAAATATCTGAGAAAGTAACTTAAATTTAGGTAATTACTTATAATAAGTAAATGCTCTCCAAGAACTGTCTAAAAAATTCGAAATTTAAAAAAGCTGAAAATGCGTGAAAAACTTTTAAAAATGTACTAAATTGAAATTTCTCCTTCTACATTGAGGAAATATCAAACCGATTTAAAAAATACTGGTTTAAAGTTGATTGCGACAGTCCTTGCTTTAATATTGGCTACATTTTATGTTATTGCCACTATCACTTTGGGCAGCAAGAGTAAACAAGTAATAAAAATCATGCGTTAAACACAGGTTATGAAACACTTTCCAACACTATCTGAATGCTTTAAAAAACTTCGTTATCTAGGGAAACAAGGTGTTACTGTCCATAACCAAATATGTATTCCAATACTTTTGATCAGGCTTTGATTTGAAGGTTGATATATATACTATATCATGGGTAAATTTAGTTTAGCAAGGAAACACCTAGCTGGATAAAAAATTTCTTTTAGCAGTTTACCCTAATAGATGGAAACATGCTTCAATACTTTGTTCAGCCCTGTAGTTTACTTAGTACCTTTATCACACGGAAAAATTTGCTACAATTTAGTTCAAACAACAATACAATTTATCTATTTAAATCATATTTCCAGGAATTATCCTCAATAGACGATCCTGTATCCATTTCTTTGAGTGACCCTGTATATCATTTTATCTATATTCTACAAACAGTTCATAAAAAAACCGAATGCAATTTAACATAAAAATGTAAAACTTATTTAAAAATCAACATTAAGAAAATTCCGCTCATATTCAGTAATCTTTCCAAGCTCTTTTGTGTAACCCTCTGTATTTTAATTGTGTAACTATTAGCATTTAACACACCTTATAATGTGTATACATTTAGTGAAACTTAAAAGTGCATATCATAATTAAAAATGCTTTTCATCCAACGATCTGCCATCATCCGTAATTTACATTACTTCAGATAGAGTATGATATTTTAAATCTTTTGTGCGTCCTTGTAAATGCTTTGCACTTCGTATTATGTGTGAAATAACTCATATTAATTGTTAGCGACGTATATCAGCTTGAGTAAACATGAAACCGTTTATCATCGTTAAAATATGTCGCAAAGTATTTCCTCCTTTATTATTACGTATTAGAATTCTTTATGTGGCCCTGTAATCAATAATAACAATTCTTGTAACTACATATTTTACAGAATGCATATTTTAGTGCTTTTCTTAAGTATAAATAAATTTAAATATGTTTGACCGGATGTAACATCGTTAAATTTCATTTGAAACGATTTTTTTACATAGTCTCTAATTTAATCGGAAACTTTTGACTGCCCCAGTAAAATAACTCAGCTTGGTAGAAACTTAATTTTCAATAGGGTTTGTGTTTGGGTAAACGTCAATAACATACAAAAAATGCATGGCAATCCGAGCATATTTACGAGATTTAGAGCGTGTCCAGACGGCCAGACGGCCGAACGAACCGATTGCATAAACAATTTTCAACTTTGTTGGGAAGTGTTAAAAATGGTCTAAATTGTGTTTTTGTGGAGCTGAGGTGTCTAACATTTTGAAATTTGGCATAAAAATGACGTAAAATGATGCAAATTAAATGATACAAATGCTTCCTAAGAACCGACGAAAGAAAATTCCAAATTCCAAATGATGATGTGAACGAAAAGCGTTCTAAATTACGATTTTTATTCATTGTATTGCATGTTTTGTGTCTATTTTTACAACAATAATGCACCATCACACAAATTTTCACTGTGCAAGAGATTTATTCCAAAAAGACAACGAATATTATCGACCAAGATGACCGTACTTGGGATGCGTTTTTAATCTGTCGAGGCCGTGCAAGAAAATTAGCCGAAAGCGCTGGAAACCAAGCCTCAACCAGTTTGCAAAAAATAAATGAGTCAGTCACGATACGAGTAACGTAAAGCAGAATTTAAATAAGGATATTTCGTAGAGGAAAGCGTATGCGTAGCGTTGTGGCAGTAGAAGGTGCAGTTGAGTTCGGCGTATAAAAGCGCTTAACTTAAAAGCGCTTGACTTCATTCCCTGCAGGGATTTCTAGCAACTTACATAATTAGACAAATTGCGGATCTTTTCGATATGACTTCTTGTATGGGACTGCTCAAGGAAAAGGCTCACACACTCTGTACGTATAAAAGCTCTCGAGCTTGTTGAAGGACTGTCCTCTACTTTGCGTAATACTGCTTCTTTCGCAGTCATAATTCTGTGATACATTGCAGTGCCCATATCAAGCCTAAAAGCAGAAAATGATCTACTAGAGTTCATCTTTCCCACGAAAACGCTCAAATGTTCAGCGATCGAGTATATTTCTATCCTGGAATTGTTTCATATCCTCTGAGCAACAGCTGCATTCCCTTGCGCAGTACCAAACATGAAATGTACGTCAGCGAGCTGAATAGTCCTTCCAGAGGTTCTAAAACTGTAATACCTGCAGTGTGTGTCAGTCATTTTCTTGTGCAACCCCATACATAAAAGACATGTCAGTTTTGACAAACCGTCGAAAAACATTTATGAAGCCTGCCACTGTAAAGGAACTTTTCCAGTCCTTACACCTATTTGAACTCGAAATTTGCACAATATAATGGCTGCTGACTCCTATTTCACGGATAATAACAGCACCAACAAAGATGTATCCTTCGCATTCTTGATCATATATACAACGGTGAATATGATACGGAATAGGAGCACGAGTTTTTTTAGCCGAATCTTTTTCATATCTTTACCGAAATTACATGTGAAAGCGCAACCTATCTGCTTTTTTAAAATATTTTTTCTGCCTCAAAGAAAAAAAATCGTGACTTATGGATATTAACCCTGAAAATTGTTTTTATTTCAATTATTTTTCCAAGTTTTATGCCGTTTTAAATGTTCTGCAGACTTTTTGCATATTCGGCGATTTAAAATGCAGTTGGAGACTTTTTGATAAAAGATTTGCCATATATTTCGATTTTCATTTCGTATTTGCGAAGTTACTCTGTGTTTTATAACGTTGCTTTTAGTTGAAAAAAACATATTTAAAAATTTTATATCATTGCAGTTTCAGAAAATTAAAAGAAAATTTTAAGGATGTAATATGATAACAACAGATAATAATAGAAAAATCTAAAACTGAGATGTAGAGTTTTCTAAAGATTTTTTTAATTAGTAAAATTTGTTTTAGTCATAAATTTTTCTCTGAAGAAGTGTACAATTTTAAAGGAGTATTTTGAAGAAAAAATGTCAAGAAACAACTTTTTTGCACAATTCAAATCTATTTATTTATGCATTTTGCATGGAAATGTTTCTCCCTTTTTTGAAATTAGACTATTTTTTTTATTTTCTATAATCTTTCGCATTAAATAATTTAATGAAACGTATCACCATTTTGAAAATAATCACATATCATTCAAATAACACAAAATTAAATACAATATTAGATGATGCTAAACTACCGAGTGTCCCAAAAATGACTGGTAGATTTTAAAATTCAATATCTTGCAAACGGTAACAGGTATTTAAAAACTTTTTGCAGGAGGTTTATGTATAATGTCAGGAGTTTTTTACCATAATTTTTTATTTTAGTTCGAATATCAAACAATAGATGGCGCTAATGGCGATTGAAGGCCAGGTGATCAGTGCTGAGTGACGTCAGTTTTGGCGTCGGCCTGGGTTTCAGTTTCCGTCAGTGCCATCTATTGTTTGAAATTCGAACAAAAATCAAAAATTACGGTAAAAAAACTCCTGACTTTATACATAACCCTTTTACAAAAATTTTTTAAATAGCTGTCACCGTTTGCAAGTTATTGAATTTTAAAATCCATCAGTCCTTTTTGGAACACCCGGTATATTTACAGAAAAATATGTAAATGTATAATTGAAAATGCAAAAATTTAAGTGCATAATTTTTGAATCCTTTATTTAATAAAAGTAGTTTTACTGATAACTATAAAAAATGTCAAGTAACATTATTTTAAACTAAACTGACATTTATTTATTTATGCATTTTACATAAAAAATTTCCTTTTCAAATTCGATCTTTTAAAGCATTGTTAATAATTAAAAATATATAACTATTTTAAAAAAAATAATTTTTAATCATTCCACTATTTTAAAATTAAAAAAAATGTATTAGAAGCTGGTAAAAGATAATAATAGAAAATAATAAATAAATATGTGAGTGAAATTACAAATATTGCAATGTAGAATTAGATTAAAGCTTTTCTTTTCAGATTTAATATCAGAAGCTTTAATAATAACTTTTTCATTCTTGTGTAACTGATATTATTTCTAATCACAAACGTAATATGAAATTTACAAAGCAAGAAACAATAGTTGAAATGTTAATTATTGAAAATAGAATTAGTGAAACTTTTCTCATTATATATAGCAGTGAGTAAATGTAAATTAAAACAGAATGTTTTCAAAAGACATTCAAAACTTATTCAAATTTGAAAAAAAAAAATCTGTCTTGCGGAAAATCAGGAATGATGTAGGGAACTTTTTTTTTAATTTGAATAATAAATCATGATTATATTTTCTAATTCGTTTCAAAGTTTGAAAAAAGGTAAATGAGTTTATGCTTTGCTGAATTAAAGAAAGAAAGAAAAAATTATGTGACAATTTCCCTCTTGTGATATTCTTTCTATAGACATATGTTTTTTTCTTTTATTACCTCTGCTGAAGAAAGAAACTTATTTTCCATACTGAATATTTATTTTCTATTTAAGCAAGGGAATATGTTTATTGTCTCTGATTTTTTGAAAAAAAAAGTCAGTGAATTTTTCTAAAGATGTAAAACTATCTCAGTTTATTTAATGTACATATTTCCCTTAAATAATTGTCTGAGCGAAGCAAAGTCTTATACTCAGAGTACGTAACGATATTAAAAGTCAAAAAAATTCTTTCGTCAAGCAAATCTCAAAAAGTACTTGTCGGATTTTTATTCTGTTTGTACCAGTAGGTACCTATGAAGGTTATCTGGTGAATGCACCTTCTGCGAAAAATTAGTTCCAAATAGTTTAAAAGTTATATTTAAAAAACTGATAAAAAAGCACAATTTTTTGCATACGTCACAAAATTGGTGTGCGTCATTTTTCACCGGCCGGATATTTTCATAGACAGCCGAACCAGAACACATGAAGTAAATAGTAATTGTCTGAGCGAAGCGAAGTCTTATACACATTGTATGTAACGATATTAAAAGTAAAAAATATTCTTCCGTCAAGGAAATCCCCCAAAAATACTTGACGGATTTTCATTCTGGTTGTACCAGAAGGTACCTATGAAGGTAACCTACTGAATGCACTTACTACGAAAAATAAGTTCAAAATAGTTTTAAAATTATATTTAAAAAACTGATAAAATCACACAATTTGGCTACACTTCACGAAAATTTAATGTGCGTCATGTTTTAATTAGATTTCTAAATTGAAGCACATGGAGCAAAGAAAATATGCCAACAACTTTCATTGCTACAAAACAGTGCAACAAAACATATTAAAACTTAAAAAACGAACTGAAAAAAAATCGTTTTTTTCCGTTAATTGAAAATAAAGAGGCCATAATTCTTAGATGCGATACTTTTTATAATTGCGTTTTATAATCGGCATTAGTATCTTTTATATTTCCCGCGTGCAAATTGGAAACAATTTTTTTTGTGCTTAAATAAAATACGAGTTTAAGTTGGATTAAAAACCTTTTATCCTCTTGAGGGGCGGTATTTGCAGTCTGCAAACGGTTAATTTTAATACTTAAATTGCCAACTGGAACCAGTAATATTTTAGTACAATTTTGATCTCATAATATACGTGACGAAACGGTTGAGATTATTTTCAATTAAATTTATTCGTAAATATCGGTGGAAATTAATTATTTGATCATTTTTGAAGCAGAAATGCCTTGCCCCTGAAAGGTTTAAGCAATGTATCGTGTTTAATGCGATTGAATGAGACATTCCCGATCATCCATTACTGGCATTTAATCTTATAGTTTGGCGATACTTTTTTGGTGTATAATCAAGTAGTACCAAAAAAAGAAACAATAGTTGAAGCAATAAGTAAAAGTTATAAATAATAAACATAATAAAAAATATACATAAACCAATAAATCGAAAATATTAACACTTACAGCAATATTCAAAATCAAAGTTTTCACCAATTCAGTGACAGAAAAAATCGCGCCAGCTTGGTACGTATGTGACATCTACGCCATATTTATGTGTAAAATAAATATAAACGTTCATTAGATATGAAATCTGACTTTCTGAAGCCCAAATTGGACCAAGATTTATAAAAATGCCGAAGTGATGATATTAAAGGAAAAGTACCATGAAAACGGGACGGAAATATCATATACGTATTTGGAGTACTACTTGGTTATGCCGTCGACCAAAAAAAAAAAATATCGCCAAATTATAAGATTAAATTCCAACAATAAATGACCTTGAATGTCCCATGCAATGAAATTAAACACGATACACGTGCTTAAAACATCATAAAATGATTTTTATTTCAACTTTTTATGAATGTTTTACTAATTTAATTGTTCTTCTGTTGTTTAAACTAAAAAATTAGTCAATATGTATAAGTTGGCTATTAGTTTGGCGATTTGTATCATTTGGCAAAATTGGTCGACGGGATAACTAAGTAGTACCGTATTTTGTTTGGCGAAAATTTGGCGAAAATCATTTTTTAATTATTTTCTATTATATTAAAAAGGAAGTAACAATAAATAAAAACATGATTAAATACAGATTAATTTAATAAAGGAAAAAACAATGGCCGGGTTACCATATCATGCAAAATAACGATAGTTCGATCCCAATTATGTGGAAGAATTCCAAATCCTGTTCTGGCATTTTTAGTAAAATTTTATTTTTTTTATTTTATTTTATTTTATATTATTAGTTTTATTTTATTTATTTATTTATTTATTTATTTTTGCATTAAATGAATCGGTTCCTTTTTTTTAATTTCCAACAAAGTTGAAAAGTGTTTACGCATTCGGTTTGTCTGTCCGTTTGTCCACACTCTAACATCCGTAAATATACTGGAATTTTTTATGCAATTGGTAAACCTTATTTAGGGTCCCCTAGGCTTGTTTGGTATTATATATGATGTATGTGAGATTAATAGTTTATTTACAGGGACACCCAAAACCTTTCCATTACATTATGATCTATAAGAAAAATCGATAACAGAGTATTTTTATGAAACTACACTATTGCAAAGTATTGAAACTTATATAAATCGATGAATTTTATTACGATTACGTTTAAACAAGACATTCATATAAATTTAATCCATTTACAGGGACACTTAAAAAATCGGTTACAATACTGTCGCTGAGCAATAATTGATGGTCATGTGTTTTCAATTTCGGCATGCGCTTTGAAATTTAACCGTTTTTTTAGGTGCATTCGTAATTATATAAATACGTAGGACCGATAGTCGTCGTCTGAACCGTCCGTATCGCTGTCCGCATAGAACAGCACGAAAACTATCGAACCGAATCATTTTAAATTTTAAATATATATTTGTTTGTGAATTTTGTTGAGTTATTTTAAATTTTAGTAAAATTGGATAAATAGTTCGAATACAGAGACAGTCAAAAATATTCTGTAACATTATGGCCGATGGGATGAAATAATTCCAAGAACATTTTAATGATGTTACGCGCCCATCGAAACCTAATGAAATTGATATGCATTTATGAGGAGCACTAGAATATATATTTTGTAGAGCATGCCGCGCAAAGAATATTTATTATTCATTTGCAGGGCACCACAAAAGAATTAAATAACAAAAAGGTACGGGGAAAGGGACATTAATTTTTCAACTTTGTTAATGTGAGGATTTTATCATTTTCTCATTTGTCACTAGCAAGCTTTTTAAATAATTACTTTTTGGGGTAAAACTCGAGTTCATGTTGGCGTATTTGAGCGAGCATGTCTAGCATAAAAGTATGCGCAGATTTATAAGTCATTTGTGGTGACATTTTTACAGCTCAAAGCTTATGGAGACGAGATATTCAGTTCTCGTTCGTACCTTATACTATAGGCATTGCATATTCCTTTTATTTAATGTATGCTACAGTGAAATACTGCTTAACTTCATGAGAACAAGTTTGAAAAGAAAGAAAAACAGTGTATGTAGTGGCCAGCAGCACAATCCATTTAAATCCGATTGAGCATATCTGGGACACACTCGAACGACGTAATGCATTTCTTTGTTGGCGTCTTCGGGATTTTTATATGCCATTTTTTAAACACAGAATTCCCTAAATTCCCATCGAAAACCTCATCGTATCCATAAAAAACAGATGTAGATGTTATATTATAAACTATTCTGTATTAACTATCTACACACCATGTAAACAAATTCTCTCATTCTACTCAACCATCGTGATTTATGCAATTTTTGTGCTGTTTATATTTTTTACGTCATTTCAAAGAGTTCAAATTTCCGATTCAAGATATTTTAGTATTTTATCATTTGCATAACTTTTAATGCATTAGTTACTTTCAATTTTGTACCCATGCATGGCTGATTTGCATAGTTTGCTTTCCCATTTTTTAACCGTGTATAGGAATTTTTACATAATATTTTGCATTTCTACCATTTACTTTTCTCATTTTTGACATTTAAATTTGTGGCACTATATAATCAATTAAAAATAACGGTACATGTAGGTTATCCCGTCGACCAATTTCGCCAAATTATACAAATCGCCAAACTAATAGCCAAATTATACATGTTGACATAATTTTTATTTTAAATAACGAAAAAACAAGTAATTAGAAGAATATTAAAAAAAATATTAATAAAAAGTCGAAATAAAAATCACTTAATGACATTTTAAACACGTGAATCGCATTTAATGTCATTGAATGTGACATTCACAATCATCCCTTATTGGCATTTAATCTTATAGTTTGGAGGTAATATTTTGGTCGACGGACTAACCTAGAAGTACCAAAATAACATAAGTTAATTTTTATTAACTTTTTGGAATATAGACTTTCTATTTGGAAAATATTTGGTAGAGAATTGGGAAATCTGAAGTATATCTGAATGTTTTTGCCACAATGACCAAAAAAATATTAAAAACTAACAAAAAATTAAAAACTCTATAACAAATTGTGGTACAGGTTTCAAACAAGTTGCATTTAAAGGTAATTTTTTTTTCTTTATAGGACGGTGTGCAATATTTAGAAATTTAGAAATTTACAGCACCAAAAATTGTTAAACTGAAATTTCATTTAATATTTGTTTATGATTGGCTCAGGAATATTAACGTGTATCTAAATGTCCAGGCATATTAATATAACTCTGTTATTACGTAAACTACGTTTTGATAATTTAAAAAATGTTATTATTGATTTTTTTAACTATAGAAATCCTTTATAAGCCTAAAGTTATAACCTTTGAAAATATTATTTTCCAAATAGTCGTTAGAATTTCTAAAATTACATTTTTTTTAATGTGGTACTTTTTCGTTCCTACTTTTTTTATACTTTTTGCAAATTATTATTAAATATATGTTCTCAGCAATATCCCTCTGACGGAAATCCTAGTGAAAAGCTATAAAGATACTCTAAATTACATGAAGGTAAAAAAGAAATCTTAAAAATGTAACTAAAATAACAAAGAGAATGGGAATTTTTTTTTAAAAAATATATATTGTTTATAACTATAATTCTAAAACTTATTAAAAACAATTTAAGGATTTAAGTATTATCATAAATGTATGTATTAGGATTAGCTATTAAAATGTGCATCTCAGTGTACACTTTTACCTATTAAAGTTATTGACAAAAATTTGTGAGTTTGACTATTATTTTCATTATAGGCGTGTTTATTAGGATTAACAACTAATTTCTTTATATAATTATATACCGTTTACAGCTTTCATCTATTATACATACTGACATTGAATTATTAATTTCACTATATCAAAGACGCATTTATAAACATTAATATCTTAATTGTTCAGTATATCTTAGAGAAAGAAATGGAAAAACAGTTTTCTGAAACAGGACATATTAGGGATGGTTGACCAACTTTTTAATAAATAATTTTCAACTTTTTAAATATTGAAAATTGTAAAAAATTTTAAACTTAAAAATAACTTTTTCATTCTTGTGTGGCTGACATATTTTCTATTCACAAACGTAATCTGCAATTTACAAAGCAAGAAACAAATGTTGAAAAGTTGATTATTTAAAATACAATACTTTCTTCAAAATTTTTTTCATTATATACACTAGTGAGTAAATGTAAATTAAAAAAAAAGAAAAATGATATCAAGAGACATTCAAAACTTATTTGAATTAGAAAAAATCCATTTTGCGGTAAATCAGGAGTAATGCAGGGAATATTTCTTTTATTTGAATAATAAATATTTATTATAAATTCTAATCCGTTTCAAAGTTTGAAAAAACAACTGAGTTTATACACTGGTGAATTTAAAAAGAAAAATAAAGAAAAACGTTTCCTACTTCTTATATTATTTACACAAAAATTGTTTTATTCATTTATTTCCTCTGATGAAAAAAACTGATTTTTGAATAATTATTTTATGTTTAAGCACGAAAATATATTTATTGTCTCAAATATTTTGATAAAAAACATTGAATTTTTTAAAAACACAAGACTATCTTTGTTTATTTAATATACTTTTTTCCCTTAAGTGATTAATAATTATAAAAATATTATATTCTACATTAGATGAAAGCAAAAAAGAAAGCTTAAAAATTAAATTAAACGAACAAAGATAATGAGAAAAATGGTTTTTTAGAAATATATTGTTTAAAGTTATAATTCTTATAATTATTAAAAGAAATTTAATTATTTAAGCTTTATTTAGAATGTATGTTTTAGGAATCGTGATTAAATTTTTTATCTCAGTGTATTATTTTATCTATTTAAGTGATTTACAAAAATTGATGAATTTGAATATTGTTTTCATTGTAGACATGCTTATTAAGATTAATGACTAAATTCTTTACGTAATTATATAATATTTACAGCTTTTATCTATTATACATACTGACATACTGGTCAGTATGTATACATAATATATGTATAAATTGTACCATATCACAGACTTATTTATAAGAACGTCTTAATTGCATTGTCCAGTATATCTGAGGAAAGGGAATAGAAAAACAGTTTTCTGAAATAGGGGAGATTAGAAGTGGTTGACCAACTTTTTACTAAATGATTTTCAACTTTTTAAATATACAAAATAGTAATAATTTTTAATTTAATAATAACTTTTTCATACTTGTGTTACAGACATATTTTCTATCCACAAACATAAACTTACATTTAAAAAGCAAGAAACAAATGTTGAGTTGTTATTTATTCAAAATAGAATACTTTCATGAAAATTTTTCTCATTACATATATTAGTGAGTAAATGTAAATTTAAACAAAGTGCTTCAAGAGACTTGTTTGAATTAAAAAAAATCCATCTTGCGGTAAATCATTAATAATGCAGAGAATATTTGTTTTATTTGAATAATAAATCTTGATTATAAATTCAAATCCGTTTCAAAGCTTGAAGAAAGTAAATAATTTTGTGCTCTGGTAAATTTTAAAAGAAAAATATAAGTGACAATTTCCTTCCTCTTACATTTTTCATACAGGCGAATATTTAAACTCATTTCATACCACTATTATAAAATTAAATACAACATTAGAAATGCCAAATGATAATTACAGAAAATAAAAAACAAATACAAAATTGAAAGTGCAAACATTTCATTGTAAGATTTTATTTAAAAATAATAATTGGTTTACTCACAACAATACAAAAAATGTCAAGATTTTTTTTTTTTTTTTTTTTTGTTGGCACAATTAAAATTAATATTTTTATGGATTTTACACAAAAAAAATTTCTATCAAAATTCTCGGAGTTTTATATTGTTCTTACTAATTAATTAAAAATCTATGACCATTTAAAAAATAATCTCAAGCCATTCCACTATCACAGAATTTAAAGAAGAAATATTAGAGGATACTAAAAGATAATAATAGCAATAATAAACAAATATAAAATTGAAAATACAAATATTGAAAAATAGAATTTTCTAAAGCTCAACTTTTCTAATTTAAAACCACCAGCTTTAATAATAACTTTTTCATGCTTGTATAACTGATATATTCAAAAATATAATCTGAAATTTACAAAGCAAGAAACGAATGTTGAATTGTTAATTATTTTAAAATAGAAAAATTTTATGAAAATTTTCTTATTATATATAGTAGTGAGTAAATGTAAATTAAAACAAAATGCTTTCAGGAGACTTTAAAACTTATTTTAATTAGGAAAAATCCATCTTGCGGGTAAATCAGGAATAATACAAAGAATATTTCTTTATTTGAATAATAATAAATCCTGATTATAAATTCTAATCCGTTTGAAAGTAAGAAAAAAGTAAATGAATTTATACTCTGGAAATTAAAAAAAGCAAAGTGTATGTAACAATTTCTTACTTCATCGATTCTTTATATATAGATTTTTTTTTATTTATTACCTCTGATGAAGAAATTGATTTTATTATCTGAATATTTATTTTCTATTTGACCTCAAAAATATATTTATTGCATCAGAAAAAAAAAATCATTGATTTTTTTAAGACGTAAAACTACCTTAGTTTTTTTAATGTACTTTTTTACCTTGTGTAATTAACATATATAAAAAATATTCTTTATTAAAATAAGGTTTTAAAAAAGAGTTTAAAATTTCAATTAATTCATCAAGTCATTGAACTTTATTAAAGATGTAAAATTATCTCAGATAATTTAATATACATATTTTCTTTAAGTAATAAAAAAGTTATAAAGATATTCTATGTTAGATGAAGTTAAAAAAGAAATATGAAAAATTCAATTAAAATGACAAAGAGAACGAGAAAAAAGTTTTTTACAAACATATCGTTTATATCTATAATTCTTATTGAAAGAAATTTAATGTTTTAAATAAGGTACCCTGGGGTAATAACGCCACGTTAAGGTTCTACCAATTTTCACGGCTTAGTTTTAGATTGTATTTTTCAAACAAATATAGGATCTGATACAGCAACTCATTGACTATCTATATAAAGTAAAATAATTTAACAGATATGTATTCATAAAATGCAATGGCGTTTTTTCTTGACCCATGCTATTTGGCGTTATTACCCACCTATATGGGTAATAACGCCATGCAAACAAAACTATGAAATAAGATGGAATAATTGCATGTAGATAGCTCAATTCTAAAAATACAAATTTTACAAACTTAGAAATTGACAAATTGCATTCTAAGATATTGAAAATGTTCAATTTTTGTGAAAGTGTAAGAAATGTAAAGGTGTGGTGTGGGAGGGGGGGATGAGGCAAATGAATATCAGACAGTGAGTTTCTTTTTGCTTAAAAAGGACCGTTTAAATAGAAATATGAGAAACATTGCACAGTTTTAACTGTGTTTATTTGAATCAGTATTTAGGATGTAGCTCGGTCACTGTAGGCAATCAACCGGGATATTAATGTCAAGGATTGGCGTTATTACCCCGGTATAGTTATTGCGCAGTATATTTTAAATTACAAATTATCTCGAGAAGATATCCAAAATCTTCAACAACATTTTAAAAGTACATGAAATGCACTACAAATTTATGTAATTAATAAAGTATTTCCGGATAAAAAGATAGTCTTCACATATACAAAACGTATCTCGCAAATTTTAGATCAAGCGTTAATTTTAGTTGTTTGTACGAACAATAAGACCTAAAAATGAAACAAATTAACTTGAAGCTGTTTTTTGCGATTTATATGACTCAAAACCCTTCTGCGCAGAGCACATGGGTGTCATTTACCTGATTATTTCATAATTATGCAAAATATAAGCACTTGGCGTTATTACCCCGCCTGGCGTTATTACCCCAGGGTACCTTATTATCATACATGCACGGATTAGGTTAAGTGGTTAAAATGTGTATCTCACAGTATACATTTATCTATTAAAGTTATTGACAAAAATTTGTGATTTTGAATATTATTTTCATTATAGAAACTTTATTAGAATTAAACGACAAAATTCGTTGTGTAATTATATACCGTTGGCAGCTTTTATCTATTGTACATACTGATATTATTTTCTGAATTGCACTAAATCGTAGACATATTTATAATAATTAATGTCTTAGTAGCATTCTTCAGTATATCTTACAGAAGGAAATAGAAAAAAAAATTTCTGAAATAGGGCAGATTAGGGATTGTTGACCCACTGTTTAATAAATGATTTTCATTTTTTTTTAAATATTGGAAATAGTAAGAACTTTTAACTTTATAACTTTTTAATTCTCGTGTAACTGATACATTTTCTATTCGAAAATATAATTTGAAATTTAAAAAGCATGAAACAACTCATTGAAATGTTAATTTTTCAAACTAGAATGATTTCTTGAAAAATTACTCATTATATATATTTGTGAGTACAGTCAGCTCTCGTTAATTCGAACTCGTCGGGACCACAGGAAATGTTCGAATTATCCGAAGCTCGAATTATGGAATGTATGAAATGAGAGCATGCTTAATATGATACTATTACAAAGGAATTAATGTTATAGTGATTTTTAAATTTACTATGTCTGTTATCATCAGAATATGACTTAATATTAAATTGGAACGTATAAATACATAAACTAATTAAAAGATTAGAAACAAGTACAATGAAAGAAAAAATTGTAGCGTGTAGAAAGTAGATATCAAATGCATGGGATTATATCTATACTCGTTCGGAACAATTTTCAAAAAAACCAAAGAAAGAAAACTACTCAAATGATCTTAAATCCGTGAGAAAGAATGAAAAAAGAATGAAAAAGAATGAAAAATCGGAATTCTCGTTTGTTCGAATTAAACGATGTCAAGAGAAAATGAGTTCGAATTAATGAAAAAGTTTAACATTATTTTGCCATTGAAAATTTCGGGACTTCATGTTTAGTTCGAATTAAGCAAAGATTCGAGTTATCCTATTTCGAATTAACGAGAGTCGACTGTATATGCAAATTAAAACAAAATGCTTTCAAAAAAAAAAAAAAAAAAAAAAAAAAAAAAATCAAAACTTATTTGAAATGAAAAAATCGATCTTGCGTCATATCAGGAATAATGGAGGTAATTTTTTCAGTATTATTTGAATAATAAATCTTCATTATAATTTCTAATCCGTTTCAAAGTTTCAAAACAGTAAATGAGTTTATACTCTGGTGATTTCTTAGATTCTTTTCACAGATAATTTTTTTTCATTTCTTATCTCTGATGAAGAAACTTCTTCTCAATCTGAATATTTATTTTCTATTTAAGCACGAAATATATTTATTGTGTAAGATATTTTGAAAAAAAAAAATCATTGGATTTTTTTAACCATATAAAACTATCTCAGTTTAATTAATATACTTATTTAACTTAAATATCATTAATAGTCATAAAAAATATTCTATATTAGATGAAGGTAAATAAAAAGAATACTGCCCAGTTAAACTGATGGCATTGAGCTCACAGGCTACAAATACTAATTGTACATTAAAGCCTTATATTTTCAAGGGTTAATTCCGTTCGAAAAAAAAAATTAAGAAGGGGAAACAGCTCTCCCCTTTCCTCTTTTTTTTATACTTAATCATTGAATCTCCTATACTATCAAAGACATGCTTTATCATATAAAAAATCTATATCCAAAATTCAGAGCAAATTAGATAATTCTTAATAAAAACCCATTTAGCATTTATATAATTTAAAAGGAGTTATCCCCTTCTTTTATACTTAACCATTAAACTTCCAAAACTATTCAGAGATTTGAACGAAATCTGAAAATTCTGCTTGAAAAACCTATTTATATAAATTAAGAGGGCATTAAGAGGGGGGGGGCATTAGAACCCCTGTTGCCCCTATTTATACTTATTCAATGAACACTTAATAGCAGTCACGGAATCGCCTCATCAGAATGATCCTAATCTAAATCTTGAACGAAAACTTAATTCTGCATGAAAATCCCATTTATATCAACTAACGGGGGGGGGGCATTAGAACCCCTGTTCCCCCTATTTATACTTATTCAATGAACACCTAATAACAGTCACGGAATCGCCTCATCAGAATGATCCTAATCTAAATTTTGAACGAAAACTTAATTCTGCATGAAAATCCCATTTATATCAACTAACGGGGGGGGGGCATTAAAACACCTGTTCCCCCTATTTATACTTATTTAATGAACACCTAATAACAGTCACGGAATCGCCTCATCAGAATGATCCTAATCTAAATTTTGAACCAAAACTTAATTCTGCATGAAAATCCCATTTATATCAACTAACGGGGGGGGGGATTAGAACCCCTGTTCCCCCTATTTATACTTATTCAATGAACACCTAATAACAGTCACGGAATCGCCTCATCAGAATGATCCTAATCTAAATTTTGAACGAAAACTTAATTCTGCATGAAAATCCCATTTATATCAACTAACGGGGGGGGGGATTAGAACCCCTGTTCCCCCTATTTATACTTATTCAATGAACACCTAATAACAGTCACGGAATCGCCTCATCAGAATGATCCTAATCTAAATTTTGAAAACTTAATTCTGCATGAAAATCCCATTTATATCAACTAACGGGGGGCATGAGCCCCCCGTTCCCCCTCTTATACATATTGAATGAACTCCAAAAACTAATCAGGGAAGCGCCTTGTCAGGATATACCTATATACAAAATTTCAAGTGGATCCGATATTTTTATCATGAGTTATCGCGTTACGCACATACGCACATACATACAGAACGGGCGGGCACATAAGCTCTCAGGCTATGATAGCCTGTGAGCTAAAAAGGAAACTTAAAAGTTCAAATAAAATAACAGGAACAAAAAAAATGCTTTCTAAAAAAATATTTTTTATATCTATAATTCTTAAAATTATTGAAAGCAATTTAGGATTTATGTATTATGATACATTGTATGTATTAAAATTAGGGATTAAATTGTGTACCTGAATGTATACTTTTATCTATTAAAATCATTGACAAAAATTTCTGAATTTGAATATTCTTTTCATTATAGACATGTTTATTAGGATTAATTACAAAATTCTCTATGTAGTAATATGCTGTTTATATCATTTATCTATAATACACACGGACATTAATTTATGAATTGTGTAATAGCACAAACTTATTTATTAAAATTAATGTTTTAATTTCATCGTACAGTACATATTAGAGAAGGGAATAGCAAAGTTGTTTTCTGAAATTGTGGTTCTTGTAGCTTAACGGTATTATGAATTTTTTTACTTATTTTATTTGTTTAAACCTTATAGAATAAAAGTAATCTGAATTTTTAAAGCTTATTTTATTTACATATGTCTATTATTACCAATATTTCAATATAAAATACATTAGATCAAGCCTCAATTTAAACAAATAACATAATTTTAACCCTTCTTTGCACGAGTTTTTTCTAATTTCATGATAAGTTTTTTCAAATATGTACATTAGACTAATGCTGAAAAATATAGTAAGAAAAAAAATTCAAATTTTCAACTAAAATTTGGTATTTTATGGCGTGAATCCTGTATATACAATTACTGTTTTCAAATATTGTATTGCTATATTTTGCAATTAAATGGACTTGAATTAATTACCTTTATCTATTTAACACTCTGCAACTTTCTTTTTACAAATATTTTTAAGTATTCAGTAAAAATAATAAAAGGAAATTTTGCTTTAATAGCTTAAGCGAATATTATTTTTATTTCCTAAGAACAATTTTTTTTTTCAAATTCAGCTATCTGATATGAAAAAAAAAAAAAAAAAGTGCTGTTCCATTCTTTGGACTGTTGTTGATTCGTTACAGCGGTCATTATTGCCAAGTTCATAGCACACACTGAGAATTATAGTGTTTTTAAGGTATGCACCAGGTGCAGCATACGGTGCAATGAAAGGTTAAAATACACAGAAAGGTTAAAATACATTTCAGCTACAAGGTTTAAATAAATAAAATAAGTTTAACATTTAAGTGATGTTACCGGACTCAAAAACTTCTTTTTTATTATAATTATTATAATTTAATTTCTATCTTTCAATTTAACTACAAGCACTACCAAAATTGGTTTTCATTTGGAATTTTAGTACTACTATCATTATAGACATTTGAATATGAATTTAACTATAACACAGCCCTGTATAAAACATAATCATATAAGATAATCTTACCTTTTATTCATCTTTAGATGTAGCAATCTGACAGACCACTTCACAATAACCACGCCACATCACTTAGGTTAATTAAAAAAAATTCCTTTGTATCACTCCTGTACCATTACAGAATAAATGTACATTAATGATATAGAAACTTTTACTCAACTTTGGCCTTTGCGCCTCTTAAGAAGTAAAATTTTGATTTTCATTTGAAATTTACATTCTTTTACAAATGTGAGAATTCGCAATTTATTATAGTGTAATAAAAATACTTCCAAAAAAGTTAATTAAGGGAGCTTTGACCATGGTCAACCCCTCGCTCAATATTAAAGAGGACAAGTTTTCGCACATAGTCATTTTCTAATGAATAGCACATAATTATATTAATCCTTAATTACTGTGCATGCTTCATACCTAGAATCAAAGCTTAAAATTTATGCATTAATTAAAACCTATTTACTTTAATTCGCATGATATAATTTATCTGAGAAACTAACATGATATTTATAAGAAACTCACCTTTTATGTTGTAAACTCTTCACACCTGATTATGTTTTTACCTGTTTCAATTATTTGCATAAATCGAAGGTTGTTGTTAGATTATTTCACTAGGGGCTTTGGTTGTCATCTAGTGATACAATTCCGAAACACATTTAAACATGAAAATGGACATGTGGGTCTAATCTCCGGTTGGGTCAATTATCCTCAGTTTCCATTATATTGTTCATGGCGTTGTTTTCTAAACTTATTAAGAGCCCACACTACAGACTGAAAAAGTCCCTGATGATAATGTTAAGTCCATGGGGGCATTCTTTTCAAATATCTCGCTCGAATTTTAATAATTTTTACATAGGATAGCTGAGAACAATCTACAACCGGGCTAGTTTTTACTTTTTCAATTTTGGTTTCAGATTTATAAAGAAAAACTCTTTAACTTTCGAAACCGGTTAGAACCGGCTCTGAAATTAAATTATACCAAACTATACAAAAAGATATAAATGAAATCGAATGCATAAGCACTTTCTATCAAAGTCCAAAAGTGCTTATGCATTCGGTTTGTCTGTCCGCCGGGTCGCGCTCTAACTCTCGTAAATATACTCGGACCGCCATGAAATTTTTAGATGTTTGTGACATTTACCCTAACATTAACCTATTAAAAATGAAGTTTCTACCATGATTTATTTATTTATAGAGGTAGTTAAAGGTTTACTGTTACATTACGGCCTTTTGGTTTCTATGTCCATCTGAGCGTTTGTCCGCGCTCTAACTCTCGTAAATATACTCGGATCGCCATGAAGTTTTTAAATGTTATCGAACCCTAGATACCCTATTTTTTACCCTAGTGCAAACCCTATTGAAAATGAAGTTCCTACCATGATTAGTTTATTTACAGGGGTAGTCAAAATTTTAGCGTTACATTACGGCCTATGGGGAAAATCGTTTCAAATGAAATTTAAAGATGTTACACTCTGCCAAACATATTATGTACAAAGTATGTATTCAGTATTAAGTTATGTATGTAAACAAAGTATGTATTCTGTAAAATATCTTTTATTCATTTTCAGAGCCACACAAAATAATCTTTTTTTACAGGGCCAATTGTTTGCGACATATTTTTATTATATTACATTTTTTCATGTATAATAAAATTCATATATATATATATATATATATATATATATATATATATATATATATATATAGCTGAGGTTTAATATAAATTATACAATACAGTCATGCATACTATGAAGTACACAGCATATACAGAAACACACAAAAGATTTAAAATAATATATTCTTTCCGAAGTATTGTACGTGTATTCGATGTTGGCTGATGGGTGACTGAAATGCATTTTAATTATGAAATAAGGGTTTAAGTTTTACTAAATCTATGCATATTATATGGTGTGTATAAATGTTATACTTGATATACAGAGCTACTTAAAAGCGGTCGCAAACGTTTCTGAATATGAGATTAAATTACTTAAGGGCAGTTTTTAAATAAGTTGTACGTTTTAACGTTGAACTGCATTCAATTTACTAAGAAATGTTTGCAGAATATCGATAAAATGACATACTCGGCTATGCAAAGAATTGAATACATGGACTCTTATGAATGATAATTTCTGATAATGTGATTTTAGTCGTTTTAAAGGTATTTTAGTTTAAAATAAATTTTAGCTTAATACTGACGTGTAATAAAATTTCAAGGTAAACTACAGGACAAAACAAAAGTATTTATGTATGTTTCCATCGATTATTATAAATTACTGAAATAGAGATTTCAACCTGCTAGACATTTTCTTATTAAACTAAATTTTCTTGTTATATAGTATATAGTATACCAACCGACAGATCAAATACAGGGCTGTTCAAAAGAATCTGAACACATATTTGTCTATATGCAGTAGCCTTATATTCCTAAATGACAAAGTTTTGTTAAATATTTCACAAAGTGCTGTAAAGTGCTTCATAATCTATGCTTAAAGCATGATTTTTCTTACTTGTTTTATTTTGTTTTAGGAAGTGTAACAAATCTTATTTTTATAAGGTTTCTTTAATGTTTATATATATTTTTTTCCCATTGCAAGTTTGATTTATCTTTTTTTCTACGCACTATTACTGTAAACAGATAACATAACTTGATTAATTAAAAAACTTTCACTTATCTTCATATGCATCAACTTAGCATATACTTAAACGAAAATTACATTTCATGTTAGCTAAATCCCTTTTTTAACACAGTATAGCAGGAAACACTATATGTAACTTGATTAATTAGAGACTTGCAATCTTTATCCTAAAATGTCGTTGAATAATTACTGCAGGATATTGATAAGGGAGAACATATCACCATTTCGCACATCATGTTTTGAGGTCATGTCCTAAACTATTGTTGATATGAAAGTCTAATTGTGCGGAAATAATACAGACAGTTCATTAATCTGCACTGAGACAATTTATAACATGAGTTAACAGTTTTAATAAGAATTAGTAATGCTATTAAAAGGGTCAAAATTATGCACTTTTATGTAACGTTTTATTATCAGTCGATTTGGTTTTAAAAATTAGTAGGTGCATTCGTAATAATATAAATATGCATCACCTATAGTCGTTGTCTGGTCTGTCGCTGTGTCCGTCTGTCTGCATATAACAGAGCGAAAAGTATCTAACTAGATGATTTGAAACGTAGAATATATAATTATTGCATAATTTGTTATGAGTCATATCAAATTTCATTAAAATCGGATGTAAAGTTTAATTACAGAGACAATCACAATTATTCTGTTACATTTCAATCAATTGGATAAGATAGTTTCAAGTGCGGTTTAACTCTGTTACACTCTTTCAAACGTAAGGTGTTGATGTACATATACGAAGCATACTAAAATATAGAGGTGCAAAGAATATTTGTTATTTATTTACATAGGGACACAAAGGTATTCCAATATATAATGATATAGGGGAAACATTGTTGGGACATATTTTAATTATACTAAAATATTTCGCATTTTATGCAATTGATATGCGTTTTTAAGGTTTTCTACAAATTACATCTTATATAATTAAAGCCAAATAGTAGGGGGAAGTGGGGTACATTGATACACTCTCTCTACCGCTTACAGGGCCATTACAGGAAGTTTCACAACGGCTCCAAAAGGTGATGCTAGTGCACTCAACTACATACAGAAAGTCTTGGAATGATTCAGCTGTTTGGTGAAATGGGACGGGTGATTTATTGTTTTCGTAGGTCAAAAGTAAATTTGAGTTGTACAATTGAAATGGTATTATACAACTTTTCCAGTATCTTCAACCGAAAAGAAAACTCTCCCTGGCAAGTGAAACTACTCTTTATCAGTTCCTCATTTTTTATTGTTAGATAAATTATGAATTGTTGGATTTGAGACTCATTTTATTCAAAATGGATGTATGGGGCACATTCATACATTCTATCTCGGGGCACATTGATACAACCTAAATCTTTTTTTAGTTCATTTTTTCATTACTTTTTATTATTTCTTTTACCCTACCCTCCTTAATCCAACCATTTTTCACCAAAAGTTCCTAATATTAATTTCTATTGAAGTGAAATAGCTCTAATTTTTTATATTAGAACATTTTATAGTATTTTTGCTAACAGAAAAAGTACGAACTTATCCAAAAGCTAGTACTAGTAGAACTAATAAAAGAAAAGGACGGCATTCTGGCAAATCTCGAATTTATATCGATTCTCCAGAGAAAAAAGTATTTTCGACATGAGAAATGTTAAGTAAGAGAAACAAATTGCAGAACAGAAAAAAATAATTATATTATAAACAGAAATTTTACTATAATTATCCTTTATTTTCTGTTTACAAACCTATTTATAAACAGAAAACCTGGTAATTTTTTCATCTTTACTGTGAAAGATGATAATGCTGGGATTGAAGTGCTAGATATGACAAAGTTACCACAGCCAACAATCAGACAAGGAACAGCCAGAACATCAGGTCATAATATATTTAATTTTTATTGCTTTAATATTGCTTAAAAATAAATTGTGAGTGATTTGATTTTCTATAAATAAATATAAAATGGTTTTCTAACACATTTTCTATGAAAAAATATGCATTGGTATTATTTTGTAGTGATTTTTCACAAACGTATCAATCTGCCCCGCGAATGGGGCACATTGATACAAATGAATTTTTTTTAATTTTTTTTTAATTACATGCAAAAATACTATATAAAACAATGATTGTACATTTTTATAACATACTACACAAGTTTTGCTGTCGCCTCATAAAAAAAACCTTGAATTTTCTACTTTTTTTCACATAAAAAAAATCAATGTTCTATATTCAAAAATCTGTATCAATGTACCCCACTTCCCCCTATATTCTAGGATTCCCAAAAAATTACGATTCAATACAGTATTACTTCTTCATATATCAAGATATGAATATTTGAAAAAAATCGTTGTATTACAAACGCACGAATTGTTTTATTTTATGTAACGTCAGAAGTTAAATAGAAATAATTAACTACGTTAAATGTCTTTTTATGATATTGATAGACCACATAAAAATATTCAAGCAGGACACTAAAACTAATAAAAAATTTATTTTAACTTTTGCAGTTAATTTAATAAAAAAACATTAGAATACTTGCGCACTTCCGTAAAATATGCGTTAATTTAATCAAAATTAGACATGTTTCGAACCAGAAATTTTTCATCGAAAAAAAAATGAAATAAATTTCTCATGTATAACCCTCAATTTAAATCAATAAAAATAAGGATTTTTTTTCTTTTTGAAACCTCTTTTACCAGGTTTAAATTAACTCAAATTTTATGGAAATTAAGTCGGAAGTTGGCAAGTAAGAATTGGTTAAAATTGAATTTTACAGATTACTTTGCTAATTTTGAATAAAGGATTTCTGTTATGGGTTAAGGGCTCGCACATAATATGAACAAACAAAATACATGAAAAAGTAACCTCTACAAAAAATGAACTCAGTCTACAGTTGATTGAATACTAATTATAAAATTTAAAACACATATTAAGAAGATTTGTATTATCAATCAATGAACTCATAAAAAATATACACATACATAGAATTATTAAATTTAATTTTAAGTATAATTTTTATGAAAGATTTTTTAACATGCAATGCACGCATTATTTCTCATATTTGAACAGCCAAAATAAAACATAATATTTTAATAAGTACAGACATAACCATTTTTTAATCATAATTGCAATGAAAAATGAAAATTGTAGATCACGAGATTTTTTTTAAAGTAACTCGAATTTTTAATGTTTTTAGAACAAAAATATTCATGAATTCTAAACTTATTTCTAGAGAAATAATAATTTGATCATTTTGTTCCTCTATACGTTTAAAAGAACAGAGCACATTTAAAACCATCTTTTAATAATACTGTAATATGTGAGATGACACAATATCTGATACTAAACATTAAATATATATAATTTTTATTCTTGTAGAACAGCCTATGTTAACAATATATACATATATATTTTTTAATTTAATTTTCTAAAAAATCCTTACTATTTTTACAAATATGAATAAGTTAGCTTCAATTTTTTCCCACATTCATTGGAATATACTACAAAAAACTGTGCATGGATTTTTAGATGCATTGGATTAAATTATACATTTAATATGAATTTTCTTCTTTCGTGTATACCAAAAAAGGAAAGAAAAAAATCTGAATATAAATATATTTTTTAATAATTACAAAATGGAATATTGAATCCATACATAAAAATATTAAATACATCATAAATAAAAAATAAAAAGAAATTCCCACATCTATCTAAATTGGTAAAAAAAGCCTTAGAATTTATCAAACAAGAAAGTTATAGAAATATGAACAGGGATAAAAATCAGTTTAGAGTTTGCATTTGTATGGCTAATTGCGTTGAATTTATTAACAGAATTTACTACACGAGGTCGTTCCAGTATTACGTAAGCAGTAAATGGGGGGGGGGCAGTATCTGCTTAATTTTGCCTGCAATGGGGAGAGGGGGAGGCATGAGAATGCCTACGTAAGCATCAGACAACATGGCAGACATAATTTAATAGCAAAAAGCAAAAAAGCATGATTTGGATGAGCGTTCTGTGGATATGTAGAAGGGTTTAAGTTATTAAGTAAACAAGAGCTGGAACTGAAGAACATTTTAACCCAGAACTACACTTAAACATAATAATATACAATACAGCAACATGAGCTCAAAGATCTTGGATACCCCACTAGAAATTCGAATGACAAACACATATATTCCTAAGAATATTGTTAAAATTTTTAGGTATGTGGCTAAATATTTTAGAACCTGTTGTATTTCTCAAAATGTTTTTGTTGTTCTTGCTGTTTAATGCGAAAAATAATAATGTGACAATTTTTTTTTATTCTATTAATTTTTTAATGCAATAATAGTAACAATATGTTAAACCGATTAAGTCTTTTTCTTCGTTATCACAACACCTATTAGCTCATTTATGTAAATTGGCTGGATTAATAATATAATTTTTTCGCCAAATGTATTTTTCTAAGACAAATAGTGTTGATGTTAGAATGTCATGAAACCTTATATAAGCATGGAGGAGTGGGGTGCCTAGCATTTGCTTATTTTTCCTTGCAAGAAGGAGAGAGGGTTACAAAATGAATAAAAATACGCTTATGTAATACTTGAACGGCTCCTATAACGCGATAATTGATGTATAGATAAAAATGAGGTGTAAAAGTATTCACAATTAAATAATAATATGAATAAGCTATATCAGTTAGTTAAAAAGAAAAAGAAAATCCATACATTGGCCACTTTTAAAGTTTTTTTCTCCAAATACATTCGGAAAAATTCACGGCAGTAAAATATTAGGTATTGAAATTTTTTGTTTAAAAATTTCAATCAAAAAAGAGACATTTGTATAAAATATATTTAATAAATATTTATATTTTAGATTCAACAACTGCAAAGATATATAAAATTTTTTATGCGAGTTTTATTCATTTACACTGAGAAAAAAAATATACCGCCTTCACCTAGAATGAACAGTTAGTCACTTTCTGAATACCTAAACTAGAATTATAGATGACCGAAATATGCGAATAGGTTGATCTACTAAGCTGAACAGCCGAAATGACCTAACATTTCTAGTCTCTTGTTTTTAAGCTGACAAAACGATATTGACTCGTCTCAGTAACGAGAAATTATAGCTTGATTTCGGAAATAGTTTCAAAAACTAGAATTATAGTTACTAAATCAAACCTCTTGTGTTCGCATCTATTTGCTGAGATTTTTAAATAAGTATTACAACGAGAATAAAGGAAAGCTCTCTTGAATTCCTGTAGTAGATTCTAGAACTCGCATATAATGGCAACTAGAATTTATAAGGATGACATGGAACTATTTTTTCTAGAGCCACAATTTAGATTCTAGATTTCAGAACTGTATTTTTTTCTCAGTGTACTTAATAATACAACATTTGTTTGTTTGCATAAGCAATATAAAAATACAAGTATAACTATTATATTAAAAATCAGTTGAAATAAATATCTGAAAAGATTTTGTCGTGATTTCATACTACATGTAGTAAAATATATGATTCACTATCCTTTGACTTAATCTAGTCTTGACCTATTTTTCAAATAAATGTCCGTATATATGTTTTGTGCTCTACAAATACTTAAAGGTTTTTGTTATTATATTATTTTCGAATGACTTTCTTTCTTTCATCTGAAAAGGCCAAGTTCGAAAATAAATGAGCATTTTGATAGATATAAATTGCACTTTGTGCTATTTCGTTATTAAAGCAATATTTCATTTAATGCAGTTTCACACCAACAATAGGACCATTTACGTTCTAGAAAAATGTTTACTAATAATGTAATTAAATATCAGAATAAAATGTTACAAATTTTATATTTACATTTTTCAATGTATTAAGTTTGAATGTAAACTTAAAAAACCCATTTTTATGGGTAATTTTCTATATATAATTATAATGTAGAAATATTGAGACTGATTCAATAAATTTAGGTACGTAATCCAATCGTTTTCGTTATACAATATATAGCCAAAGATGACCGCCCACTTGCGATTTTAAACATTTTGTTAAATATCTAGAAAAATACTTGATGAATCAGCCTGAAACTCTAATTGTGTAAACATATTAGTACATGTCATACATTTCCGTGAAGATTTCTTACAGAAACTGCTTAGCAGACCGTCAACACATTGAAAGAATACGAATATCTATTGAAAAACCCTGTCAAAACTAATGTAGCAAAAGCGATCAACCTGTAGATTAGGATAAAGTGGTTTATTGTAATGAACTGTGTTAATTCTGGATCTTTGTTTATATAACTGCAGAAGGAGTTTTGATGATAATATTCTCCTTAACTTATTGAAAGCCTCGGTCTGCTCTCTTTTTAATTTGAAACAATTTCCTTCTTTTAACCCTTTCAGACCCGGTGTCCACTACAATGGACATGCATTTTAAAACTTTATCTCTTTTAATCCTCTCACAGCACAGAGTTAAGACTTGCTCCATAAAGAAATGAATAACTAATCTTTTTGACATCTTTGCGTTTTGTAGATTGACAACAATCAACAAAAGATTACAGATTGGTTTGTTTGAAAATGGCGTCAGGCATTGGTTTGCAAAAACACGATTATTCATTTTGTTTTGATTTTTATGAATAATTCCTTTTAAAGTGTCGATGATTTTTTTATATATTGTTTATAAGTTAATCTTAGCATTGCTAATAGTTTTATTTGATTATTGTTTATAGATTAGAAAAAATGTAAGCCAAATTATATGTCCATTACAATGGACATACGGTACAGATGGTTGTGATTCTTTAGATAGTCTAATTATAATGCTTCTATAATGGAAAATTATTTTAGACATTTGAATTGTTTTTAAAACAACAAAAAGTTATAAGGAATATTAATTGTTCATTTTTTACACTTTCTAACAAAGTCGAAAAAATTTTACGATTTAGGTTTGTCTGTTAGTCTGTCCGCGCTCTAACTCTCATAAATATACTCAGATTGCTCTAAAATTTTTGAAGATTATTAAATAGTAGCACGATATCTATTTCAAATAAAGTTCTTAGCATGATTAGTTTATTTACAGGGACAGTCAATTGTTTACATTACATTAGGGCCTATGGGAAATATCGATTAAAATGAATTTTAAAGACGTTACATCCTGTCAAACATATTAAAACAGCATTTACGAAATGCACTAAAATATGCATTCTGTCAAATATGCAATGAAAAGAATTGTTTTTATTCATTTACAGGGCTACACAAAAGAATTCCATTACATAGTAGCAAGGGGGAATTGTTTGCGGCATATTTAAATTATATTAAAGTATTCCCATATGTTTATAAAATTTATGTACGGTAATGAGGCTTAATATAAGTTATTTCAGGCATAATACGAAGTCCATCGCATTTACATGGACACACAAAACATTTCAAATAGTATTTTCTATTCGAAGTGAAATGAATATTGTTGTTGTGCGTTATTGCTGGGTGTGACTTTATTATAATAATTACTAAAATATTATGTTTTTGACACTTATTTATGCTTTCGTATCTCTACCTAAGTTTGATACATAAAAAAAATTGTATTCATACGAAACATCACAAGAGAAGTTCAAGCGCTAAATATTTGTCTTTTGCAACCTCATAGATCGATTGTCTATTCCAGTCGAAATTTTCATATTTTTTAAAATAATTACATTTCTCTTATTTTTTTTCTTTAACGTGTTTATTAGAGCTCCATTGTGATACGTTATAATGGTACAATGGTATTTTTTCAAATCACAGCATTAAAGGGTTAATAAATTACTTACAAGCTTGGTGATTTTAGCATGATTCGGGATAAACTTTCTTAAGTATCCAGTCAAATCTAAAAAAGATTATAATTTAGAATAAAAATACAAATAACAAATTTATTTAGTGCTGAAAAAGTTGTTTAAAAGTTTAAAAATTGTACAAACATTAAAGCAATATTAAGATAATCAACTTTTCTATTTTCATCAGTAACCTTAATCAGGAGAACGCTGTTATACTACTTCCAAACAGAGTATAATAAATTTACTCTGTTTGGAAGCAGTATAAAAGAGTTTTATAAGAAACATTTAAAAAAAAGATTCCATATTTATATGAGCATGGGCTCTAAATTATAATTCTATCACACATTTGTTTCAAAAGTGGCAATTAAAACAAAATGAAAAAGTACACATTAAAAGCGATTAGTTACATGATCATCAAAATTTTATTGGTTGCTTTTTTATAATTATTATATATTTAAAGATTATTTTTGGGCACAGAAAACGTCTACGAAATATCTAAAAAAAAAATAAATAAACTGAATATTTTTTCCTACACTACAGTACGTAGTGTGATAAAATATTATTTACCAATACAGTGTAACCTCCAAATAAGGGACACCCATGGAACCGCAACTTTCGTTCCTTAAATAGAGGTGTCCCTTATTCGGAGTGTTCCTTATTTGAAAGTTTCACTGTAAAATAAAAATAAAAGTTTTTTTTTCTGTTTGTTCAGGGATTAAAAAAATAGTGTTGATCTATTTAATTATGTTTCTTAACTTTTTTAAAGAAACATTTTTATTTAGAAAATTTTATAAATGTTAAAATATGTTTAACATAATTATCATTATCAAAAAAAAAAAAAAAAAAAAAAAAAAAAAAAAAAAAAAAAGAAGATTGCAAAAAAAAAAAAAAGAAATATTTCTGCCATTTTCTTGTAAAAATATATTTTATCTAATTAGTTATGTTTTGTATCATTTTATATAATGTATACATATATGCCAGATAAATCTTGCTTAATTTGCATAGAGTGAAATGTTTTAATGATTTTACAAAGATTAAGTGCAGTAACGATATTTTAAAATTCTCTTTCACAAAAATACAGATTTAATTGGCTTAAACATTTTTTTTTAACATTTCGTAAAAATTTAAACCTTTATTTAAATAAAATATAGAAAATTCATGTTTCACGCTCACCTTTATAATTTTATTAGTGATTTCGACTAAATTAAATAAAATGTTTAAAGTATGTTTTTCCCCTGAGGCAATGCAATTTGTTTTATTCTCCAAGAAAAACATTTAATGTTTTTTTAAAGACATATTTTTTTCATATTGTATTTAGAATTAATTAATTTTTTAACGATGTATTTAAACGTAAATGTATAAAAACATAAAAAAACTGTTTTTAAGAATTCTGCTAAATAACCATATTATTTTATAATAGGTTATTTAGAGATACAATTTTAAATAAATAAATAAATTTATATCACTATATATATGATTTGTTCTAATGTATAATTTGTATTTTTGGTAATAGAAAATAGATCTAACGATGTAAGTACGTGTTATATCGTGCTGATAAAAAAGAAAAAAAAAACAGAAAACAAGAGAAAAAAACATTTTTCTTACCGTATACTGTGATTTTAATGCACCTAGATGTACCTTAAAATTTCGGTTTTCAAACTGTTTTGTACTTAATCACTCACTCACTCAAAAAAAAGTTATAAGATTACAGAAAAGTTATAATTCATTCACTTTGAGGTAATTTTGATTTTGTCTTTTGTTAAGTATGTGATGATTTTTGTTTCGGTTTTCCAACATATAATTTGATTTCCATAACTTCATCTTACTGAAAATAGCAGAGTTGTCAGCTTATTCAGAATCATTTGTGCTGTGGTATTATAATAAGAGGAATAGAAAATAAGAAATTATTAGTAGCTTATCTCATGAAAGGCAGCTTGAAGATGATATTATAAGAAAAAAGACATAAACTATAAAATTAAAACCATTAAGTCAGAAATTGCATCAGAAATATATACTTTGGGTTTGTCCAGAATTGTAAAAAATCCGTAAATTTACTAAATGTTTTCTAGGAAACTGGGATTCCTAGAACTTTTTATGTAACGGCGACAGCAAAAATTCATGCAACAGATACAGATTTGTAATGAAAAAAAAAACTGTAAGGTTACTAAGAATTTTTTAGGAAACTGGGAATCTGAGAATTTTTCATGTAACTGTAACCAGGTTACAGATAAAATTTTAGTAAGATAACTGTAATTTTAGTAGACTCGTTTGTAAAGTTACAGATTTCTGTAACGTTACAAAAATTATTTTTGTAGATTTACATTTTTTTTACAGTGAGGTTGATCAAAAATGAATAGAGAGCTAATTATACTGGACTAGATAGAGTTTATTTTTTAAATATTGGTAGTAAGCGGAGCGTACAGACTGCACTGTTAACAAAAAAAAAAAAAAAATCTGTAAAGTTACAAAATTTTTTCTATTAAAACACACATATAAATATATCGTAGATCGATTGAATAGAAAATCTAGTCATCATTGTCCCGTCATCCTAATCTTTCTTAATGATGGGAGAGGACTTTCCCCAACTTGGTTCATTAGTAAGAATTTGCTGACCCAGGCATTTGCCGGAGTAGCTAAATGGTTTGAGTAACAGCCTGGAATGCTCTGGTTTCGGGTTTGATTCCTGGCTCTGGCTAGTTTTTCATTCCAGTTGGGTTTATGATGTTTATTGTTTGTTTGTCTGTATATTATTTGTGTGTGCCTTTAAAATTTTTCTAGTAGACTTGTATTCCAAGAACTTTTCATATAACAATAACAGCAAAATTTCATGTAACCGAGGAATCTTACATGAGTTTTTGGTGTTACCGTTACATGAAAAGTTCTTAGAATACAAGTTTACTACAAAAATCTTACTAACGTTAGAGATTTTTTTGTTCTTTTTTAAGTGTACGCAGATTGTGGACACAACAAATGTGATGTATGTAAGTGAATTACTTCTTTTTTCATATTCGACATTCTTTCACACATAACTGCAGACTCTTGCCGTGAATGGTCGTATAAGAGCGAGATTTTAGGAAGATAATCTTTACGGAAATATTGCCTAAAGCTTTTCAGAAAAGTTTATGAATGTATTTTTTTTGTTGTTGTTAGCTTAATAATAAACACTAAAAAATAAACTAAAACTCATTCCTTAAATCTCTTCATTTATTGAAATTTACATTGTATTAAATTTTGTACATTTTTTTTTCTAGGATAGTGGGATTTCTAGGAATTTTTATGTAATGATAACAGTATAAATTCATCTAACAGAATCGGTTCCATGTATTTTTGTAGTCACCGTTACATAAAAAGTTCCAAGAATCCAAGATTCCTTGAAAAAGTTTAATAACTTTACATTTTTAACTGTATGGAAGATAGTTGCTTTTCTCGGTTGAGAATTGGGAAAATTGAAATATATCTGAATCTTTTTATTGGTTGAATTCCGTAATTTATTTCATTTTATTCATTTACTGATTGGTCCCAAGTTTAATGTCCAAAATGAGAATACTTTTGTCTTTTATTTTATTTGTTTTCTGATTGGACCAAATTTCATGTCCAAAAACTTCTGTTGCCCCGATGACAGAAAAAGTAATGAAAAATTTAAAAATTAATAAATTAAAAACAAATTGTGATAGAGATTTTAAACAAATTTTATTAAGAAGTGCATTTTTTTTCTTTACGTAACGTTGCAAAAATTAAAAATGTGCGATGTTAAGAAGTTTAAAAATTTACAGTTCCAAAAATTGTAAAAAATTTGTAATCAAATTTGTTTGCGGTGGGTCAAGGAGTATTAATGTTTAATCCCTGTCGTACGTAATATGAGGCGTTCAGAAGTCAGTCTGATTAATTCCATCAAATAAAAATGCACATTGTAAACAGTTAAAGCTGTCTATCTATAAATTACAGTTTTTTATCATTGATTTAGGATTGTTTAATGCACGGCGTACGTAATACACGACTCGTTATAATCACTTTAAAAATGATTTTTATTATTATTATTAATTTAAATATAGAATTTCTTCAAAAATTTCATTTTCCAAATAATCGTTGAAATTTGTTAAATCGCTTTTTTTTCGCAGTGTAGGTTAAGTACATACAGTTACATCATATTACTCTAGAAATTGTTTTGTTTTTAATTTGAGCTAATATTCTATAACAGAGTTTTAAAAAGAATAACAAAATAATAATAATTAATTGAATTAATAAAAAATAATGCAAATTTATAATATAAGTGAAATTGCAATTTTCTTTATTAGTAGTGTAGTGGAATTAATGCATTATATGTAAAAAAAGGTAACTTTTTTAAAAAAATTTATGAACTTTCGCGACTAAACACTGACTGCAAAACATAAGATAAAAAGTGTTTTCATAAGTAAGTTTAAAAAAGATTGGACAAGTATTTATCTCAGAATATTTGTAAAATAAAAACTGCCGGATGACATTTGGCCATATAGCATATATGTGCGAAAAATAATGTGTGAAAAACAATATTTAGTATAAAACCACCGAATGACAAGGAACGAAAGTTTTAAATGTTTGTAAAAATGGATTTATCAAAAAATAACTTTGTTGCGACGAAATAATTTTTAAACATTAGGTTGAAAAATACTATGTAATTCGTTATATATACTTTTTAGTTAAATACAAACATATCATTTATAAAATATGCATTTTTCTATTAAGATATAATTAAATTAATGTTTTAAAGAACATGTTATTTTTTCTAGTATCATGGAAATAAGTTTTATTTCGCTTTATCTGAAAAATGGAAATCATAATTTCTGGGTTATGTGAATAATAATATAGTATTTATTATATGATAAAAGCATTGCTGCTAGCTAGTTTAATTACCACTATCTAATATTTTTTATATTTTGATGTACTATCTTACATTAATTACTTATAGTTTTACAATCAAAGCTTTTTTTTTTTTTTTTTTTTTTTTTTGAAAATTATAAAAGAAATAGATATAGGATAAACTAAATTTCGCAATTAAGACTTTTAGAATATTATCTTTCAACTTGAATAAGGTTTGTACTTCTTAAAAAATACTGTTTACATTTCCTTTTACTTTTTACTTGTATTTTGTTAAGAACCCTTTACAAAAAACTATAGTCATTCATAAAATGCATACAGATGTTTAAAAAATGAATTACAAGCATTCTTTATCAGGAACGCTGTTCAAATTCTTTGTTGCATTTGAGATAATGACCTCCGTGGAGAATATTGGAAGCATAAAGACATGTAAAAATTTCAAAGAAAAATGCACTAGCTGATAAAAATATATAAGATATTTGTTAAGGTGACATAACATTCATTTAACCTTGAAAAAAAAATTAAATGTGATTCAATAAACCATCAAAGATATTTTTTGCTTCTTTGTGATATCCCTGATAAAGATATTTACTTTGAGGGAATCTTAATAAAATAAGTTGCTTTTTTTTCCCTTAAATAAATAAATAAGAAAAATGAAATTTTTTAAATTTTTTTTTATTTTAATCTAGTACAAGTAAGAAAAAACTTGTGTTAAGCATAGATGATGAAACACTTTCCAACACTTCCTGAAATATTTTACAAATTTTCGTTATTTTGGGAAATTAGGTTACTGTCAATAGTCAAATGTATATTCGCATATTTTTGAAATGCATATAAATTTTTCGATGTTTGACAAAGTTTAACATCATTAAAATTCATTTGAAAGATTTTTCCCATAGGCAGTAATGTAACGATAAATTTTTGAGAGTCCTTGTAAATAAACTAATCATGCTAGAAACTTCATTTGAAATAGGGTTCTGCTAGGATAAACATCAATAACGTCCAAAAAATTCAGGGCAATCCAAGAATATTTACGAGAGTTAGAGCGCGGAAATACGGAGAGACGGCCTGCTACACCGAAATCACAAACACGTTTCAACTTTGTTGGAAAGTGCTAAAAAATAAATGTATTATAATAGTATGAATTCTAAAATGAAAAAATCAAGAACATATTTTAAAATATTTATTTATAAAAGACGTAATTTTACTTAAAACACATTAAAATGAATTAAAATTTATATTGATATGTTTCGACCCATTTGTTGACTCATTATCTGTCTAACAGAAAAACTATTAAAACAATGTACATGAAAACCGGAAAAAATAGTATTTGAATACAAATAAACGCTCAGCGCTCCCTACATTTCCGATGTCGCCTTCGTTCCCACAGTGGAGTAACCCCGCAAATTGTCCAACCACTCAATCCATATATCCGGGATGCGAAAAGTAACGTATCATTAATAAACTTGAACCACTTAACTAAATCACAATGGATTCCCTTATAAATAACAGTAAATGAAAATTTGATCCGTAAATTAAATTTCTTTCATTAAAAAGTATATTAATGCTTTACCTTTTATTTAGTCTTGATACAATATTATTTTTTTTCTCTAGTTTAGGTGATTCTCTAAATTTAGGTGATCAGTAGCTACCACCATAAAATGGTGAATATCGCACGAACATTTGGAGATCTTTATTTCAACATTGTTCCAACTATTGGAACTAGTGTAGGAAATTAGATGATTTTCCGAGAGAAAACCCCCGGACAGTACAAAATTTAAGAAAAATCCCATACAAAGGTCGGAAAAGTAGAAAGAACTAATGTATATCAATTCATCTTAGAAAGAGATAGTTTTTCAGAGAAGCAGAAAATAGACGCGACAGAATGTCGCCCTCTTGAAATTGCCGCTTCGGTGAGAGTCCGAGATTATCCCACGGTTCAGAAAACATATTGCAAGGCAAAAATGAAACTGGGATCGACGAATAAGAAAACAGCTTGTTAGTGACATAAGGGAGGTAAGACTTAAATGGAGAAAAAAAGTAACGGAGGTTTTTGGACGGGGGGTCGAGAAAAGATGAAAAAGAGAAGGGAGTCCAGTTCTGGAGAGGAGAGAAAAAGGTGAGGACACCTGCTTGGAGCAGAGTGGTTTTTCTCTCGAGGAAGTGACTTAAAATCAGCGGATCTGGCTGATCTTCAAGGAAGATGACTCCGGATATGGGAGCAAGAATAGTGCAGCTGAGTGGACACTCGTCGTGAAATTGTGAAAACGATTTATTTTAGTCAAAGGAACTATTGATTGCATTTCTCCATCTGAGCAACTAAATGCTCGTAGTGAATTTTCAATAGACTAATTGAATGGAGTCAAAGATTCTCAGACTCAGCCATTCATCTCAGTAAATTTATTTGAAATTGGAACCCTTTCATAGACTAATAACTCTTTGTTTGTGATAGTGATATTGTGTAATCAAGATTCTTCTATAACATATAATAAAATGTTTTTTGATTAATTCACACATGAGTCACCGCCTCACCGAAATACCCGCGCCACGCTACCCGGTCTTCATATGAAGGCATCACAAACTGGTGGCAGCACATCGATTTCAAATAAAGACTATTGTTAGATATAGCAGAGGTAATCTGAAGCAGGAGTTCATCCAGAACGAAAAAAGAGTTCATCCCGAACGACAACAGGAGTTCATCCCGAGCGACAAAAGGAGCTCATCCCGAGCGACAACAGGAGTTCATCCCGAGCGACAACAGGAGTTCATCCCGAGCGACAAAAGGAGCTCATCCCGAGCGACAACAGGAGTTCATCCCGAGCGACAACAGGAGTTCATCCCGAGCGACAACAGTTCATCCCGAGCAACATCGGAGTTACGGAAGGCACAGCACCGAGGCTTAAGCAAGTGCGAGCGGGCAAATTCCGGGAGACAGAGTTCGGAGGGCTTAATACCCGACGAGAGCTGCGACACAGAAGGAACAAGCCAGACACATCGAACGGTTTAGCGGCGAGCCAGGCTGAGCGTGACAACCAGCGACGGCGGAAAAACAGGCAGACCATTCTTACTGTGATAGCAACGAGCGAAGTCCAGCAACAAAACAAGGTAAGCTGCATGTTTTGAGTGGCTTAGTATTACTGTATGAGTGCATTAATTCAAAAGTTAACATTTTGAGGTATAGAGAGTTTTTTTTGTTGATTAAAAGTAATCTTTCAAAGAAAATAAAAATGAGGATTTAGTAAGATTAAGTAATTTAGGCAAATAAATATTGAAAAAATTCTAGTAGATAGTCTAGGGTAAGGAAATCACTTATTTTTTTTTCTCTTTGTTTCCAAAAGGAACAAGTTACCTAAAAATTAGTAAGTCTAGATAACATGTAAGAGAAAAAAAAAAGATACAGTCAGCAGTTGATGCTGGGCAAAGAGTGTAATACTTGCAAGATATTTTGTATTAAAAATATACTTAGAATTAGTATAAAAGAAATTTTTTTTTCTTGAAAAATACAGTCGGGACCAAAATAATATAGACATTTGATAAGGATGCAAAGAGTGCTCAATGTTTGAGGGAGGTTTAAAAATAAAAACATAAGTATAGGTAGTGATGAGGTACTACGTATGAAATTAATTTTTTTCAATGTGCATATATGTGTATAGGGCATTAAAATCGGAGTGAAATTTTTGCATAAGAGTGATAATTTTCATAAAGAGTGAAAAAAAATAAGAAAGTGTCTATATGTTATTGCTAATTTATGTATTTACCTAAGATTTATTTATTTTATATGTACCTTATTTAATTGGATAGTGTTCAAAAATTTGCATATGAAAGTACTTTAAAATTAAAATATTTTGGGAAATGAAGTAAAATCTAAAATTAGATATCAGCTGACAAAAGTATTAGTTTTTGTGTTATTTAAATTATTTGGGGAGGAGTTAAAATAAGTAAATATGGCAAAGGTTACTTCACTGAAGTACTGCAGAAGAATTAATCTGGTACATCTAGCAGACGTGCTAGACGTAAAAATTGCAGAACATGACAAAATAGCGATAATTATCGAGAAAATACAAAGTTCGGATAGTTATGATGAACAATTTGCGCTTACGCAAGTCGGGTTCATAATAAAGGATAGGGAGGATCAGCTGGCGCAGGAAAAAGAGAGGGAAAGATTAGAAATGGAAAGAGAAGAAAAGCAGAAAGAAAGAGAGTTTCAGTTAGAACAAATTAGATTAACGCAAAACGCGGACAGAAGAAGCTCCACTTCGAGTAATAGATCAGAAAGAGCGCCTAAAATTTCATTAAAGGGAATTATGCAAAAATTTGATCCAGAAAAGTCCGATATCACTTTATTTCTTAACTTATTTGAAAGACAAGCCGAGAGATCCGGGATAGAAAGCGACGATCTTGTGACACACCTGTTGGCATTACTGCCCATAGAGATCGCAGAATTAATATTACGCGAACAAAAAGAACTTGTGGACAACTTCGAGCATGTAAAATCAGTTTTATTGGCAATATACAGACTTAGACCAGAAGCGTATCGTCAAAAACTAAACAAACATGCGAAAAATCCAAACGGCCCTTGGAAAAATCTAATTTTCGAATTAAATAGCTTTCAAAACGGGTGGTTAAATGGTATAGGTATCACAAAATTTGAAGAGCTAAAGGACTTATTAATAACGGAACAAATTAAAAGGCGTGTGCCGGCGGAAATAAAGAACACTTCATTGATTCGTGGGCGTCGTATAAAAATCCGGAAAATCTAGTGAAAGATCTGGACGGCTACGAAGCAATAAAAAACGTACAAAAACGGACATGGAAAGATAGGTATTCGGCGGAAAAATGTTCGAAGGGTCGAAATATGAGGAAAAAGAACCGGAAAAAAATCAGGAAATAAAACCAAATTGGCGAGAAAAAAATGATAAAGAGGACAGGCAGAGAACTTTCGAAAAAATGACGAAAAACACTTGTTTCGTTTGCGGAGATCCGAGTCACTGGAAGCGAAATTGCCCAGAAAATAAGAGAAATATAACAAACATTGCGAATGTTCATCACATTCAGGAGAGGACAAGTTTCAAAGAGAATTTTAAACTTTATCTAGGTCAGGCACATATAAATGGAAAAAAATGCACGACGCTAAGAGACACGGGAAGCCAGTATGATGTGATTCCCGAAAGGTTAATTAAACCCAATCAATTAGATGGTAGAGAAATTTACGTAAAACAACCGCTAATAAACGATGTAAGAGGGTTACCTACGGCGGACATTACATTAAATATCGAAGGGCTAGGAAGCTTAAAGACGAAAGCTATAGTGGCGGATAAAAGCACAGACTTGTCATATTATATTTTGGGTAACGACACTCAAAAAGAAATAGATAAAATTAAAAGAAACACCCCCCATAATAGATTCAAAACAAAACCAGAACAAAAATGCTCTTTTGCTGAGAGAAGAGGAGAAAAAGAGAATAATAAATAAACAGAAATAAACAGAATAAACATAAACAGAAGGAAAAATAAACAGAAGGAATTGGAAAACACCGAACACAAAGCGAGTAGATGGGGGAAATTGGGAAAGATGCCAGCAAAAACTGATCAGGCTAAAAGCTACAGAAAAATGGTATTCAACAGATACGTTAACAAAAGGGATGCATCGACGTGGGACAAAGGGTCAGGTTTAAAAGAGGATACGTCATACGACCAAGCAAGTAGTACGATGCGAAAAAGAGTTAATGCTATAAGTACCGTGAAAGATTACTCGGAAAAAGTAGCGGGGAGAGTTGAAAATTCCCACAATCAGAGTAAAAATATTGTTAAATACCCTGAAAAAAGCAAAGAAGAACAGCATGGCAGAGCGAATCCATGTATAAATACACTTGTCAAAGTTAAACTGTTGTAAAAATTGAACAAGTTAAACTCTAGAATAAGCTAAGTGTAATATATTAATTCCTATTTTGTTTTTTTGTGTAAATATTAAAGTGCTAGATTTAGTATATGGTTTATTTTTATAGAGTGTAAATTCTTAATGTGCCTAGAATGGTAGGGACAAAAGGCTAGGATAAGAATAATAAAAAAAGGTTTAAAAAAGGTGGTTGAGGTAGTTTGCGAAGATAGACATTAACTTTGCAACCTTATCATTATGCCATTAAATATAGGCCAGGCAAAGACATACCTCATGTCGACTATTTAAGTAGGAGTGAGTAAGTTTTTTTCTAAATGTATATAGTGTAAAATTCTCATAAAAAATATTTGACTATAAGTGTAAAAGATATAGTAGGAAAGTTCAAATTTTTTTTTATGGATAGAAATAGTTAATTTCAGAGAGGAATTTCTTTTGTGTGTGTATGTATTGAGCCACTCAGAATATGTGAGCTAAACTTTGATTTCCAGATATTCCGTCTTGCAGCCAGAATATCATTTTAAGGAGGGGGAATTGTAGGAAATTAGATGATTTTCTGAGAGAAAACCCCCGGACAGTACAAAATTTAAGAAAAATCCCATACAAAGGTCGGAAAAGTAGAAAGAACTAATGTATATCAATTCATCTTAGCAAGAGATAGTTTTTCAAAGACGCAGAAAATAGACGCGACAGAATATCGCCCTTTTGAAATTGCCGCTTCGGTGAGAGTCCGAGATTATCCCACGGTTCAGAAAACATATTGCAAGGCAAAAATGAAACTGGGATCGACGAATAAGAAAACAGCTTGTTAGTGACATAAGGGAGGTAAGACTTAAATGAACAAAAAAAAGTAAAAGAGGTTTTTGGACGGGGGGTCGAGAAAAGATGAAAAAGAGAGGGAGTCCAGTTCTGGAGAGGAGAGAAAAAGGTGAGGACACCTGCTTGGAGCAGAGTGGTTTTTCTCTCGAGGAAGTGACTTAAAATCAGCGGACCTGGCTGATCTTCAAGGAAGATGACTCCGGATATGGGAGCAAGAATAGTGCAGCTGAGTGGACACTCGTCGTGAAATTGTGAAAACGATTTATTTTAATCAAAGGAACTATTGATTGCATTTCTCCATCTGGGCAACTAAATCCTCGTAGTGAATTTCCAATAGACTAATTGAATGGAGTCAAAGACTCTCAGACTCAGCCATTCATCTCAGTAATTTTATTTGAAATTGGAACCCTTTCATAGACTAATAACTCTTTGTTTGTGATAGTGATATTGTGTAATCAAGATTCTTCTATAACATATAATAAAATGTTTTTTGATTAATTCACACATCAGTCACCACCTCACCGAAGTACCCGCACCACGCTACCCGGTCTTTATATGAAGGCATCACACTAGGCTTCAACAACAGCTCCAAATATTGGTTCAAGATTTCACCATCTTACAGTGGCAGCTACTGAGAACCAAAGTTTAGTTCAAAGTGGAGCAAAATTTTTAACAGTGTACTGAGTCGAAAACTGTTATGTGTTTTTTTTAAACTGAAGTAAATAATTATTTTAGCGTATGTTCTTGACTTTTTTGGTTTTAGAATGGATAGTATTATAATATAGTCATTGGTTGACGCAATTAGGACTTAAATGTTTTATATTACATTGAGAAAAAATAAAAGTGAATGAATTGCATCATATAATGCACAATCTATTAATTGAAATACATGCTCTATTTAATAAAAATTATTAACAGAATAATTTTATGCTTTAAAATATCATACTTTTTTAAAGTTTTTCATCTCTTGTATGAATGTATTTATAAAACATAGCAATTTTGTAATATTGATTATAAATTATTTTTTTCTGAAAATACCTAACAAATCACAATACAATATAATCTTTTAAAAAGTCGGAAGGGTTTCTGGTCCAGATTGCTTAGGATCAAAATGCTTTTTTTCATTATTTTTTCATAAAAAATCTGTGGCGATTTTAATATGGTGCTTTAATTTTTTTTTTATAAGCAAAGTTTTTTCAAAATGTCTAAAGTTTATCGCAAATGTTGCGAAAAAATTATAACTACAATGTATAGTGAATAGAATTATTATTATTTTATTATTTTTAATTTATGTGTATTATTAGAATAAAGTATAGAATTTGAATTAAATAAAAAAATAATAATTTAATAAATAACTTTTTTAGGTAACTTATAAAATTATTTTTTTTTCTTTTCATGTGTCAAAATATAGGTTGTAACAAAATGACAGGCTATCCTAATTTCAACAACTGTTGTAAACTATTCCGCATTGTGTTTATTTTAATGGTATACAATAAGTCCTTTACATGTAATATATAGTTTTTACATTTATTTGTGAATGAAATTTATTTCAAATCACTTTATCTGTAACATTTCATATATTTAAAATGAAAGTTTTATAGTCTACGGCAAGATAAATAGTTAAGAAGGATAGATTTTAACAGATAATAGCATTTCGTAGAAATATTTACATGACCTTATGATTAGTCCGTGTTAAATTTTAACATGCTATAAAATTATATCCAGGATGTCTTATGAATTTTCTTATGAAAGTTTATCTAGGTTTACCTGTAAAGTGAAAGAGTTCATTTGTTTATCTAATTATATTATTTGTCAAATATTGCATATAATTTTGTAATTTAAGTATTAATCGAAATAAAAGGTTTCAGAAAAGATGGTGTTTTTTGTAAAGGAAAAAATCGATATTTATAATTTGGTCAAGTTCTATTTAATATTGAACTTGATGTGGATACAGATAATAAAGTAGCAGTCTTATGTGAAAAAAAATATGAAATGCGCAATTTTTAAATAAGATGAACAATTTGCCAAACTTTTAGCAATCTAACCTGAAAGGAATGTTCATGAATTACATGGATATTCATGACACATTGTTAAAAAGTTTTAAATTAACATATGACAGGTTTAGGGTATTGTTTACGCTGTAACAAAATGCCTTGTTTTGATTGTTTCTTTCTCTGATAGATAACATTGTTACCATTTTCGACAAAATATCTAAGTTTATTTTGCAAAAGATGAAGTGAAGCGAATGTGTTTTGGGCGGGGTTCATAGATATTCGGAGAGAAGGTCTTATGTTACATGAGCAAAATTATGAATATTCAATATAAGTACCCACTTTAGCCATGATTTGCAAAACAATAATAAAATTTTAACTGTTAATATTTTATTAACTTTTTCCCTTATATTATGCTTTTAAAGCGTTTATCAGATATTTCTTCTTCATAAATATGAATATATTTTTCAAGCTAAAGTCAATAGCTCTTTTTAGGTCATTTTTAATGAAATTTCTGTCTTTCTGTATTTTATGCAGTACCATAAATAGTTGGATCTGTAAGAAATTTAAAATAACAGTCATTGAATGTTTAATGCAACGATACTTTCTTTGAAGAGGTAGTCGATGTTTTTATAATGTATAACTTGTCCTCGTTTAAAGTCACAAAGAATTTTCAGTTTAGTTCGGAATTATATAAAAACCTAAAAAATGTAGTCGACGTCTAGTCCGTATATAATAACGCAAAATATATCCAAACGAACTTTTTGAATTTTAGTACACCGGGTATCCAAAATCAAAAAAAAAAATTAAAAATTCATTAAAGCCGAAAATATAACTGAAATTAAAAATTGTTTGCAAGGATAGCATCTATAAATTTGGTGGTTTTCTTTAAGACACAAGAAAAATATCTGAAAGAACAGCCAACAGGGGACGCTGACGTACACAAGTTAAAGAATAGAAACGCATATAGCAAATAACATGTCACAAATCGTTTATTAGAGCTCTAAGTGTACATGATCCCAACCACATGGGATTACACATTGTAGGAAACTTACTACTGCAGCAACAGTGGAGTGCAAGAGGCTGGATCACACATAACAAGTATCGCAAATCGCATTTGTCAATTCCGAGAGATTGGAAGGACTAGTTGGATACATCTAGGATTTCAAATACCATCTTAATTTAAAATCTGAATATGTCAAATATGGAGCTCGAGGAAGCCACATGAACCTGCATTCATTATTTATGATGTAGTCTTACATGTCACTATCAGGAATTTCTTGAATGGAATAGAAAAGTGACTATATGCTACTCCTTCTATAAAAATGACGGTAAAAAGCACATCTCGTTCACACAAACATGATACGACCTTCTCTAGCAAAAGCATTAAATAACGTTGAACATTCATTGTATCCTTTTTTCTCTTATTCACTGGGCACTGCATTTCAGAAAAAGGTTCTATAATAAACAAGCTATTGAGCCCCTACAATTGATATTTATTTATTTTAAAATTTACATAAAAAATTTAAATTACTTGGTCTTTTATATTTTATATTGTTTTTAATAATTAATAAAAAACATATGACTATTTTCAAAAATAATCAAATCAATTTAATATCACAAAAATGGATGCTAAAGTATAATAATGCATTTTTAACACAGATGAAGTGATTGGTAAAGTTATCAAACGAATTAAATAATTCCAACTGAGCTAAAAATTGCCTAGGTCGGGAATCGAACCCAGATATTTGGCTTACAAAGTCAATGCTGTTTAAGCTGAATGCGCACGACAACTGGTCAGCATTTTCAGTTCAGATAACCTTGCGAATATACTATCTTATGCCATTATTATACTATTTCCTATTATTATACTTTACTATTATTTCATTCGTAAAGTATAATAATAGAAAATATTAAACAAATACAAGTATTGAAATGATGAAATTTTCAAACCTTCGTTTTTTATAATTTAATAGCAGTAGTTTTAATCATATCTTTTTCTTTCAGATGCATCTGTTGTATTTTCTATTCATAAGCATAAGCTGAAATTTGCAAAGCAAGAAAACAAACTTTGAAATTTTAACCATGCAAAATAGAATATTTTCTTGACAATTTTCGTATATTATATAATAATGTGAAAAGTCAAATTAATACAAATACCTTTGCAGAAAAATTCAAAACTTATATCAATTTAAAAAAAAATGATCTTGCGGTTAGTCAAGAATAATGCAATTTTTTTAAAATTATTTTTTAAATTATAAATCTCAATTATAAATTCCAATCAATTTCAAAGTTTGAAAAAATTAATTAGGTTATACTTTGGTGAGTTAAATGAGAAAAAAAATTAAGTGGAAGTTTTCTTCTTATATTTCTTACATAGATAAATATTTTTCTTAAATTAGCTCATATCATTCTGCTATCATAGAATTAAATAAAATATTACAGGATGCTAAATGATTATTATACAAATCAATGAACAAATACAAAATTAAAAATGCACACAGTTAAATAAAGAATTTTCTAAACTTTTATTTTCTTTAATAAAAGTAGTTTTACTGATAACCTTTTCTTTTAAAGATTATGTGTCGATTCTTAAAAGGAATAATTTGAATAAAGAATGCTATTTTTTCGTACAGTTGCAAATTACTTATTCATGGATTTCGTATAAATGTTTCCTTTTGAAATTACTCGGTATTTTATATATTTTATCGTTCTTAATAAATGTTTTTAAACGTATTACTTAAATTTGTTATATCATATTTTGGAACTTTTAGAAAATTAAATTAAAATATTTGATGATTCTAAAGGATACTAATAGAAAACATCTTAACTATAATAATAATACAAACATTTATATGTAGAACTTTCTAGAGATTATTTTTTAAATTTAATAAAAGCTGATTTAGTCATAACGTTTCATTTCTGGCTTAACTGTTGTATTTTCTATTCGCAAGCAAAATCTGATATTTACTACGCAAGAAACAAATACTGAAAGGTTAATGATTCAAAACAGAATACTTTTTTGAATTTTTTCTCATCATATATAATAGTGCGTGAACCTAAATTAAAACAAAATGCTTTCAAGAGACCCTCAAAACTTATTTCAATTAAAAAACATCCATCTTACGGTAAAGCAGGAATAATGCAAAGATTTTTTTTATTCTCATAATAAATCTTGATTCTAAATTCTTATCCGTTTCAAAGTTTGAAAATATTAATGGTTGGTTGTATGGTGTTTAATGGCACAAAATCCACAGGGACATGCTGTGCCAAGAGAAAATTAATGAATTTGTACTCAGGTGAATTAAAAATTTATATATATGTGACAATGTCTTTCTTCTTATACTCGTTACTTAGATTTTTTTTCATTTATTTTTCTCTATTAAATAAAGAAACTGATTTTCTATACTCAATATTTATATTATATTTAAGCATAAGAATATATTTATTGTCTCTGATTATTGAAAAAAATGTCACTAAATTTCTTTTAAAGACATACATGAATCTTAGTTTATTTAATATACTTAATTTCCCTTGAATAGTTAATAACGCTAAAGATATTCTATATTAAATAAAGGTTTTAAAAAAAGCTTAAAAATACAATTAAAATAAAAAAGAGAATGGGAAAAATGGTTTTTTGAGTTGTATTTTTATAGCTTTAAACCTTAAACTTATTGAAAATAATTTAAGTCTATAAATATTATCATACATGTATTTTTTAGGAGAAGTAATTAAGTAGTGTATCTCAGTGTATACTTTTATGTTTTAAAGTCTTTGACAAAAAATTGTGAAACTGAGTATTTTTTCGATTTAGATATGTGTATTAGGGTAAGCAACTAAATTCATTATGTAATTAAATATTGTTTATAGCTTTCACCCATTATACAATACATACATTTTATGAATTTTACTTTATCACAGACACATTTGTTAAATTAATTTCTTAATTGCGATGTTTAGTATATCTTAGACATAAGTGAAAGGAAAGAAAAATGATTTCCTGAAATGTATTGTTTATAGCATTATTTGTTAAACTTGTTGACAGTAAATTAAGGATTTAAAAAATATCAGAATTGTACTTATCAGGATTAGTAATTTAACTGTGTAGCCCAATGCAAATACAGATTTATCTATAAAGCTTATTGACTTGAATCTGTGTTTTTTTCTAATAGACATATTTATTAACATTAACGACTAAATTTAGTATGTAAATATATAATGCATATAACTTTTATCTTATTAACCAAAGGACGATAATTTGTGAATTTAAGTATATCATAGACTTATTTGTTAATTTTAGCGACTAAATTGCGTTGCTTACTATACCTTAGAGTTGCTTATTATACACATGCAGATAAATATAGTTTCCTCAAAATTCATGTTTTTGTTTGAATTTAATCTTCTCAGGGGGCAAAATATACTTCCGTTGCTAAGTTATTGAAATTATCGATTGACACAAGAATTTCATAACAATTTTAATAAAAAATAAGCAAAAACTTACTAAGTAAAAATTTATTTTTCAATACATTATAAAAAAAGAGTTTTTTAAAAATGTTGTTTTGACATTTTGGGATTAAAGTAAAATGTTATATATAGCATAACGGTGCAATTCAAGTTGTTAAAAATGAGTAACATCAAATTTGAGACGACCAACTTTTGAACTCCAAATATGTTACTCCCAGTTGTTTTTTCGCGAACTTTTTCAGACAAACTTTTCTTCTTCTTCTTCGTTTTCTTCTTCTTATTATTATTTTGGCGTAATTTAAATACTGTAGATTTTAGATTAAAAATGGCGATGTTCGTATAGAGCATCCAAAATCCATCGATTTCGCTACATGTATTCTTGTACAGAAAATTTTGCTTTCCCTTCATTAAAAATTTTAGGAATTAAATACTGAATACAAATGGCAGAAATAGTGATATCAAATAAATGTTTGGAATCACAAATTTGTGCAGTTAAATATATTTTTCGAAAATATTCAGGCATTCGTTAGTTAAAGATTAATATAGATAATGCACCGGCAGCTTCACCATACTTATCACATTATCACATCTTCGTCGCAATCATCATAACAGTTATGCATTATAATCCTGCAAAAAATAAAATGTTATGTAAATTTTCAATAGGTTTTCAGTTATAACAGAAAAAAATAGTCTTAAAACTTGTTTTAGACTGTCAATAATTACTGACTATCGCGGCCGTAACGGAAGGTTCAGCGTCCGTCACTTAGTCATTCGTTATGTTAACAAACCTTTTTTTGAAATCGACTTCAAATAAACTGTCATAAATCATGATTCGCCCATCTTCCGCCTTTCAGTTGCACATTATATTTTTTGAAAATGCATGCACATTATATTTTTTGAAAAGAGGAACAATTACAGAACTAATAGAGTCGTAATTGTCGATGAACATGGTTTAACACGTTCGCTGCCGCTTTCGTGAAGATGTGATGATTGTTAATACCGCACTGTAAAAGTGGGTTTTTCCCAGAAGCCAATTTACTTTTTATAACAAAGAATCAGTGAAAGATCTCGCGTCAGCGCGTGACTGGCTATTGGACATCACCCCACATCACGCGCTGGCGCGTAATAGGCAGCTAATATGTTAAAAGAAATTTTTAAAAATGTATAAGAACATTAACTAATTATTATGAACAAGAAAATGCAACAATTGCTTAAAATGTTAAAACAAATAACAAAACATTAAAGTAAAACTATCAAATTATAATAACTTAATTTTACGAAAAGGTAAGAAAATATAAAGGAGAAAAGTGAAAAAGAGCATTTAACTCATGATAAAAGTAATTAGTGTTTTTCCGTTACCTTTTTTAAATCCAAAAAATACAAATTCATAAATTATTTGAAAGCAGTAGAATATTAGAAGTAGCATTTTTTGCTTAATCATTTTATATAAAAAGAGATATATATGTTACAAAGATAATTAATAAATAATTATATTTTAGATAAACAAATGCACTGCTATATAATTTTTTGGTTGCGTTTCATTCATTTACGGGTTTTACCTATATATGATTTACAGCATTCATACACATAACATAATATGCAAAAATTTAGTTAAAAAAATATAGCAAAATCCAAAATGAACTTGCCCCGCGAGGTTCTGACCTCCAAATTGGTAGACGGTAGGTGGTGGGTTCGAACCCAATTGCGACCGTCTTCCTAACAGTTCGGAGTTTTTCGTGGTTTTCTTCGAACCTTGGACTTCCTTGCGTAAATACGGGTTAGGTTTTCTTAGAAAGACCCCCTTACGGAGGGCATTTCACCCCTTAAGGCCTATATCCCACAATGTAGATAATTGGCCGACATAAATGCAAACAAACAAACGTTTACGGGAATTATGCAACATTTGTCTCATTACATAAGCAACATAAAAATTTAATTATAAGCACTAACAAATGTTTTTGATAACAAATATGAAAGCAATATGCGCACCAGCAATATGCACTTGTCACCTCATATTTTGGACTGTGTTAATCAGTTTATACGGTATCATCGATTGCTTGATCAATACGTTTTTCCAGCTTTTTTCGTAACGTTATCACATTTTACACAAAATAAGGTACATATCGTTGCATTTTCATTACAATATTTTTATTTTCCTCGAAATTATTACTGTCAAATCAGGTGTAGCTAGAATGAAATACCCTGTATTTGTGACTCAATAAGTAGTTTGCGACTCTAAGTTCATGTCTGATTTTTTTATCCTTGTTGTATGCTTGATTTTTCATATCATTTTATCCACGTTTTTTTAATCACCCTGTGTTTTAAAAAAAATGATTGTCTAATTATTGTCTGGAATTTACAGTTTGTATTAATCGAATAAAAGCACCAAACATTTCTTTGTTTGTTTCTCTAGTAAAAAGTTTAGAATTCATGATTACTTTTATTTTATACAATTGTGTAATATAATTCTGTTTCAATTTTATAAATCTACTAAGATTCACATTGTATTTTGTTACAGGCACTTGCATAGTATTTAATTGTTTTATTTGATATTTTTGGTGTTGGCACCATTAAAATTCTTATTTGTGCAAAATTTAATTCGAACAGAGATAACGTTGTCTCCTACATCATGTTTATTTATAAATATAGTCTGTCTATTCAATTTTTAATTTTAAAGTGTTAAACTTTTTTAGCAGCATTTGCATACTTTAATTGTTTAAATTTTCACTTTCATATGGGTGTTGGTATCAAAAGCAGAATTAAAAATCACTTCAAAAGCAGTTGTAACATTGAAAACATAGTATTGTTTTAATGGAGAAATAGTAGTGAGTAAACTAAAGCCATGAAAATTTTCCGGTCGTTTCAAAGTCTGATATTTTATGGACAATTTGGCTGTTTTTAAAGACCGATTTTAATAAAAGCTACTTGAATTTCGTGAAACATGTTGATCCACGACAAAAAGCTAGGAATAAATAGCTATTTAGATTAATTAGATATTTAAATCGGACAAAGATAAGAAAACATCGGTGATTGGACAAGAGCACCCTTTGCACCTAACTGAATATAAATAAGAAAAATTTAAATATGAAAGAAATTTCTTTCTCAAATTTCGTAGTCGGAAAAATAAACATGAATTGGCTTTTTTATAAGAGTAATGGGTTCAAAATTTCAATTATGTTTCACATTTGTTTCTTTTAAAAATGTAAATAAAACGAGTAAAAAATTTAACAATAAATCTGATTAGATAAAACTTCCTCAAAATATCATATAGACTGTAAAAAAAATCTGTAAAGGTACTAAACATTTTCTAGGAAACTGGGATTCCAAGAACTTTTCATGTAACGATAACAGGAAAAATCCATGTAATCGATTCTAAAACTTGAGTTTTTGTTGTTACCGTTACAGGAAAAGTTCTTGGAATCCCAGTTTCCTAGATAAAGTGTAATACATTTACAGATTTTTTTTTTACAGTGTACATGCATTTTTTTATTTTTCTTTATTTTTTTTAGAGTAAATTATTGTATAGCTACATTAAAATACCAAGCTAAGTTCGGGCGCTCAAAATGGCTACATAATATTATATATATGTAAAAATAATAATAAAAGTAATAAAAAATGGATTTTTTTTACACGCCATCAAGAATAATAACATGTATTGAAAAAAAAATTCACTTACCAACATAAGAACGATGCTGTTTATTTTTATTATGGTGTATTTCGGTAAAAATGTCTATTTAATTCAAGTTCTTGATTTATTTTAAATTACGTTTATGTATAAAAATCTTCATGGATTTAAAATATGTTTTAATTTAATTATAGTTATTAAAGGCAAATGACTGCATGTTGAAATATTTTTCCCGTTTTCTTTTCTTTTTCTTTTTTTTTAATATTTTTTTCTAATGACGCATGTTTTGTATGGTATTTTGTAATACAAACATATACACTAAATAAATCTTGCTTAATTTGCGTATACTGAATACTTGAATGATATTACATTAGTGTTACATGCACGTTTAATGATATTTCGATGAAAAAGTTCACCTATGATATTTAAAAATTCTCTTTCTTAAAAATATAGATTTAATTGGCTTAAAAAGATTTGCTACATTTCATAAAAATGTAAACATCTGTTTAAATAAACATAAAAAATTCATATTTAATGCTCGCTTTTATAATTTTATTAGTGATTTCTGTGGAATTAAATTAAATATTTAAAGTTTTTTTTCCTTTGTTTGCTTTGAGACCATGAAATTTATTTTATACGCAAAGAAAAACACAATTAATGTTATTTTTTCTAAAACACATTTTGCAATTTTATATTTATATTTAATTAATTATATTTAACTATGAATTTAAATGTAAATACATAAAAACCGTCATGAAAACGGCTTTTTAGAATTGTATTAAATAACTGTATCATTTTATTGTATGTCATTTAGATGTATAAGTTTAAATACATATTCTATTTGAGTTTATCTAAATAAATCTATATACGCACATGTATCGTGTATTCTGGCATAAATTTTTAACTTTTGATAAAAGAAAATGATAAAATTGATTGAACACTTTTACAAATAATTGACTGCTCTTTCGATAAAAGTACGAGTGCTAGTTATATGGCAGTCAGAAACAAAAACAGAAACTTAGAGAAAATTTTATTTTAATTTCTTATAGTAAGATTTTTATGTACTGAGATTTGCACTATAATTTCTGTTTTTTATTTTATTTTTATTTATACATGCACACTTATACGAAAAAATAAAGTTATAGATTATTTACTTTGAAGTAATCTTTATATTAATTTTAGCTAAGTATTTGACAAAGATTTTTTATTAACTATGCAGTGCGTGTTATTTAGCTAATAAATTAAAAAATTAAGTTTGAATGTTTATGTGAGCATGTTATGTTAAAATGATAACTAATTTATTAAATAAGCAATATCATTTAGTGTGTTTTTATGAAATATGAATGTTTTAATAATTTTATTGAACTCAAACTCTGTCATTTATTCGAAACGTCTCACAAGTTTGTTGTGCGAGTACTTTTATCCCATTATTATTATTATTGAAATTTAAGTAAGGGAATTCGAGTTTATCTAAATTTTGTATAATGGTGATATACGAAATGTGATTATATTAATATAATTGTGTGATTCTTTCAATCTTTTAGGGGCTATTTTGTGTAGAACATAAGTGGGAATATAAATAAAATGCCCATTTCATTTAATTTTCATCCGACAAAAAATGAAACAATAAATGCGATGTAAATTAATCCCAAATTCTTTTTTATATTCACGTGCAATCCTTTAATATAGATTAAATCATTAAAATACTCTGAAAATCCAAAGTAAATGGAAATTTTTTATACTCCTGAGGAGGTAATGAAAGTATGTGATATAATAGAAATAATGGAATAATAGTGGAAAAAAAATATTTCGCTTTATCTGAAATAATAATCACAATTTATTGATTATACGAATAAGAATGTTGTATTCTAAATATGATAAATGCATTGCTGCTAGCTAATTTAATCACCATTTTCTCAATTCTAATATTGTGTAAGGTGGTCTGGTGTAATAAAGGCAGACGGGGTAATAACGCCAAGTGCTAATATTTTGCATAATTATGAAATAATCTGGTAAATGACACCCATGTGCTTTGCGCAGAAGGATTTTGAGTCATATAAATCGCACAAAAAACAGCTTCAAGTTAATTTGTTTCATTTTTAGGTCTTATTGTTTATACAAGCAACTAAAATTAACGCTTGATCTAAAATTTCCGAGATACGTTTTGTGATGTGAAGGCTACTTTTTTATCCGGAAATACTTTGTTAATTACATAAATTTGTAGTATATTTCATGGACTTTAGAAATATTGTTGAAGATTTTCGATATCTTTTCGAGATAATTTGTAATTTAAAATGTACACCGCAATAACTATAAAGGGGTAGTAACGCCAATCCTTGGAATTAATACCCCGGTTGATTTCCTACAGTGGCCGAGCTACATCCTAAATACTGATTCAAATAAACACAGTTAAAACTGTGCAATATTTCTATATAATTCTATTTAAGCGGTCCTTTTTGAGCAAAAAGAAGCTCACGATCTGATATTCTTTTGCCTCATTCCCCCCCCCCCCACACACACACACCACACCTTTATTTTTCTTACACTTTCACAAAAAAAATTGAACATTTTCAATAGCTTAGAATGCAATTTGTTAATTTCTAAGTTTGTAGAGTTTGCATTTTTAGAATTGGGCAATCTACATGCAATTATTACATGCATCTTATGCATCTACATGCAATCTACATGTATCTTATTTCATAGTTTTGTTTGCATGGCGCTATTACCCATATAGGTGGGTAATAACTCCAAATAGCATTGGTCAAGAAATCACGCCATTACATTTTATGAATACATATATGTTAAATTATTTTTTTATATAGATAGTCAATGAGTTGCTGTATCAAATCATATATCTGTTTGAAAAATACAAACTAAAACTGAGCCGTGAAAATTTGTGGAACCTTAACGTGGCGTTATTACCCCAGGTTACCCTATATTTTTTTATACTAACTTACATTAAATCCCCATGAATTTATGTAAAAGACTTTTTTCGTGAATAATATGAAACAAATAGGTATAGAACATTCTCAATTTCTAAATTAAAAAATAAAATAAAAATAAAATTATCTTTCAACTCGAATCAAATCTGTGCTTCTTAAAAAAATACTGTTTCAATTCTCTCTTTCTCTTTTATTTATTTATTTATTTTTTACATTGTATTTTATTAAGAAAACTTTATAAAAATATATAATCGCGCATATAATTAAAGGCTTAAAAATGAGCTACAAGCATTCTTTATCAGGGACGTTGTCCGTTGGTTGGTCGTATAGGGATTTATGGCGCAAAATTCCTTAAGAGACATGCTGCGCCAATGGGACTTTGTCCGATTCTTTGTTACATTTTAGATAATAACCTCCTTAGAGAATATTGGAAACGCAAAGAACTGTAAAAATTTCAAAGAAAAATACACTAGCTGATAAATATATATAAATACATTTCTTAAGGAGACAAAAAAAATATTATTAATCTCGGAAAATAAAATAAATGTAATTCAATAACACCATCAAAGTCATTTTTTACTTCTTCCTGATAGCTCTGATAAAAATATTTATTTTGACGGAATGTTAGTAAAACAAATTTCAATGTTTTTTCTTAAGAAAGTAAATAAGAAAAAAATAAAACCTTTTTACATAATATTTATTTTTAAAAGAAAAAATAAATTTATTATAATATTATACATTCTAAAACGTAAAAGTAAAAAGTATATACTAAAATATTTATTTATTAAAAGACGTTATTTTGCTAAAAACTTTTAAAAATATGTTAAAATTTATATTGACGTGTTTCGACTCATTCTTTGAGTCTTTCATGTGAATGTAAAAACAGTAAACTATAAACCCAATGTATATGAAAACCGGTAAAATAGCAAGTGAATACAAACAAACGCAAGCCCCCCCTCCCGTTTTCGATATTATCTGGGTTCCAAATGTTACAAGATATGCGTTAAAATATTAAAGCATATTTTGGGAAGCATGAAGTAAATCGAATGAAATTTGCGCCGAATTAATACACGCATATTCAGAAATGGATACTCACATTTGACGATTTTATTTTTCGTTTTTGATGAAACCTTTTCCTGGGAAATGCTCCCAGCTAATATTTCGTCAAATTGATGAGATTACTCTCTTCACTAGTTTGTCGATACCAATTTCTTCAAAAGTTTCGTTAAATTGATGCAATTACTTTCTTCACTAGTTTGTCGATACCAATTTCTTCTAAAGTTTCGTCAAAAAAAGGTTAGTTTGCCGAATCGTTAAGAAGCTCCTGTATTCATTAATAGAATAAAAAGAGGAATATCAAAGGGGCGATCTGATCTCACAATTGTCAGTGTGGGAGTCCGTTGCTCTAACATTCCGCCATAGGAAGCTCAAGTAGATATGATTATAAAGGCCTATAGTGGATTGTAATTTTATTGATTCTGTTATAAATCTTGCAAGCTTTATTTAATAAATCGAATTTATTATTATGATTTTCTTATGGTTAATGAATAATTATAATACGGCTTGATTAAACAATTAATTAGAGAAATTTTATTCGCTCAAGGAATGATTGGAACATGAAGTGGATCATTTGTTGCTCAGAAATAACTAATAATGAAGTATCTATTGAGAGAGGTTTAACTTCTTTGAGTAAGCGGATAAGATTTTAACAGATGAATAAGATTAAGATATTACTGTTTATAGAGTGGTTAGGGATCTGTTATGTATTTTTTTTTATTTGAATGACAAAAGAATATACTTCTTAAAGGAAAAAGCGATCCTAGAATCTTGAAATTTATTGACCAAATTTACCCTTTGAACGATTTTGTAGGACGCAAGAAAATTATTTTCAAATTAACCTTAACTAAATACATCATACAAATAAATAAATAAAAATAGTAATACACATTCCTAAAAATTTCAACTAAAACAATAATAACTAATGCAGAAAGAGTAACTCCCTATATTTCTTTATTTTCTGAAAAACGCTAAAGAGTAATTATTAAAAATAAATTATTAGAAGACTAACATAAACAAGCTAATATCTGTTTGCTGAAATCGCATGATTTGAGGAGGTATAATAGCGGGTCCTTCTATAAACAGCTACCGCGACATTTTCCTTAAAATTAATGATGTCTGGCCATGATTAAGGAAACACTTTCGTCAAATATTAGAGATTTCACGTTTAGTTAAAACTCACGTGATTTTCATACAAAGTGATCGTAAAAATATATATATATATATATTCAAGGATATCCGAATCATCAAAAGTGAGAGTTTTATTTCTGAGATGCATTCGGAAAACAAGTCCCATTTTTTTGTGACCGAAATTATAAATGTTCAATTTATTTTACGCACTTTAGCGATGATGTGTATAATGTGCTGTATCGTATATAAATAAAAAAGCGTGGTTGTTTGACCAAAGGAATCGCTTGATATACTTAATTAATCACATTAAATATATCAAGGCAATTACAAAAAATTCACATAGCTTATGCATGTTAATACTTCCTGAAAAATGCAGGATAGCAGCATCACCGGTTAGGTGGTTAAAAAAATCTATACAGCAAAAACTAATTCCACTTATAATTGAATCTAAAATTTTATGAAAATCCGTGCATTAGTTTTTGAGGTAGAGATATAGTAAAATCTTTTTAAAAAATCTGCATAATAGCACCACATGTTGAAAGATGGATACCAAACACTATTCAGCATCAATTTTCTATCAGATACTATCTGAATCTGAAGTTTAATGAAAATCTGTGCATTAGTTCTTGAGATACATTTATTACGAAATCGTTAAAAATGAAGCATAGTTCTGTAGGATGATTTACATCAAAATTTAATCAACATTAATCTATATCAAAGACTAACTGAATCTGAAATTTTAAAAATTTCGTGCTTAGTTCTTGAGATAGAGCTATTGCTCTAATCATGAATAATGCACCATGGACACTCCTTTTGTTGAAGATATGATGAGCACCTTAAAATGAGCACATGTTATATCAAGTACTAATTAAATATCAAGTGTTATGAAAATCCATGCACTAGTTCTTGATATATGGTTATTGTGGAAATTGAAATAATGCAGCATAGCAGTGCCTCCTTTTGAGTGCTATACGCCAAAAACTAATCAGATCTAACTTATATCCAGGTCTCACAGTATCTAAAGTTTTATTAAATTCCGCGCATTATTTCTTGAGATAGAGTTATTGCGATAGTCACGAATAATGCACCATGGCAGCGCCACTTCTTGAGTGATCTGCTAAAAAACGTAAACAGCACCATGTTCTATAAAGCACTAACAAAATGTAAAGTGTTATGAAAACAATAGCAACAATTCTTGATGTATGGCTATTGTAGAAAATCTGAATATTGCAGCATTGTAGCGCGATCTGTTGAGCGATATTCATCAAAAACTATTCAGATCTAGATTATATCAATATAAATGCATACTAATGAGCTAGTTTCTAAAAAAATAAATACATCAAAAGAATACTGAAAGAAACGTATGAATTGAGGACAAAAATTTCAAAATATATTCTAAACTATCATTCATTTAGAATAAACTGCAATTCTTATTATTATTTTAAGTCTCATTTCGGGATAAAGCAGTATAATAATGAAATTTAGTCAAAACTGTTGCTTTTATGGAAACCTTTGAATTATTCCTTATTATATTATTGCTTCTAATTAAAATAAGATGTACAAGTATCAGTTGGCATATTTCATAAAGCGGAGCGTAAGTCTTTTCGCGAGGCTTGCTAGTAATATATATTTATACAGCACACTTTGTAAAGCAAAAATTTCCGTGATTGTTTTCATTCGAATTACTAATTATTAAAAATCAATTTTTTCTTGCCACCCATCTTTAAGCCACATCCTACATAATAACCAAACTTCCGATATATTAAAGCGAACAAATGTGCTCTTAGAATTAAAACAAGAATATTTTAAATGTTAACATTTTATTAATTTTTTTCAGTGTACTATGCTTTTAAAGTGATAATCAAGTATTTCTTCTTATATATATTAATATATATTTTATAAGCTAAGTTCAAAAGCTGTTTTAGAAAGTTGTGTTTACGAATTAAAAAAAAAAAGTTTTAAATTTAAACATTTTAGTTACTTACTTCCACGAATTATGATTTTAGAATTTTGATCAGACATTTCTCCTTCATAAATATTAATATCGTGTAACAAGTTAAAATAAATCACGGGTTAACAAATATATGAATTGGATGATGCTTTTGCTTATTCCCTATGGACTTTTATTGTAATCTTTAGGAATATAATTTATCCCCAAAAGATTTAGCTGAGACATGCTAGAAGGATTTATTTCATTTCTAGAAAATCCATCTTACTTTTGATATCTCGTACATCGAATGCAGCTAGGCCTATAATATAAATCATTGATTTTTCATATACTTTATTTAAAGAATAAAGTGTCAATATGGATATTTAATTTTTGTGTTTAGATTTTTAAAGTTTGTTTGTTAAATATCCATTTATAGTAAATTGAGGTAAATATATATTTTTAATATTGTGTATTTTATTTATATCTAGAACATGTATATTGTGTATCATTCACGTATAAATTAAAAACGTTTTAAGTTTCTTATATTTAATATTTGTTGGAACAAGTAGTGCTCATCTTATACTGTTATCTATTTGATTATTTAGATCACTAAAGTGCCCTTTAATTTTCTTTTTAAGAAGTGAAATTTTAATTTTCATATAAAAAACACAATGCATGTATTAATGGTTTATTTTTAAAATTTCTTTCTAAATTTCTACTTATATACTCAGATTATAAATTTTGCTTGATGATTTCAATAACTAAAATAGTTTTTTAAATACTTTTACAAGCAAGGACATTCCACATTGATACTTTAATTTCCGTTTGCGGTCTTTTTATAAACTTTTTAGAGATGATTTTATATTGCTATTTCGCCTTAACACTTCTGGTAAGTGTACAAAATCTTGTACATGACTTCCCTTTTTGGCTACAGAAATCTCAATTTAAAAACCACAGTAATAAATCTGATATTTTTTAAGAGTGATTTTTTTTGCCCGCTTTCTACAAAGCATGTATGTCAGCCAGATCTTGCTTTTTTGCGTCAATCGAGGAATCTGAGTCTTCTCATTGGTAATGTTACATATATTTTGGGGTAAGATGCCGAAATCTTGTATAAGGTGTCGAATAAAATTTTCGAGACTTTCCATAATATTCTGCAAAATAAAATCTGTTTTAACTCCTCATAAGAGTACAAATAATAACAAAAAATATGTTAATAACAAATAAAATCAACAGACGATTTTTAAAACAATTCAATCCAAAATTACAGCATCTTCTTCCAATTTACTTCATTTATTAACACTTTCCAATTTAACTTAAAAGTGCTTATAAATTATTTTTTTTATATCTGTCTGTGTTGCCATTTGTCCGTCATCATATTTTTCCGTCTCTACACTGTAAAAAAAATCTGTAAAGGTACTAAACGTTTTCTAGGAAACTGGGATTCCAAGAACTTTTCCTGTAACGGTAACAGCAAAAATTCAAGTTTCAGAATCGGTTAAATGGATTTTTCCTGTTACCGTTACATGAAAAGTTCTTGGAATCCCAGTTTCCTAGAAAATGTATAGTACCTTTACAGATTTTTTTTACAGTGTAGTTAACCTATAAATACTCAGATTGCCGTTCGATTCCTATATGTTATTGAGATTTATTATGTCAAGTTCGATATTGAAAATTTAGTATGCAACTTTTGTAGCTTGCTTTGTGGTACAGTTAGTAAAGTATCGTAAAGCTAATGTTGGAAAATCGTTTGAAGTGCGTAGCATTTGTTGTTCATTTACAGGGACAAAAAAAATACAGTACTGCACATGCCTAATAATTTTTGGTAGTGGTTTTACAATTGTGGCATAATATTTTAAATTTAATTAGCATTTGCATGTTATTGAGTATGAGTATATTCCAAAGATCAGATACAGGGTTTCAAAAAAGAATCACAGTACACATCCGTTTATAGTTCTTCCGTTTGACAGATATTGTTGAAAGTGGTCATTCAACAGTGGAATGCGTTTTCTAACCGAAGTAGATTTTCGTATACAAAGTAGCGTATACTGTACACTCTAAAAAATAAATGTGTAAATTTGTCAGTTTTACCTACATATGTGTGTAAATTTCAAAAATTACACATTTTTCTTAAGATTTACACATTTTCTTGGAAAAATTTACCTATTTATGTGTGTTTTTAGCTGATGAAACGAAGTGTGTACTATCTTATCACTGGAAAAACTCATAGAAATGTGTAAATGTAGAAAAATGACTAAATTTACACGAATAAGCGCGTTATTATAATTTACACATAATTATGTATACACAGATAAATGTGTAAATTTCTACAATCACCCACTTTTCATAAAAATGACACATTTTGTATGAAACTTTACCTGTTTTTATGTGTTTTAATTTTTCGCATTAAGTCTGTGAGTTATTATCGGTTAATAAACACAGACAAGTGTGTAAATGAGGAAAAGTATCTGGATTTAAACGAATTGGAGTGTAATGTATGTAAGTATATGTGTAAATCTTAAAGTGTGGAATTAAAAAAAGAGATGAGAAAAGATAATACGATTCAGGGGTACAGTTTTTAGCTGGCTGATTATAAAAGCCTGAGAGCTAATATACCCACCGATTCTGTATGTCATACGTATATAAGTAACGCAATAACTCTTGATAAACATATCCGATATACTTGAAATTTGTATTCCAGGTTCATTAAGATAATGCGCTTCCCTGATAAGTTTTGGGGGCTCGTTTTTTTAAGTATAAAGGGGGGGGACAAGGACTACCCCCTCCTATAATTTAGATAAATGTTTTTTTTTTTCGTAAAGATATATTTGATTTGCTTCAAATTTTATAGTTGTTTATTCTGATAAGGAACTTTCGTGATTAGATTTGGAGATTCATAGATGACGTATAAAAGGGGTAAAGGGGGTCAAGTCCCTCCCCCTTAATTCTGACAAAAGTGTTTTTCACGCTAAATTATTTGATTTCCTTCAAATTTGGTATACCAGTTTATTATGTTAAGGGAATTTTTTTATTAGATTTGGAGGTTCATTGGTTATGTATAAAAAGGGAAAAGGGAAAAGGGGAAAAAGTCCCCCCCCCAAATTAATTTAGATAAAGGGATTTTCATACAAAATTACTTAATTTGCTTAATTTATTTCAGGCTCATTCTGATAAAGAGATTTCCTGATTAAATTTGGAGGCTCGTATGTTAAGTATAAAGAGGGGGGAGGTTGAAGTAGCTAATCCCACCCCTTAATTTAGAGAAATCCGTTTTCATGCAGAATTTTTGGATTTACTTCAAATTCGGTATACATGTTTATTCCGAAGAGATGCATCCGTGGTTAGGTTTTGAGGTTCATTGGTTAAATATAAAGGGAGAAAACAGGGACTACTCCCCCTTAATTTAATCTTTGTGAGGCATTACTCTCTGAAATAACTGCATAATATACAAATAGTATGAATAATCTGTGAGCGCAGTGTCATCAGTTTAGAGGACATTTTTCCTTTTTAGGTGTGTTCGTAACAGTAGCGTAGCTATGTTTTTTGGCGCCCGGAGCCAGCAAGGAATTTTGCGCCCCCACTCCAATATAGATATATAACAATTTCTCTCAATTTGGCGCCCGTAGGCCTCGGCGTCCGGGGCGGACGCCCCCCTTAGCTACGCCACTGGTTCGTAATTTTGTAAACAGGAAGCACCTATAGTCGTCGTTCAGTCCGTCCGTCTGTCCGCATATAACAACGCAAAACTACCCAAATGCTTTAAAATTTTAAATGTATAATTATTTCAATTTTTTTCGAGTCATTTTAAATTTTGTGAAAATGGAATGCATAGCTTAATTACAGGGATGCTCAAGTTTTCCTTTACATTACAGCCAATGGAGATAAATGTTTTAAGTGCATTTTAATCGTGTTACAGCTTTTCAAACAGAATAAATTTATAGAAGTCTATCAAAATATACACTGTGTTACAATATGCGGCGCAAAAAATGTTTATTATTCATTTACAAGGCCACAGTACAGTAATCCATCAAATAGATGGTTTTAAATTGAAATTACGTAATTGTTAGAAATTTTGTTGAGTTATTTCAAATTTTAAGAAAATCGGATCAGAACTTAAAAGGATAATAATAAAAGCTTTCTCCATTCTACTAAATCCTATCATACGTACTGATTATAATCAATTCAATGATATCCTGTAATAGGTAATGATTCCAGTTTTGCCATATTGATTGCATACTATTTAAGATGAACTATTATTATTTTCGTATTACTGAATTTAAGATACATAATCGTACCATATTTTGCATTCATGCATTTTTTCATAAGAGTTTAAGAGCTATGAAAGTATTTTTTAAAAGTATATTTCGTTTAATCATTTATACATTTATTTAACAAATAAAAACATTTTTACCATAATCTATTTTTTAAAATGCATTCTAAAATAAGCATGATATTAACATAAAAATAATAAATTTTATACCTTTAGGGAAAAAAAACAGAATAATTCCTGTGTCTTTATGAACAACAAGATCTAATTTTGTACTTTACACGTACTCTAATGGGAAAAATACAGAGAAGCAATTCAAATGTTTATTTTTTTGCTCGAACCACATCCGTCCAAAACCAATCACCTGCCCCTTTTTTTTTTATCTGTTCTATTAATCGTCTGCTTCAACATGGACATTTTAGTTTTATTCCACGAAATTATTCGTAAGCTGTGCGTGTCGAGGATGAAATACACTAAAATTTGTATTTATTGAATATAGTTTTCAAGGCCACTAGCTGACTTTATGATAAGTGATATTCAATATCTGTGTGCAATCAATACGTGATCTTAATTATAAGTGATTTAAGTGATATTCTTGGATTATATTGATCATACGAATCATATGCAGAAATGGATTACTTATTAAGTTGAAGTACGTACTAACTATGATAATATTAATTAATATGAAACAATTTACTTTTTTAAATACTTTTATACGTCATTAAATTTAAGAATTGCATTGTATTTATGCCGCTATTAAGTTAACCCTTTATTTACGAAAATATTCAACAAAAAATTGCTTCACCCCAATAATTATTTTCTTAACATCTGAAGATGTACTGCATTTCTTAAATAATAATATTGGTAAATTTATATTAATATGTATATATATATATATTATTAAAATGGATTAATAAATCGCTGGTTATAACTTTTTTGTATTTAAAAATATTAGTATTTAAAAAATAATATTATTATTTAAACAAAATTCCTCTTATAGAAATATCACAATTCATAAGAAAGCAATGTATTTTAATGCATCACGATCCTCTCTGTGAATTGAAAGGCTTTTGAAGTTAAAAATGTTTCTCTAACTTAAAAAAAAATCTATATCTAAATAGATATTTAAGACAATTAACATTTTTTTAAAATATTTAGCTTATACTGTTTGTTTCTCTACACATTCTGAATTTCATCGAGCAGAGCATATTGTGTGTAACAATAAATAAACATTCATTAATAGACAGAGTAAATGATTTTTATATTACACTTTTTTCAATAGTGTTTAAAAGTGGCGTCAATGCATAAAGGGTTAGTTAAAATATTTTACGTATCTATGATATATTATATTCAAAGAGTAAATTAACAAGTATAAACTCCGATTTCTTCATTCTGCATTTAATATATTCATATATTTTCTTGCAAGTTTTGGATACTTTTATATAAATAGTAATAGAAAACTTTGATGATTATTTACAAAATTTCTTTTACTTTTAAGTTTTTAAGACCCGTATCTATAACTGGAAAACTTAATTAGTCTATTTCCAATAATGGACATCCCATGTAGACATTGCTAAAAATGCAATTTTTGTAATGTTCATAGTGCATAATATATTTTGACTTATATGAGAACCTTAATAATCAAATATTAATTTTAAAATTGTACTTATCTGAATGCAATAATACCAAAACTTTTGTAAATAGCTGGATTGAAATTAATTTCGATTGGTTAAAACAGTTCAATATTTTAAGGAAATTACTTTTCTATTATTCTGTCTTGCATATTTTAGAACCTGGCAATGAATAAAACAAATCTTGAAGCACAGAATATTGTTTAATTACAGGAAGAAAAAAAAAGCTCATAGGGCTCAGTTCCTCCCTTTTTAAATAAAAACATGTAGGCTAGAAAATATTAGATTTTAACAATTTCTATATCTTATATATTGTTAATTCATCATATACCAAAAAAAAGTATTTTAATACTTTATAGTAGTAATTTGTAGTAGCATTGATTGTAGTACATCTGTAGATCAGTGGTTTCAAATATCAAATTTTGAGATTATTTTATGCATTTAACCCTCAATATCATTTTTCACGTTTAAATTACTAATTACTATAGATAATATATCACTTAGTTTCGGGGAGTTTACTGGTAAAAATGCAAACTAGTGGGAAATGCCCGAACATTTCATTTTCCCCATTTTCTAAACATCTCACTGTCTCAGTATTTTGATAGCTGTAATTCCATGATATTTAATACGTTAAATCATCTCTGCAAAATATCTATCTTTAAATACTGATCTTTTGATATCTACAAAAATTAAACAATGAATAATTCTTGCAAATGTTTGAATAATTATTGGTATTCAAATTGTCAATTTTTTTTAAAAGTACTTTTTTCTTTCATTAATATATTTTAATAAATTCTGGTTCTAAATAGAGTAAAAATTTATATGTATTAATTTATATGAGATGTCCCTCTACTAGAACAAAGAATGAACATAATTGATTTTTCAGTGTTTTGAAATATTTTATAAATTTTTATTCTTATTCGGAAATGAGGTTTAGTTAAAAACTGCTAACATACTAATATAATATTGAAAAATCTGGTATAAAGCAGTTATAGCTATTAATAAAAAAAAAAATTAAAAGAAATTTCTTATGCTGTCCATTACTGGCACATCAACCTTATATAGGGTAAAACGATAAAATGTAACACATCTTCTTACTTGTATTAAAAAAATAAATAAATAACAAAAAACATGAAGACTGATTTCATGTGCAAATTTATCACATATATAATATAGAACATATGCAAAAAATTTATGTCTAATCTCAAATACACAAAATAAGGCCTTTATATTTTTTTAAACAGAAAAGTGGAAATAAATTGGAACATGGGGAAAAAGACATTTAAAGTATTAATTTGTGCGGGTATTTGCACTAGGTGTTAACAAAATCTAGAGAAATAATTGTCGCTTAGATAAAAACGAGGCTTCAAAATGTTCACAGTTAATCAGGCTTTCATTTAGCATTTAAAAAACAAACAATCGATTTTTTGATGCTACAAACTTTACACTTGGACTGAAAGATCAACATTTTCTGCATTATTTAAAACCTACTTAACGTATTTTCGACGTATAATCCGCGGATCAAACAATCATTTTTGACCCAGAAATTTTTAAAAATAAAATGCAACTTTTTAAATCGCGGTAAGTATTTGGCTTCAATAACTAAATAAAATTTTTGGGTTCAAAAACAATTGTTTGATCCGCGGATTATACGCCGGAAATTACGGTACTTAAATTTATATTTATGACTATGAAAAGTAAAATAGCTAAATGTGATTAAAAAATGCGTCGTTCTCTTTCTAAGGAATGATTGAAAAAAAAAAATTCAGATAGTTTATCTCAAAAAGCTAAAAATGTTCTTTAGCATATACATATAATATTATTTCGCAAAAGATTGCAATAAAATTAGATTATATTTTTACATGCAATCTTCAAAAATTCACACATTACTTATGTATTATGTATCTTAATATTGAACCTTAATTTATGTATTCTTTAGCGAAATTTCTATTTTAAAATTAAGAGTAAAATCATTATATTATTTATAATTTCATTTTATTTATTATTTACTTTTTTGGAGTATGAAAGAGGAGCATTAGCCATAATTTTTCTACTGGTTTTATGGTTTGGCGATTGGCTATATGTTTTTATTTGTTTATAAAATTATGAAAAAAAGCTTAAACAGGTGTATTGATGATATTAAAACTATTTGTTTACATGTGTAAAATGGAGTGTAAATAGCCAAAATACATTGTAAGTATACATCTTTGTGATCGAGGCTGTTCTCAAATTTAAGATCTTTACATTCTCTCATTTTTTTTAAATTCATTTTCGTCAAAAAAATTTTAAATTGGCATAAGTTCTTAATCAGGAACTAGGTAATCGTACAACGGTTTCCCTTCTTTTTACATAAAAGCACAAAACCTCTCCGAAAATACCGTCAAAGTAATCGAATATTTTAAGTGGAAGCACGAGAAAGAGGAAATATTTGTCGTCACGTGACAAGAATCTCTTGTAACTTGATAATATTTTTATTTTTCACAAAATATAAAAGGTTTTTCTATTCCAAATTGCTTAAATAACCAGATCTGCTAATTTCAAGACTTAACGTTTAAAAATTATCCAAAAACTTTTATGTTGCTGAGGAGAGAATTTAAGAATCAACTTAAAACAAACCAGCTAGAAAGACCAAACACACCAACATATGAGTTATCCGTCCATGAAATTCTGTTTTGAGATCATAAAAATAATTAGCTCACTGTTTATTTATACTAAAGTATAAAAATAAAACTGTGTATTTTGAATATTATACACAAAAATATGTGTTTCGCATTTTACACAGAAATCGGTGTAAGAATAAAATTTTACACAATTATCTGTGTATTGTGTAAATAGCACAAAATACTGTGTTGTTTACATATTACACAAACATATGTGTAAGAGAAGAACATTACACAGTCAGATGTGTAAAAATGTAACACAGACATATGTGTATTTTTGTGAAATTTACACATTAAAGTGTGTATTTTAAGACTTATCAGATAACATTTACACATTTGGACTTATCATCAAATTACACATTAAAATGTGTATTTTCAAATTTACACATTAGGCGTGTATTTTGGCAATTTACACACCAATTTACACGCGTAGACATGTCGTTTTTGTATCATCGATATACCTGTTTTTATGTGTAAATTTACACATTTATTTTTTAGAGTGTATGCCCCCTAAAATCATTTGCCATCCTTTTAACGTTGGAATGACTGCTCCTATATTCATAAAAGTTGTGTCTATTAAGAGTAAACTAGCGCAACTGAATGGAACCGCATATAGTCCAAGGGCCGACAGCACAAATCCCTAAGTTACTGAATCGATCCCTGTGTTATTGAGCACAAGAAAAACACCTTTATTTTATGAAAAATTAATAACGGGGGAATCTAATAATCACTGTCTGCCGGAAGTGATTTGGGTCATAAGTCAAAAATTAATATCACTAGTGGTTAAGTCGAAGGTTTAGCAGTGTGTTAGTTCCGCAATCAAAAGTATGAAAGCATGGAAAACTGGGTTCAGGAAAACACAATGCTAAGCCTAAGAGTCAACTACTAGTGGTATTCATTTTTGGCTTATGGACCACCTCGATTCCGTTACACATGGATAATTAGATTCCTCTATTATTACTTTTCCATAAAATAAAATGTTATTTTTATCTTCTGCTTGATAACATAGGGTTTTGTGCTGCCGGCTTTTGGACTAATACGGCACACCTCTTGAGAAACTGAGGAATAAGCATCTTGGAAATGAATAGCAATAGAGAAAAACATAATTTGCAAAATTATAGAATATCATCAATTTAGTATGAAAAAGAATCTTGTGGACACTAATATGAAGACTATAATAATAAATCTCGCATTTGGTTTTTTGTGAAATCCATCACTGTGACGTCACGAAATTTGAAAGGGAGGAGAAATAATTATCTTTCGGGCAAATTTGTATTTAAAATATGCATTGCTGCTGATGGGGAGAAATTGGAACATGACAAATAGGAATATATTGTATAATTAGTTCGTTATTCCTGTCTCAGATCTTTCTTTAATGTCAGAATGTAGGAAATCATCGAGAAACAAATGCCCTTGTAACTCTTCTATTTATTCATCTCGCATTAATGTCAATTTTTCATATGAAGTCGATGATGTTTTACAGTTTTGTAAACTGTTTATTTCTACCATTTTCAATTTAGGAGGTAGAACTACTAATTACGCAGTTTTCTAACAGATAGTTTTCATGGATTTAATGTGCAGGGATAGATTGACTGCAAAAACCTCAAAATTCATCAGTCTTATTTTATCTATAAATTGATGTGATGTTGTAGCATGCAGACGTCTACAAAGTTTGATGACTGTGCTACATATAAGCTTTTACATAGACACAATTTTTGGCTTATCTTCTGAGGGAAAAATCTGTCTAAACTATTACGAGTTTCTACTTACATGTAAAACACGACTTTTTTCTTCCGAATAACATATCATTATTAACACGTTCGCTGCCACTACGGGAATACTCGTAGTTAGTTAATTGGGTTTCCTTTACAGCTACGAGATAACTCGTTTTTGACATCCTTATCTAAATAACCGATTACGAATATTGCGGTACAAAACGCATGCATTGTTTAGATGCTTGCATACAGAAAGAGACTAAATAAAGCACTTGGCGCATTGAAATGAATCATTTATTTCTCAAAATCTAGATAAAATAACTAAAAGTTTACAACAGAATACTATGAATGAAAGTTATCTGATTTATATTATGTTGATATTTACTAGGTATATTGTGCCATAATTACCTCTAATAAATTTTAAAACAATAAATTAAAACATTATATCCGATCTTTAAAGCATAATACCGGAGATACGACTTTGGCATCTGTGAACAGATGCGCTATCTCAGCTTTGGCAGCGAACGTGTTAAAGTAGAACATTTGAACAAATTAAACTTCTTTTCATCACTGAAGATATATTTAGCAATTCCTTTGTTAATTATGATGTTTCTCTCCAAACAGAACGCAGCTTTTTCATTATCAGATATCAAACGAGGCAACAGACCTGAGTTTACAAATTTAGGGATTTCTATATTTTTTACATTTATAAGCAATTCATATGGCTGTCGGCGTCATTACCTTCTTGTAATTTTTTTTGTTTCGGTTCTATTGCTTGCCACAGTGCAAATAATAGAAATTTCGGAAAGAAATATCGGCTTTCCTGCAGACAATGTAGTACCATAAATAGTTGGAATCTGTAAAAAATTAAAAATGATGATGTATGCACGTATGAGGTAATGAGCATTTATTTGAAGAGGCATTGTGATGATGTTATAGGCCAAAATTTGTTACCATTTAAAGTCACAGATTTCTTTTTTATGCGAGTTCGCAATTATATAAAAAAATAGCACCTATAGTCGAGTCTGGCTCGTTCGACCGTATAACAGCGCAAAAATTATCCAAAGTAATGGTTTGAATTTTAATGTACATAATTATTCCAGAATGTTATCGACACATTTTAAATTGTATGAAAATAGAATCAAAACCTAAAAATATAGTAATAAATTATCCGATTAAATCTTATCATAACTAATTAATTTTTTGATATACTATGATAGGTATTGATTTATATTTACCATGGTGATACATCCTATTTGAGGTGCAGTGGTGTTATTTTGGTTTGGTTTAATTAGACATGTGATTGCTTTGCGGCCTATAGCAGCTATGGCTTTTGCTTCGAATGATCAGTAATTTACACAGAAACAACGACAAGTCTTTGAAATTTTTATTTCTTATATCTATTACACATATATCACTACAAAGGGACAGCACAACAACAAATATGTCTTACCAGTGTTCGAATCCGACCCCTCGTTTTGGCAGTAATTGCCACTACTGATTACGCCACTAGAGCGACCAGTGGTATTATTTTCGTATTACTGAATTTAATATATATAATAATCACAATAAATTTTGTATTCATGTATTTTTGCAAAAGCATGCAACAGCTATTGTATCAAGATCTAAATATTTATAAAACAATTTATAGTACGAAAGCACTTCATTTTCCTCGCTTGACATACAATTTTGATTTGTTTATGTCAGTTGTTAAACGCAATCACTGATGTGATTTAGAATAATAAGGAAGTCCACATAGCATGGCAGATATAGTGGGGATGTATTTATTATTATTATTATTTTAACGTATTGAGAACACGTCTGCGAAATATATTTATGACAGATTGCTTTCGAAATATTAATTGATAATGAAAATCAAAATAATTGATACCAATTGCATTTTTACTAAAAATTCCAATGTTTGATTAAAATTCGAAAGTTTGGAAATTATTTGAAATGAAAGTAGCAGTATGTAAATATCCCAAGAGAGGAATTTACTTTTGTAAAGCATTAGTGTATGATTTATCTGGTTCCATTTATTTATTTTTTTAAAAACTTTTATTTGAACAAAAATTACTCTTTCTTAAATATTAATATAATTCAACAAATTAAAGCAAACTGTTCTTCAATCTCAGGATATAAACGACATGAAACGTTTGTTTATCCTTTAAGGACATTTATTCTGATGTTTCTGAATCTTGTTAATCTCATAAGATTTAATTGAGTAATGTTCAAAGGGTTGATTTTATTTCTGAAAAATCCTCTAAATGTTTTAAAGTTTACATTAGATAAAACTTTCACTATAACATACGACAGGAAGAAATTTTTTATTTGCTTTTAAGCAAAGATGATTTGTTTAAAATGTGGTACTGTTTATTAGTATAAAATTATAATCTACATAAATAAAATATTATACATGAATATTAGAAAGCTAACCGTTTTACATAAAATGCTACATAAATAATAATATAGACATCACAAGATAAAAATATATATTTACGTATATTTCCCAGCACTTTCGGCCTGGAATCCTGTGGTCGTCGTAAGGTAATATATATAAATATATATATATATATATATATATATATATATATATATACACTATATTGCCATTGATTATGGGACACTTGCGATTTCAGACATTTTACTAAATATCTAGAAAAATACATGAGGAATCATCTCGAAATTCTTAGTGTATAAATATAATAGTATACGTCATACATCTCCGTGAAGATTTTTTACCGAAACTCCATAGGGGACCGTCAACAAATTAAAAAAGGATGAATATCTTTGGAATAACCCTGTCAAAACTAATGTCGCAAAAGCGCTCAAACTCTAGATTATGATTGAATGCCTTATTTTAATGCACTGTGTTCATTTTTATGCAAATAGCATGCATACTCGCAGAGTCATTAAGGTTTTTATAAAAATGGCCCCAAATTTTTCTAAGTTTTTCCCTTATAATTTTCAGAGTTCTTAATATAAAATAATATTTTTTTCAGAAAATATGACAAACAACATTGCACACAGTACCCTGTAATCAGAATTAAAAAATAATAAAAATTATATGAAAAATGAGTAGGTTTACCAAATAAATTTTTACTACGCATGAGTCAAAGATATCAAAATTTCATTTGCATATTATGTTAGCTAAGTGTATAGAGCAACTTTTGTAAAAGTCTCAAAATTATACCTTGAAAATTCTGAAAGTAATCGTCTATAGAAAAAGGAAAAAATCCGTTGTTTCCAAAATGAAGCAAAAAAATGAGGGATTTTATCCCAAAGTAGTCGTAACATCCCGTATTGTGTATGTGTATTCTATATTGACACTAATCAATGAATATATGGATACAACCCCTCTTGTTTTTGCTTCATTTTGAGAATAACGGATTTTCAACTTATTCAATTGACGATTATTTTCAGAATTTTCAAGTTATGATTTTGTGACTTTCACAAAAGTTGTTCCATACATTTAGCTAACATAATATGCAAATGAAATTTTGATATCGTTGAAGCATACGCAGTAAAAAATTATTTAGTAAACCAACTCATTTTGTATACAATTTTCATTATTTTTTAATTCTGATTACAGGGTACTATGTGCAATGTTGTTTGTCATATTTTCTAAAAAAATATTATTTTATATTAAGAACTCTGAAAATTATAAGGAAAAAACTTGGAAAAATTTGGGACCATTTTTATAAAAACCTTAATTACTCTGCGAGTATGCATGCTATTTACATAAAAATGAACACAGTGTATTACAATAAGGCATTCAATCATAATCTAGAGTTTGAGCGCTTTTGCTACATTAGTTTTTACAGAGTTATTCAAAAGATATTCATTCTTTTTTAATTTGTTGACGGTCCCCTATGGAGTTTCGGTAAAAAATCTTCACGGAGATGTGTGACGTATACTATTATATTTATACACTAAGAGTTTCGAGATGCTTCCTCATGTATTTTTCTAGATATTTAGTAAAATGTCTAAAATCGCAAGTGTCCCATAATCAATGGCAATATAGTGTATATATATTGCACTTACATTCATTCAAATTCAAATACGTCGCTTCGCTTGAAAATCTAATATTGTAAAATTCTGTCTTTTCTAATTGAATCAAACTACAAAATTGCACATTTTATGCGTTTATTTATTTTCTACATCTTCAAATTTCTTTTAGAAAAAGATACAATATTTTTTATGATGAATATAATGGACAAAAATAAGTATATCGTATTGCATGATATGTAATCAAAAACAAACATATGTTACATTCATATGTAAAATAAGTAATAAATATAAACAAACTTTTATAAAAATAATAATAATTTCAAAATGTGCTTTATTTAGAGTGTGATGTGTGTTATATGCAAATAAAAAATATAATATATATATATATTATATATAAAAATAACATGCGTTACCTCAAAAAAATGCTTATATAAAAATAATGCTGATATAAAAAAGGCTTATATAAAAATAACATGCGTTACCTCAAAAAAAATGCTGAAGAACACATACAAGATAGGCTAAAGCGTGAATGTTACGTTAAATCGTGGATGTTCATTTTCTGTTAGACTAATTAAAGTCCGCATTTATTATTAATTAAAAAGAGAAATCATTGTAATTATCGTTCATCTAAATAATGCTATAGTTTCAAGTTAAATTAATGCACTCAGAAAATAGGCTTTTCGACTTTTTTATCATAATTTCCAAATGTTATTTCAACTTCGAATAAAAGTTGGACATAAATTACACAATTTAATATCGGAATGTTTTGAAAAATGTTAATTAAAAGCTACCGGTCCAATAATATATCGCTAGTAACAAAAGTTAAATTCACAGTTAATGCACCTTACTTTAATAATAGAATGGTAGACTAATTTTTATTCCATGGCAATTATACACACGATATGGAATCCATTTAAGTTCGACGAAAGAAAACGTTTAAAAAGGATCTGTTTTATTGATTTAAAATAATCCAAAGAATTTAGTCTAAAAAATGCATCTTATATTGGTTAGTCTAACTCTCAAACATTGTCATTCAATGTCATTTTATAGAAAAAGCATTTTCTATAAAACTTAGATGTCCAAAATATGAAAATATCAAATGTAAAGAACGAAATTTGTTTCACTTTCACAAGCGTGGAATTCTTTTCAAGTGAAATCTTAACCCGAAATTATTTTCACTTTTTCATAATTTGAATACAAACTTCTCATACCTGTGATCACCATGTTTAAAAAATGTTATTTTAATTTGAGAATTATCAAATCGGTTTGTTTCAAAATTTGAAGACACGATTGTCAAGACATCTTTGCATCAACAAAGAAAACATCGTCATTCAAGAAGATCGACAAAATAAATCTGGTATCAAATGATTTATAGGCCGTCAATTATTTTTTTTTATGTTAGCTCCATATTTTATCAGATAATATTCACTTATATTGTATTTTGTGTTTTTCGTGCATAGCCCGGAAGATGGGCAAGAGTTTATTTGAAAGTCCTTGGTTTTTATAAATATACAGTTTTGTATATTTTAATAACCTTCAGAAATTTTTTTATAAAGTGATACATATTTGTGAACAGTTATTTAATTTTTCACATTTGTATGTTATTTAAGGTGAATATGAATTCTATGAGTATATCTTCTAATATATCATTTTTTTTCAAAGTTCACGTGTCAATTTATAAAGATATGTCCGTCATCCGTCCACACTATTAGCAATGGCCAGCTATTATTTTCATGATTTTAGATGAGGAAACAATTTGCGACGTCCAACCTCTGTTTATTACTACCAGGAAAAACATCTGGACGTGCTAGAATATTTTGGGAAATATCTGCAGTACATATCGCAGAATCTTGAGGAACCTTGTTTTCGGTTCATTAAAACTTTTTTTAACACTTCTTACAGTATTCAATGAATCAGATGTAATCCTGTTACGCAATTCGCAAAAACTTCAACAGGAATATATGGTCATCCGGATCATGGTCAATCACATATATATCAAGTTTCTTCAAATGATTTTACTTAATCACGTGCATTTTTTACAGAACATGGGCTTCGTCGTATCTAATTACTTCAATGGTAAACTCGCAAAGCTTTAGCTACATTTTTCTTATTCAGATTCTTATTCCTATAAATTAAGCAAAGCTCGTCAGTTCATCTTGTCATTAAAATTGGCATTAGTCATTTACAATGATTTGTTGTTGTTGTTGTTGTATATTTAGGAATAACGACCCTAAATATCACTTGGAATGCGTAATCTGTGAAACTTCAGAAAAATTTTAGATACACTATCACTTACAAGAGCAGGACTTGCTCCTGAATTGGGGAACATATAACTTGTGTCTGGCTGACTTCACTATCGTACAAAAAGATCACGTTTTCGATATGTGAGGAACGAAGGAATAGCTACGAGAAATGTTTTTCAATAGCCGATTTTTTTTTTCATTTGTGAAATAAAAAAATGTATGATTTCTTTTAAAATGTGTTTTCGAGTTTTGTTTGTGTATAATAGTGAAAAGAAAAATACCATCGTTTGTTTTACAGTGCTGAATGTTGCATTATATTGGAATGATTAAGATTGTATGCTAGAATATTACACCGGCATTTTTTTATGTGCATTGTTTCAACATCATTATGTTTATTTAATGCGCTGATAAATTTGCACAGAAAAAAAGGGTTGGCAATCCAAATTTTCAAAATGTTTTCTCTGTAACCTTAACCGTGAGATCTCTATTGTTTTAAATCATCCTAATCTCAACCACATACCTTCAAATAACTTAGTTTGAAAGGAAAATCGATATGTCGAATGGTTAGGTCGCTCAAAGTATATAGATTGGAAAAGTTTTTTTTTTTTTTTAAATCATTACCTTGTATATTGTATTGCACTTTAAAATACTTACTAAAAAGTCTTTTGAAGATTTAATAAACTTATCTGTTTTATAATACAGACATTTAGACGTTGTATAATATGGACATTTTAAACACTTGTTGTATACTTGAAAAATTTTTGTACTTGAATATATTTGAAAAATTTTAAAAGTCATTCATTTTTAGCTCATAGGTTATCAAAACCCGAGAGCTTATGTGTCTGACCGTTCTGTATGCATGTATGTACGTGCGTATGTACGTAACGGGATAACTCATGATACAAATATTCGATTTACATGAAATTTTGGATATAGGCTTATTATGATAAGACGCTTCCCTGATTAGTTTTGTGAGTTCATTGCATAAGTACAAGAAGGGGAATGGGGGCTATTGCCTTTCCCCTTAATTTATATAAATTGGTTTTTCATGCAGGATTAGTAGATTTCGTTCAAATCTTAGATGTAGGATCATTCTAATGAGGTGCCTCCGTCATTAGTATTGGGTGTTAATTGGATAAGTTTAAAAAGAAGGAATGGGAGGGGATAATCCCCCCGTCTTAATCGAGGTTTTTCACGCAAAATTTACCGATTTTCTTGAAATTTTGTATATAGGTTTATTCTGACAAGTCGCTTCCCTGATTTGTTTTTGGAATTCACTGGATAAGTATAAAGGGAGGATAGGAGAAATTACTCCTCATAATTCTTGTAAATGCTTTTTCATATAAAATTAACCGATTTGTTTCAATTTTTGGACACAAGTTCATAGTAATAAGAAGCTTCGCTCATTTGTTGTGGTGTTCTTTTGTTAATTATAAAGGGGGTACGGGCGATTACCTACCCCTTAACACTAGAACCGCGGGAAAATTCATACAAGTTTTATGAAAATATTTCTCACCGGAATTTTCATTTAAAACTGTCTAAGTTATTTATTGAACGTATTTTTGCTCAGCATATATTTACATTATTTTATTGAGAGTTTTCTGGTTCTAATCGAGATCTCTCCGTATGATACGGGTCAAAATGACCCACCGCCGCGGTTCTAGTGTTAAGTTAGTAAAACAGAGTTTTACGCAAAGCTATCCGATTTGCTTTAAATTTTGGATGTAGGTTCATTCTGATAAGTTGAATTTTTGAACAGTTTTGGAGGTTTAATGATTAATTATAAAGGAGGGAACGGGGAACAACGTTTCGTAAATTACATAAATGGGTTTTTATGCAGAATTACTCTACTTGCTACGAATTTTGGATACAGGTTTATTGTATGATAAGGCGTACACCTGATTAGTTTTGGGACTTCAATGATTTACTATAAAGAAAGGAATTGGGGGGGGGGTACTTCCTGCCTTATTTTTTTTCGAAATGCATTATTACATAAAGCTGTAATATACAATTAGTCTCCATAACCTGTGAGCTCTATGCCTTCAGTTTAACTGGGTATCATTCTTTTTATTATAAATTAAATCAGATATTTATGTATAAATATTATTTAAATGTGTTATCTATTTCTTATTTCAATAAATTCCATGACACAATTCCGTAAATCAAGACAAATATAGGAGCTTCATCACATAAATATCTGTATTTCATATAATTATGTTTAATATACTTGTCGTAGTGGTTTTAATGGAGCACTAAATTATTTAAACTAATGTTATAATAATATTTTGGGAAAATAATGGCATGCATACTCCCTCAACTCTGCATTTAATTTACTTGTTTGGTGTTAGAACTACAAATTTTCATTGACTATGCGAATTCCTTCTTTTAAATTAAGATATTCAAATGTTATGCAAGTGAGTTTGCACAATTTCCAGACAGAATCAAAAAGGAGCGTGACAGCAATTGAATATGAATAGATATTTATTTCATCCCCTTTGACAGCAGCCTTTATAAGTGCTTTAGACTATTTCCACTAGAATGTAATACATTAAAACTGATCAGTTATTATTATGCAATAAATTAATTTTTAAATGTTATTACAAAGGAATAGGTCAAATGATTTGGCAACTTCAAAATGAATTAATCTTTTGTTTGTATAGCGTATTTTATTCAGTTTTTCTCTGTTCTAATGTTAATAATTTTTTAACAATGAATGTATATAGAAATGTTTCTGTTTCGTCCTTTGTATGGGAAAATGATTTCAAGCATCAAGTGAAGGGAAAATTTAATGCAACAAATAGCAACACTACTTGTACCAAATTGAAGAAAATTTACAGCAATATGAGGTTGTACCCTACAAGCTAATATCATCAATCTCCGTCCCATTTCCAAAAATCGACCAATAATTTGATCGACTGAAAAAAAAAGGAATATTTAATTATAATAGTAATAATAAAAATTGGCTATCTCCCTATGAAAGGATATTTGTTATTTTCCGTTTTACAGAATTGTTAGTGTTGGCGCCTACCAGTCTAACCTAATTGACGAGCAACTAGTCAGTGATTAAGGCAACACTTAAGAATATGAGGACATAAGTTTCAAAACTCCCTTTACACAAAATTTATAAAATCTAGTTTTCTTTATTAATATATTATTCTATTAATAAACTTTTAATTAAAAAAAATCCGTAAAATTTGAAAAGAAACTACCGCGTAGTTTTGGCACTGTAAAATCTTGGTATACAATAAAAAACAATAGATACTGGTAAAGGTTTTTCGCAATTATCCAAAATTTGATTTTATGGATAAGGCGAGATTTAAAACTAACGGCGTCATATTATTTCTTTATCCACTGCCTTCGCAGTTTGATATTAGCTTGTTAGATTTGTGAATAGGCGCTGTTTAGCACACTGAAAATGCTAGGCGAACGAAAACTAGCTTTTTTCGCCAAACTGGTTCAAGGTTAAATTAAAGAATGTCTAATATATAAAATTCTCGTATCACAGTGTTAGTTGCCATACTTCTCCGAAATTGCTTAACCGATTTAAAAATAAATGTTGCTCTATTGAAATACATAACGAGTAAATTCAAACAAAGTAATTCAAATTCTCAATATAAATCTCACAAAAATATTGCTATTTCAAAAGAAATATATCAAGCATGAAATTTATTTTTCGACAAAAATTACAAGAAATCATGTCTTAGTATAGTAAATAATAAAAAATTTATACTATATAGGAATTTCTTTATTTCAAATTTAAGATTAAATTTTAATATCCAAAAAATTAAATATGTTTGACCGAATATGAATTTAAAATATCCATAATAAATAAATAATCTAAACATATTCACATTAAATTAGGTTTTCTTTTAAATTTAACACAAAATTTTTTAGGGAAAAACAGCATTCAAATAAATAAACGTATCATTGCTTCTATTGTTTGTGTTTTCAGAAAGGTATTCTTTCAGACACGTGTAGTGACCAAGTATATAATATAGTTTTTCTTTCATTAATTAATTTTTCTTAATGAAATATATTTTAATTATTTTACATGAGCATATGAGAATAATGTGTCAAAATATTATGAATTAAATTATCAGAATTCTGTAATCTCTACAAGTATATTTTATGACATGTAGTTGTTTGCACTAATCCGCTATTCCATATACACAAGAAAAACTGTTTTTAATTTAAGAAAAAATTTCATTTCCGATTTTTTAGATTTATACGTTTCGGAGTAACCTGAACTCGATTTAACAATATTTGTAAACTTCTGTCTGTCTGTTTATATTTTAGTTCGGTTGGGACACAGATTTATGTGCCCTTCTATGTGAAAAACAAATGTAAGAATTTTCTTTTAATCGTTATATACTATGTTAGATCTCAACATGATCTCGATTAGTATTGTTTATGTCACCAAAAAATTAATGCTGTTATGCTGTATCTTTCACAATTTATGTAGTTATCATAGCTAAAAAACTAATGAAGTCAATTTCCCATAAAAAAAATTATAATTTTATATTTTGTAATGAAATCCTGCTGATAATATTTCAGTGCATATCGTCCAAGGGGTAGCTTTGCAAAGTTCGATTTAGTACAATTTCTGTCATAGCTATATTAATGAATTCTAATTGTTGGACTATTACTATGTTATCTATTCACACTGTAAAAAAATCCGTTAAATTTACGGCACAGCAATGTTGCTAATTGTTTTTGCCGTAATAATTGCAGTAAAATAAGATGTAATAAAAATCTTACGTGTAATCTTACAGCAAAAAATGCTGGCAGCAGTTTCTGCCGTAAATTTAAAGGCTTTCTTTTTGTAGTTAAATTGTAACATAAGTTTTTTTTTTATCTTTGTTAGTGTATACTACATTACATGTGATGCATTACATTCATGATGTTGTTGTACCGATTTCCGAGATAGATAACTCCTGGTATCCTAGTGTAATAACGCCATGTTAAGGTTCTGCTAGATTTCACGGCTTAGTTTTAGATTGAATTTTTCAAACAAATATATGATTTGATAGAGCAACTCATTGACTATCTATATAAAATAAAATAATTTAACAGATATGTATACATAAAATGTAATGGCGTTATTTCTTATCGAATGCTATTTGGCGTTATTACCCATCTATATGGGTAATAACGCCATGCAAATAAAACTCTAAAATAAGATGGAATAATGAGATGCAGATTGCCCAATTCTAAAAATACAAACTCTACAGCTCTAGAAATTGACAAATTGCATTCTAAGCTATTGAAAATATTCAATTGTTTGTGACAGTGTAACAAAAAGAAAGGTGTGGTAGTGGGGGGGGGGAGGCAAAAAGAATATCAGATTCTAAGCTACGTTTTGCATAAAAAGGACCGTTTAAATAGAATTATTAGAAACATTGCACGGTTTACTATTGTATTTATTTGAATCAGTATTTATATTCTTATGTATGCATTCTATGCGATAGAAAATATTAAATTTTTTGTGAATGTGAAAGAAAAAGGAGGGAGGAGGCGCTTCAACAGAATATAACGCCCTGGGCCTCTCTTTGCTTAAAAAGTCCTGCTTAAATATGATTATAAAAAGCATTGTATGGTTTTAACCATTTATAATGTATTATTTTAATCATGTGAAGTTTTATAATAATTAGAGTTATACATAATAAATATTTTTGTTAACCCATAACGTCTGTTAGCGGTCTCACTGACCGCTAAGTTTTTCAAGTCTCAGAGTTTAACTTGCAATTTCTATTTTAACCAAAGATACCGGTCAGATTTTGTTTCGTTTGGAGTCCTATTACTATCTCTAGAGACTTTTGAATAGCTGAATTTTATTTATAATAGTCCTGTATATAAAGTTCAATACAAAAATAATGTTCTAAGAGTTAATTTAACATTTTATTCATCTTTAGATTAAGCGGTTTGGCAGGCCGCTCACAGTAGTTATGCGACAATTTTTGTCACTGCAGTTAAGAGTTAATACTATTATAGTAGCCGCGTAAATAGTTTTTAACCCATAACTCCACACTAATGCGGATTCTCCAAACCTAAAGTTAAATTGTCGGCTTTATAAAGAACATGCTTTAATAGATTTTTAATGAATTAAATAGGATTTTTGATAAAAAATATTATCCCAATGAGATCGCTTATTCAATTTTATACATGATTATTATGGTTATATATCATTATCTTTATATTAGCAACAAAATTAACTTTAAACTGCTGTTAGCAATCTGACTAAACACTGCCCCCCCCCCCCCAAAAAAAAATAGCGTTTAACTTATATTTCCCAGTTTAACTATAGCTACAAGAGAAATTCTCTTTCGCTTGGAGCTCTCGTATATTGTCAGAAATATTTGAATAGATTAAATTTAATTCTAATTAATTCTGTACAAAAAATTTAGCGCAGGAACAGTATTCTATGATTTTTAATCATGGATCACCTTTTAACTTTTAACAAATGTTACCGGTCTCATATTCACTCTTTTTCTTTTAATTTTTATTGTTTAACTTCTAATTTTCAGTTTAACTACAAACACTACCGAAATTTTGTTTCATTTGGAATTTTTGTGCTATCACCAGAGACTTTTAAAAAGGTGAATATTAAGTATAATAGTCTTGTATAAAAAGTTCAGTACAAAAACACAATTCTATGAGTCATTCCCGTCTTTTATTCATCTTTCAATCTTGCGGTCTCACAAACCGCTTCACATTAACTACGTTACAATTTCTATCACATGGGTTACATTACGGGATTATACATTCATAATAATTACTTAAACAATATATTTTTTAGTGCATATCATATACTATACTGTCAGTCACCGGTGACTGATGCGGTCTAAACAGAAAGTTCAGTGTCAGTCTCCATGACACTCAACGTGTTAAATTCTTATAAGCTGTGCTTTTCACGATTTTTATTACAGCAGCTTGAAAGAAAGCTGAATGGGAGAGATTCAGCGCAGGTTTCTCTCAGTATTCACGCTGAAACGCTGAATTCACGCTTAATTTAATAGTGTAAACTTTTTCTTCTGAAAAACGAACTGTATCTCAAGAGGATAATTCATCTATTCAAATGCTAGAACTGGACGATATCACTGTTTCAAAAGAAAAAAATGTTAAATTTACGGCAAAAACTGCGGGCAGGAATGCTACAAGCAGTTTTTTTCCCAGAATAATTGCTGTAAAATTAGATGTAGTAAAAAATTTACATAAAATTATACTGCAGTTTTGTCGTAAATTCAATGGATATACTTTGCAATGATTAGTATAATAGACGCAACGACGAACTCGTTCAACTCCTTGGTTCCCTGATCATAAAATATATGAATTATTGGGGGAAATTTCGGTCAGATTGCGCAGTAGGTTTCCACCTCAAGCAACACTTTCTGAGTTAGCAATTACGCATCAATTTGGCTGTTGAAAATGAGTTTTTTTTTTCTCAAATCCACATCAGATTAAGGTGTAATTAGTAAAAAAGAAGGGAAATCAGCATGTAATTAAAAGAAAAATACAACACATGCATGTCGGTAGTTTAATAATTCGTGTTACCGTATTCGAAATATTATGATCATTAAACGATATAAATTTTTAACTATTATCTATTTCAGCTACTTCGAATATATATTTAACATTTGAAGTGTATTCATATATAACGACAGTATAATATATTTTCAAAATCATTTATTTTCATTTTTTAATAAATTATTATTAGAAACATATGAATATTTTATTATGGTAATAAATTTTTTTATAATGTAAACAAGAAAATACATAATTCCTATGTATATATATATATATACCTAGAAATATACTATTTTCTTCGCAAACAAATATCATTATGTATTTTTCTTATATAATAAAGACAAAACTATCAACAAGAATCTCATTAGCATTTAGATGCTACATTATGCATCAGAAAATAAATCATCATTAAGTATTTTCAGAAAATATTGCATCATTTATAGGTTTCATAGGTTTTATAGGTGGATCAATTACAGGGACAATCAAAAGTATTCCGTTACATTACGGTCAATGGGGAAAAAGTTAAAATGCATTTTAATGGTATTACACTCATCCGAACATAATAACATTGATATGCATCTATGAAGTACATATTAAAATATACATTTTGCACAATCTCTTGTGCAAAGCACATTTGTTATTGTATTCCATTACATATTGGTACATTGTTTGGTGCGCGTTTTAATTGTAATTTACTTTTTAATATTTTATGAGATTGATGTCATTGCTGAGGAATACTACACGTTATTTCCTGTATAAAAGAAAGCAGATAGTATTTACAGGGACACACACAAGATTTTGGCTGCTATAATGTATCCGAAATACTGTAAACTATTGCATCAAAATCTGAATAATTTTAGCTGCCTACTTAATTATATAAAAAGCTATATTCGTCGTTCAGTCTGCCAGTCCATCATTCCGTCCGTCCGTCTGTCTTTCCGCATATAACAAATCAAAAACAGCCCAACCAAATCGCACGATATTTAAAATATATATTTTTAGTGTAATTCTGTTGAGTAATTTTAAATTTTATAAAAATCGGATGTATAATTTAATTAGAGGGACAATCAAAAGTACTCTATTACATTACAATCAATAGGAAAAAATAGTTTCGCATACATTTCACATTTTATGAATATGATATACATTGCTAAGGTTTAATAAAAGATACTTTCTATATATTTACAAGAACACAAAAAAGATTTCGGTCACTACACTATATCTAAAATACTATCTACTATAACAGCAAGATCTGAATATTTTTAAAACTTCGTTATCATACAAATGCACCTCATTTGCTACACTTCACTTGCAATTTCCAACCTGTTTGTTTAATTAAAGCACTTTTAATAACTTTAACCATAGTTTTTTTTTTACGTGAAAAGAACTTATTCGTGGAAAGTTTAAAAATTTTAATACATACATTATTTTTTATAGTCTGGTAATTTTTCATATCATATACACTCTAAAAAATAAAAGTGTAAATTTACACACAAAAATGTGTAAATCGATGATACAAAAACGATTTGTTTATATGTGTAAATTGCCTAAATACACGCCTAATGTGTAAATTTCAAAATACACATTTCAGAGTGTAATTTGATGATAACACTAAGTGTGTAAAAGTTATAGTGATCACTCATGAAATACCCACATTAATGTGAAAATTGCGCAAGAATACACATATATCTGCGTAATAATCTTACTCATTTATCTGTGTAACTTTCAGTGATCACACAGATAAATGCGTATTATGCAAAAAACACGCATTATTGTGTTATTGTAATTCAAATTTCTTTGCGTAACATGTAAAATATGCATATTCAATGGGGGTTTAATAACTATTGTGGCTAGTATATATAGAATATCTGTACTGCAATGAGTGATGCATAATATCGAAGTCTAATGTCTTAGTTGATTTTATGCTTAGTTTCAGAACCGTAGCTGCATTATTTATATAGTTTTGTATGGAGGAGTGAAATGGGGGGGGGGGTAGTTGAAAGCCTGATTTTTAGCTTATGGGGCTAGATTTGTGACAGTGGATGAGATAAAATTACCGTTGTTTGGAATATAAAATAATGTTATTTTCTGAAAATATGACAAACGTCATTGTACACAACACCCTGTCATCAGAATTTTGAAATAATAAAAATTGTATGAAAAATAAGTAGGTTTAGTAAAAAATTTTCATTACGCATGAGTCAACGATATCAAAATTTCATTTGCATATTGTGTTAGCTAAATGTAAAGAGCAAATTTTGTAAAAGTTTCAAAAACATAGCTTGAAAATTCTGAAAATGGTCGCCTATAGAATCAACTCAAAATCCTTATTCCTAAAAGGAAGCAAAAAAATCAGGGGTTTTATTCAAATATATTTGTACGTGCAATATTGTGTAGGCACTAAACAATGGAATATGGATACAGCCCCTCATCTTTTTGCTTCATTTAGGGAATAAAGGATTTTGATCTCTTTCTATAAAAGATAATTTTCAGAATTTTTTAGCTATGTTTTTGAGACTTGAGACTTTCACAAAAGTTGCTCTATACATTTAACTAACATAATATGCAAATGAAATTTTAATAGCGTTCACGCATGCGCAGTAAAAAATTATTTAGTAAACCTGCTGATTTGTCAAACAATTTTTATTATTTTTAAATTCTGATAACAGGGTATTGTGTACAATGATGTTTGTCATGTTTTCAGAAAATAACAATATTTTATATTAAGAACTCTGCAAATTATAAGCAAAAAACTTAGGACTGTTTTTATAAAAACCTTAATTTCTCTACGAGTATACATGCTATCTTTATAAAAATAAACACAGTACATTACAATACGCCACTTAATCATAATATGCAGTTGGAACGCTTTTGCTACATTAGTTTTGACAGGGTTATCCAAAAGATCTTCGTTCTTTTTCAATTTGTTGATGGCCCCCTGTTCGATTTCGGGGAAAACTCTTCGAGAAAATATATGACGCATACTATTTTGTTTAAACACCTGGAGTTTCACCACATTTCAATTTATATTTCTTTCATTACGGACTTAATTACCAATTATGATTAACTTTTGGACACCAGTGAACAATCATACGTTTTAGGTCATATTAATTCTATAATAATAGGCAAAATTGCAATGGGAAAATGTTTATTTGAAGAAAAAGCCATTACTTTAATAAAAATTTTCTTCAGAATTTTTGGTCTAAGGTTATTTTAAATCAACGTATTTGTGCCCTTTTGCAATTTACTTCTATGTATTTTTATTAAATCTATATTTAACAAGCAAAAATTATGTGTTTCTACTATGGTTATTTTAGTGGAACATAGTTCTTCTGATGTAATGTTTTCATATTAAAGCACAGCTGAAAATTAAATGTAATTAAGATAAATAAATATTTCAAATTTCTCAAAATTCGAAAATGTAACGTAGAAATTCAAAAACAACGCTATAGTTTTAATCGATGATAAACTTAGTTAAAATTATAAGTTTCATAATAAAAAACTTACAAAGAAATTTCAATAAAACAAAAAACTCAGATGAACTGTTAAGCTTATAAATTGAATATATAATTTATAGGTATAATATACATTTGTATAATAGTTTATAAATAAACTATAATACCTTTCACACAACTGATCCGAAATTTAACACCCCTCTCCCCACACAAAAAAGATGATGTTAACGTTTATTTTGCTACTGTTAAAATACATTCATAAATTCTTTTTAAGATGAAACTTTTTCAAGAAATAAATAACTTTAGATACAACAGTTGTTATTTTAAGGAGGAAGTTTCAGGATTTAGGTAATATTGACATTTTTTCAGGCAAATAAATTACTCGTGAAATAAAACTCTTATATGTAAAAAAACAACCCAACATATAGAATATACATTTATACGTATATATAAACAAATCAGATAAAAAGAATTGGAGGTAATACGAACGTATGAGATTACGTACCTTATATTTTAGAGGAGAATAACATCTATATTTTTCTCAACGGGAGTGCTTGCATTCAGTTTGCCTCTTTGGCCACCACATTGTACATGATTTTCTTTCTATGCGTGCTTGGTTGAGAAGTTTCATTTTCGATCCCGGCGTTATCAAGGTCAAGTTACTGAATCCACCATTAGTTTTCAACTTAAACCTGAAATCGCCAAGTCGGCGATTATTATGATTTTAGTTTGTGATGCTAGATTCCCGTAGTTCATGAATAAGACCATAAATTGTACTGCGAACTGATGTTAAACTGAAATTACAAGTTAAACTTTGAAATGGATAAATGGTTACAAGCTATGAGACTATATATTTTGGATTTAATAATTTAAGGTAAAATCAAGCGTACTTATATTAGATATGCTAAATGTAAAAATAACTCAGGATACGAATTTAGAATTATCTTAATTACATGAATTATATTTTATGTTACATATTAAATGAATTCAAAATAGTTTTTAGATTCTACTGAAGGATAAACTACTTGTCCTTTAAACTAAGTGGGAGGTGGGGGAGAGCAGCAGAACAATTACCATCAGTACAAAAAATATAATTTTAATTTATCAATAAGCATAAAGTGGGATTATATATCTATTATAATACCTCTTTATGAAGTATTCATAATTTCGCTTTAAGAATGAAATCTAACACTATTCCTGAAAATTATAAGTAAAATTGTGAAAAAACAGCGGTCAACGAGACGGCTGAAAGAAATTACGGTTAAACCAAAACCTAGAATTATAAAATCAAACATTCTTATATTTGATGTAAAAATTTCAAAAGGTAATTCGAAAAACGAAATTAACTAATTAAATGAATAAGATTTTACGTTACATGTAACGAAATATTCTTACATTTGTCGAGATTAATTTTTTTAGCTTCTTTTACATGTTCATATGCTGCTGAAACGGGGAAAGTGAGAGAGGTAGTTAGAGTATCTTATAAAAAAATAAATATATTGGTCTATTATTTAAAAAAGCTGTTGCAGCAATGCAATGAAGTCATGTTATTTATGGAATGGGGTTAATGAAATAAAAAGTGTAGCTCTGAATAATATTTAAACCTCCCATCCATTTTGTAATGTTTGCTTTAAAATTTACGCATTTATAATTTTTGTAACACATTAAATAGTGTAATTTCAGGTGTTATCTACATGTACACGTTTTTCTGAGTTTATGAACTGATAACAACTTACAGACTTAATGCCATAAACTAAACACACATTAAAATAGGTATTTCTTTCATAGGAAAAGTGTATTTTTTATGCCAAGTGGGTGATTTTAGGAATTTACACACATACCTATGTATATAGCATTATGTGTAAATTACAATAACATACCAATTTGAGTAAATTCATGCATTTTTCAGCATTTACACATTTCTTTGTGTCTTTCAAGTGATAACAAAATACATACTTAATATTATAAGCTAAAATACACATAACAACAGGTAACACTTTGCAAAAAGTGGGTAATTTTCATGTCAGGTTTGTAATTTTAGGAATTTACACACATATATATGTAAATTTGTCTAATTTACACTTTTATTTTTTAGAGTGTATGCATTTTTTCCCATTTGAAATAATAAATCAATCGCGAAATCTTTGAAAACATCAAATCTTTAAGGGGACAGTTTTGAACAATCTGAATTTTAAAATAGTATACAAATACGTGTATAAGGCATTCTCCATAATTTTGATTCTTAAATTCCTGAATAATAAATTTTTATTTTAGTGCATATTCTTGGATTTTTTTAAATTTCCTATATTAAAAAACATTCCCCAGTATGACTGCATAATGGTGTCAACGAGTTAGAAATAATCTGGACGGTGCTGAGGCTTCAAATATAACATGAAATTTCTTACCGCCTCGTATCCCTGATGTTTAAGTTTGGAACTGTCTGTATAAAATTGTTTCAATAAAAGTAAATTTTATATACATTTTTTCGTAAATGGGACTGTTATTTTATATTAATATATGGCAAAAATGGAATTTTCACACATTTTACAGTTGTTATTACTTTTTTAGTTTTATTTCCTCTACTTTAGATTCTTTACTCTCTTTTACTGGTTCCAATATTATAATTTAGGAGAAACTAAAGATTCTTTGATAGGCACATATCAGTCGTACAGTAGTTATAGTGATGGCAACTATAAAGAATTGAATAGAATGGAAAAGTAGACACATAGAATAAAGTAGAATAAAAGAAAAAAGTAGAATGTTAGAATTAATCAAATGGAAAAGGAAGGCAAGTATTCCACATTATTAAAATTGTGATTAAAAGCATAGCGAGTAATTTCAAAATTAATAACATATAGATATTTATTTATCGTTAATTTATTAACTAAAATTTCACATATTGAGGAAAATTCACAGATATCGAAACAACAGGCTTTTCTTTGAATATTCTCCCTAGATTCATACTTAAAATTGCAAAGTTTTATTTAAATAAAAAGGTTTTAAAAATGATGACATAAGCTGCAACTCCAAGGAGAGACTATTTGAAAAGATACGAAAATTAAATTTTTATACTGACCTCCTGTAGTAAAAGTTCCTATTAGAGAAAGTTTCCTTATTCAGCCTTAAATTGCACACAAAAAGATACATCTTTATAGATGCAAAATTCACAGAGTTCTAGCCGTTTAAATAATTCAAAAGATTTTAAAAGATTAGACGCAAATTGAAATGCGCGCAATCTAAAAAAGAATGGTACTTTAAAAGTTCTGGGAAACATGTAGATAATATATCTATTGGGTTAGAAATTGAATTATCTTTCTTTTTTATAGTTTGCAATATAATTTGCAAACAAAAATCAAATTTTAAAATTTCTAAGACATTTTATAAAAATATTAAACTTTTAATTTATATATTTTGAGTGGGATAATTTAAAATTGTTATAGCTCGAAACATTACTCACCGGATTTAATTAAATACAAGAGTATAATTTTTATTTTGTTTCATATATTTTTCTACATCAATTTTTAAAATATTTATTTCAAAAACGATTATTACTTACACATCATACATAGTATAGGGTAAGTCTTACAATCGTTTTGAAAATCGAAAAAAAAATTTTTTGACGGATTTACGCGTTTTAGATAGTGGAGATTCCGAAAAACATATTTTTAGAAAAAAAAACATTTTGCCGTCCGTCTGTCTGTCTGTAAACGCTCTCTCTACCGAACAAATTGAGATAGAGACTTGAAATTTTGTATGTAGTTAGTATGTAAGAATGGGACGAAACCTATTTAATATCAGCAACCTCGATTATCCGGAACTATTTTTTTCGGACTTTCGAAAAACTCGTTCTGATGAAAGGTATATAAAAATTTTCGAATTTTTTTGTTCTAAGGAATGGACGTAAAAGGCAATAAAATAACACACATTTTGCATATAGAACGAAGTCAATCGGATTTTTAGTTGCCGAGATATTTGTAATCCTGTTTTCCCCATTCTTCGATTTTTCATGACCCTGTATTTCATTCAAATTTCAATTCAGAGGTATGTTTTAATTGTAATTGAGACGCTTTATCCGATGCAGTTAATTGTTAGTTAATAGAATTATTAATTTTGGAGTTATAAGGATGTTTCTTTTACGCAGTTCGGTACTACTTGAGTTGTTTGGCGTTTTATATAATTTATCGAAATTGGTACATCAGCAGTTCTTTAATATACACTGTAAAAAAAATCTGTAACATTAGTAATCTAAATTAACCGAAATATCTTATGCTTACTAAAATTTTATGTGTACACTGTACAAAAAAATGATGTCAATCTACAAAACTTGTAAGCAAAACTAAAACCATGTGTAACTTCACAAAAGAATTTACTAAAATTTTGGTAACTTTACTAAAATTTTATCTATAATGCTCGTTATCGTCACTTAAAAAGTTCTTGGAATACGATTTCCCAAAAAAAATTCTTAGTAACCTTAAAATTTGTTTGATTCAAAGTGCAGAATTTTTATTGTTGCCGTTACATAAAAAGTTCTTGGAATACAATTCTACTAGAAAAAATTTTGTAAGTTTCCCAATTTTTTTTTACAGTGTAGTATTACTATGTATATTAACAATATTTAAATTTTGTTTATGAATTGCAATGCATTGTATAAATAGTTTTCACATGTTTTATTTTCAAATGCATATCCATGATGGATAAGTATTACGGTGGCCCCCAACGAATATTTTTTACGAAACAAATCATATTTTCAAAAGTAATTATTTTTTTCAAATTTGCTGAATCAAAATTAATATATAATAATGAAAAAATACGTGTTCAAATTTTCAATCTTTATTTTTTTTAAGGATACTTGCCTTTTAATAACTTAAAAACGAGAAATGTAATATATATATATATATATATATATAAGTAAGGTTTTAAATAAGGTTGACTCCGAATAAAATGTTTAAATGCCTTTTTTTTAATGTGTATTATATATCTAATATATAAAATTCTCGTGTCACAGTGTTAATTGCCACACTTCTTTGAAACGGCTTAACCGATTTTGATGAAATTTTATATGCATTCTCAGTAAGTCTGAGAATAGGTTGTTATCTAATATTTATACCCCTAAGTGATAAAGGTGACTCACCCCATAAAAATTTCTCCGAAACGGCTTAACCGATTTTGATGAAATTTTCATGCTATGACGTCATAAGAATTAGTGTCCATGTCCATTTCATTGTTGGAACCTTAGTGGCTTAATATTTTTTACCGTTCATGCGAATGATGCATGATTCTTCTGCATTTGTTTTCTTTATGAAGTCGGATAGTAAGTTGTCAACTTAATTTAAATTGAATTTATCGTAGAATACATGTTTATTAGAATTTAAATTAGAAACTACAGCGTTTCATGTTTAAATAAGATATTTGGCACAAGTGTCATATCGGCTTTGACGCAATGTTTTTTGTAACAATTTGGTGATAATTTAATTTTTGAATATCAGTTACACATATATTTTTAAATTATTTTCCATTGTTTGAAAGAGGAAATAATAAATGAACAATATTTTATATGATAACTATATAGAACAAAACCATTTATGTCATTTTAAAAAAGAAAAAAAATCAATACATAAATAACAATAGCCAGGTCACCTTGTCAGGAAAAATAATCTCAATTAGGTATCTTGGTACATATATTATATTTGGGACACGTAATTATACACGTAAAATAAATTGCCGGAAAATACGATTTTTTTTTCTTGCCAAGGACCTATACTGTAGAACTATTTTTATTTATTTATCGTATTTTAAATGAACTGAATTAAAGATGTATGTATATTTTAAGTTTATGTGTTTTAAATAAAAGGGACATATTTTAAAATTAATGAGTGATAAGTTTATATTTTAAATGAAATGATGGCGATTAAAGAAATTTTGGCGATTTATCACCTGCGCTCAAGTAACATAAAAAAAACGTAAAAAGTAAAGTGAAGTGGGTAATCCAGAACATTTGATAACAGTAACATGACTTAGGTTTTAACTATATAGATGATGATAATGATGATTATTGATTAAGTACATAAGTGTAGTTCTCACGTTTAGTTAATTAAGGGATTTGGATATAACCTCCAAAATACTCAACACGTGTTACGAGCTCCCACCAACAGTAGCTATTGTGTTACACGTATAAATTATTCTTCTACATTTATTATTTTTTATTTATTATTAACTGTTTGGAAAATAGTTACTGTCCTCGACAGAAAATTGGAAATCTGAAGCATATATTAATCTTTTTATTGGTCCAAGTTTAATGTCCAAATATGGAATGCTTCTGTTGCGACTATGACGACAAATGTATTAAAAAAATACAAAAAAAATTAATAACTTAAAAACAAGTTAAGAGACAGTTTTCAAATAAATTACATTTAAAAGTACATTTTTTTCCTCTAAACGACGGTATAAAAATTGAAAATGTGTAATGTTTAGAAATTTAAAAATTTGCAGTACCAAAAATTGTAAAACCAAAATTTAATTTAAAATTTGTATATTATTGGTTCAGGAATAGTAATTTTTTATCCATGGCGTACTTAACATTGGACTCTGTTATTACGAAAGCCACGTTTTGCTCATCAGAAAAATGATATTTATTATTATTATTATTTTTTTAATATAGAATTTTTTTTAAGTCTAAAATTTTAGTCTTTGAAAATATAATTTTCCAAATAGTCGTTGTAATTTCATAAATTACATTTTTTTGTTTATTAATTTGTTTATTATTAAATAGATAATAAGATATTGAATATAATAAGATATTGAAGTCAATGCGTGCAAAATTCAATGAGAATTATTCTAAAAGAGAAATATTGTGAAAGGTAAATAAATTAACAAAATAAAATGCACTAAATAATATTAAATATTGTATATACGTATATGTAGTGTATATTTACATGTATGTGTATATATGTACAATCAAAGAATAAATACTTAATGATGAAAAACATTATAGTAATAATGTAATTCAATTTTTTTCTATTTATGTGAGTTTGATACAATGAGCAATGCCAACAAGATGCAAAGGGGTATTTTTGGGCTGTCAAACCCGTAAAACTGCAGGCATGCGAAATACAAGAGCCCAAAGAACAGAAGAAAAAATCTTGCAAAATAATACGAATGCGCGTTTGAGAATGGCGTAGTTGCGTCAAGCAAAATCAAATGATGCATGAGCTGCACGAAATGAGCAAAGAAAGAAGACAAGAAAGAAGAAAGACAATCACGCAGTTTCATAATTAACAGACACAGAGCAGATGATTAACAACGCCAAAAGAAGAATCGATCATTTACATCTAATTCATTCCTGAGTCTAGCAATCGAGAATGAGTCCGATATTTAAATTGTTCCTTCAAAAGTAGTAATTGGTGCTATGTGTAACGAATCACAAAGATTCAATGGGTGATGATATTTTGTATCAACCATCTAACGATTACATTCAGCGACGCTATGTACAATGCAGCATTGATTGCTATTAATGATCATTGCATTATTATTGCCAACTTATCACTCAGTCATTTCGGTATGCAGTTGCCAAATCGAAGTGCATCTGATTTAATGATCACTGAAATGAATCGTGAACTGCCATTCAATACTGCAGAAATGGCTGCGATTGTTACTCACACTGTCACTCTATGAATGAGGAATAAAGAACCATTTACGACTGCATTATGCTCGCAGTTTCGGCAGGGCAAGTTTGTTTCTTTGTTTGGACGCATCAGGTGGAACTGGCAAAATATTCCTTATTTCTCTAATTCTCGCCAAAATACTATCGAATAATGACATCTCACTGAACATTGCATCGTCTGGCATTGCGGCAACTTTGTTGAATGGAAGCAGAACAGTTCATCAGTATTTAAGCTGCTACTAAATATTCAAAATAACCCAGATGCAGTGTGCAACATAAAAAATAATAATCGTCCATGGCCACAGTTCTAAAACAGTGTAAAATTACCACCTGGGATGAATGCACTATTGCACACAAACATTCGATTGAGGCGTTGAACGGGACATTGAAAGATCTTAAAAACAATGACAAATTATTTGGCGGCACTCTATTATTCTTTTCAGGTGATTTTAGACAAGCACTTCCAGTCAGTCTACGTTCAACGTATGTTGATGAAATCAACGGCTGATTAAAATAATCGCCACTGTGGCGTAATGTTTACAAAATTACGACTGAAAGTAAATATGCGCGTTCAAATATTTTAAGATCCATCCGCTGAAACATTCTCAAAACAACTGTTAGATATCGGCGATGGAAAAGTTACTGTAGATGAAACTGGATGCAAAATTACCGACCAATTTCTGTGCAATCATTCATTCGCAAGATGCTCTCATTGACCAGATATTTCCCGATGTACGCACACAATACATTTATCATGAGTGGGTGGCAGAAGAGCAATTTTAACAGCAAAAAAATGTGGGCATCAACGAATTGAATCTCAAGAGACACCAGTTGTTGCCAAGGGACTTGGTGATATACAAATAAATTGATTAAGATTGCGATGCTACCTAAGCTTTCCAGCAGAGTTTTTAAACTCATTAGATTTACCAGGCATACCACCACATAGTTTACAATTGAAGGTTGGATCACCGATTATTTTGCTTCGTAATTTAAACCCACCACGTCTGTGCAACGGCACGGGATTAGTTATTAAAAAAATAATGAATAATATTTCCGAAGCCATCATTTTAAATGGCAAATTCCAAGATGAAAATATATTGCTGCCACGGATCTCTATTATACCCACAGATGTGCATAATTCAATTCAAACGTCTTCAATTTCCAATTAGATTGGCATTTGCAATGACTATCAATAAATCTCAACCAAAGCGATGTCTGTTTGTGAATTAGATTTGAACACACCATGTTTATCACACGGTCAGTTATACGTGGCATGCTCTCGAGTGGGCAAATCATTCAGTTTGTTTGTATTAGATAAAGAAGGGATGACAAAAAATATTGCACACTCTACTGCATTAAAGCATTGATATAGTTTTTAAGTAAAATTATTATAATTAGCGACGTACATAATTATGTATATATAATAAATTTTAATGAATTAAAAATATAAATGTTTGGAATTTTGCTATTTTTATATTCCGCCATCGTTCACAACACTCCATGAATCTTCCACTCATTTATATTTAAGTTATAGTTATTTTTTTCTAATAAAATAATCCCTAGAAATAATTTATATGGCAAAAAAACGTTTGCCGGGTCTTCTAGCATATATATATATATATATATACACATGTGTGTGTGTGTGTCGCAATCTCCAATTTTATTTGTAATTGCTCCAATATTGCAAATTTCATAACAGCCTTTTCATGTTATTATATAAGGGTTATATATATATATACCGGGTGTCTTAAAAATGACTGATGGATTTTAAAATTCAATAACTTGCAAACGGTGACAGCTATTAAAAAAAATTTTGCAGCAAGGTTATGTACAATGTCAGGAGTTTTTTTACCGTAATTTTTTATTTTAGTTCGCATATCAAACAATAGGTGGTGCTGATTGCGATTGAAGGCCAGGTCGACGCTGTGGAGGTATTTTTATCATCGGCTCAGGTGATTTACCAAAGAAAGGGAGCACACAAAAAAACTCCGAAAACGAGAGAGTTAAATAATTAACGACACATTTATTAGTGAGAGTTAACACAAGCAAGTCCCCCCATACGGGGGAGGGAATTCTCAGAGCTCTACCGAGCTACATCTTAACAATCTGGTGGCAATCAGTGAAGTGACGACATAGCGTCATATCGCTTATCGCCAAGAGGCGTAAGGAGTTTTTTTATATACAAAGATTTTGACGATATTACTTTGGTAGACCACACCTTCAGGATCGGCTTTTTAGGAATCCAAGGATTATTTTTACCTCTGCGAATATCTTTTAGGGTTATAGAAATATTTTAAGCCTGGGAAGTAGATGAGATAAGCAGGCCGTTACATACATTGGACTTTTGCTGACCAAAACAATATTATCCAGATGTGCAATTGAATAGTTAACAAGGCACAGTCAAGATAAACAGAGATAAAAGTATTTCTAGCTTTTAGCATTAATTGTGAGATTGAAAACAGGGTGTGGAAAACAGATGTTAGTAAAATGTAACGGATAAAAGATTATGATGAACCAAGCCCAGAATGTTCTTTATTTTGTTAATAAGTGTGGTATCTGTCGCACAGATGTTTTTCGAAGACACACCAGAGATTCGTGAGAAAGGAAATTCTATTATTGTTTTCTACAGAGAGTTCCAAAAGTTAATAAGTTTTAACTTCTATTAGTGGGAGTATGAAAGCTAAAATTAACTATTAAATGTAGAATTAATTTAAACAAATGGGTTCATTAGAGAAAAGGGAATCTAAAATAAAACTAAGAATTTATTAAAGGGAAATAATTATTGCACTTATGAACGGGAAAAGATATGTAGCGATAATCTTCGCTACATAACTCACTCTGGCCACCACAAAAAAAACTTAATACTTGTATTAAAGTTTTTTTTTACTATTATTGTTATTATTTTAAAGATACTGACTGCGTCGTCTACCAAAATATCTACAAAACACATATCAAAAGACATACAAGTATATATAAGTATTACAAAATAATTGGTTATAATTTGCTTGAAGAATATGTAAATAAAAACAATGCCCATATATATATAAACATCATGACAGGGAGCTCCCTAATAGTCCAAAGTTGCCACATAGTATTTAATTAATATCGGATCCTTTATTCTATTTTATTATGTTGTGGCGCTGGTACTAGCTGTTTATTTTTTTATGTCATGTGCAAAAATTGAGAGAAGTATTTTATTTATTTATTTTTTTTGTGATCACCTGTTAGATTTGTATTTCATAACTTCTCTTTAAATTGATCCTTTTTGAGATCGAAATGGCATAATTGCAAGCAAAAATATATTTATAAAACACAAAACTCAAATAGTATATATTTAAAACAAAAATAAAAGAAAACTAACTAAGATAATATGTTCTAAAAATAATGTATGCTGTTAAAAAAATGAAAATTTTTTCATAAGGCACAGGACTACTAAAAAAGAGATGCCACTGGCATGCCCATAAAAGATTGTAGCCCTTAATCTTGTACAAAAATACAAGTATTATGGCTTCAGTTTAAGACGTCAGCCCTAGGGGAAGAGGGAGTAATGGACGAAACCATATTGCGTACAATACAAGTCCGCCCCGCTCCTCAGTAAAATCGCACTGATCTACGAAAGGAGCGCGCTTGGAAGGCACATAAAAATTTAACATAAAAGAATTGGTAGGCCAATTCAAGGTGAAAATGTCTCGCAAGACAGGAGTGGCGTGAAACCTTGGGACACAATTTGGAACGGTTCACGACTTTTTGGGGGCTAAAATTAAAAATGCAAAATAAAACTATAAGATGAAATGTAATCCATCTCATAAATTAAATTGAAACAGTCTGTCCGGGTAAGATAAACAGAATAGTCAGGTTTAGGTGCTACTACAACTAGAATATTTCAAAAATAAGAAAGATGAAAGGTTTTTTTTTATGCATGGTACTATTCCACTGTCTAAATTAATTTGTAATTATTGTTGAACTACAATGTTGTGATAAAATGCATGTAATGAAAATTAATGATTAGTGAACTAAGTGACCTTCTTTTTATGTACTGCCACTACATAAACAGAGGTAAGTGTAACAAGGGAATTTACATGTAGTATAAAAAAATCCAAATAAACATGTAATGTAAATGTGACAAACAAAAATGGACTAATTGTCGTTTAAAGAACTGTGATATGTGAAGGGAATAAATAAAAAAACTTTGACTAATTAAGATGAAATGGTTAAGTGTGAGCATGACAAACTGTTAAAAAAAACAACTATTTTTTGTGTTAGAATGAGTCTCTTAACAAAAACAAAACAAAAATGAACCGAAGAAAATTTAACGGTATGTGTGTTAAAAGAAAAAAATTATCCAAGATATTTGTGTGAATGAGGTTTTCAAATAGCTAATTACAAAGTAATTGTTATATTTAACGAGGGAAGGATTCATATCCCATGACAAAAGTGTAAAAAATATAAAGACATGACATGACAGCGGTGTGTGTTATTGTGTGTTTTCATGAACCAGTTTTGAGAAAACAAGTGAAAGTCGTGTACAATCCTCAACCAGAGAAACAAGAGAAAAGGAAGGAACCACATGACCTGATATGTTGCACATGACCTAAAGTGTTGCACATGACCTAGTGTGTATTCGCATGACCTAGTGTGTACCACATGACCTAGTGTATTGCACATGACCGAGTGTATATAGAAAAACAAAAAAAATGTGATAGTGTAAAAAATCGCATGACCTTGTGTAAAAAATAACACATGAAAGAAAAATGTGTGCAAAAGAAATCACATGACCTGGTATCTAATATACCTTGACCTAGAGAAACGCACATGACCTTGTGTAAAAACACATGAATGGAAAAAGTGTGTAATAGAAATCACATGAGCTGGTATCTAATATACCTTGACCTAGAGAAAAGCACATGACCTTGTGTAAAAACACATGAAAGCAAAATTGTGTGTAATAGAAATCGCATGACCTGGTATCTGATATACCATGACCTAGAGAAAAACACATAACCATAAGTTGAAAAAAAAACATAGCTCAAAGTTGAGGAAAGTAAAAATGTGATATTCCGTCAAAAATCCTTTTAAAGTTAAAATTTGATTGAGAACCCATAAACGTTTACACCACGAAAAATGTATAAAATGTGGAAAATGTAGCCTCTATAACAATAGAGTTGAAATGTTGTTAATGTTAACTGCATTCCTGTTACTGCAAAACAAAACATTAAAGGGGAAAGAAACGTGTGCACATGTGTGCTTGATTGTGTAAATCTGTTTAAAATGATTGTGTACACCAACTCGAAAAAACCAAAACCAAGTGAAAGCAAAATTGACGACCAGCATCAAAATTTTCACTCTTACTTGCCTTCTTTCTATTACTCAACCATCTGTGCACTTGATAGCCGAATAAGAAAAAGAAATAAAATGCATCTGTACACAAGATTAGTGTGAAGAAAACATGTTAAAATTTAAAGTGTAACAGGAAATGTGGGGAAACAAAATACTACATGTTTTATTAAAAATGAAAAACAAATCTGTCAAAATGTCTAAAAGAATGCTTAGAAAGCATAGTGAAAGCATCTTTAGTATGTAGTGTGTGACCAGGAAAATTAAATTAAAGAAAACTTTATTTCTCATTTGAAATAGACTCAGTTGTATGAAGCAATTGTCTTTGTATGTTTATATATCTCTTAACCCCCTGACTGCCCAGCCAAAGGGTAATATTGTAATGTTGTTTTCTCTGTAATTTATTAAAAACATAAAAAAAAGATGTTTTTTCCAACCTGATGCAAAATACGTTATTAGTATCGGTGTATAATCTTTGATAGCATCAATCCTAACTTAATTTTTCAGAACTGGGTTTTATTTGTGGAATTATACTAATTTAAATATTACTTATGTTGCAGTGAAACCTGCAGCTTAGTGTGTGAAAAAATCAGCCGGCGGCAGTCAGGAGGTTAACAGCTGGACAGTTAAGAGAAAAAGCTGTATGTTGCGTGTCAAAATGGATATTATTTGATTCATTGCACCTCATGCAATTAATGCATTTTGGTGCGTTTACACAATTAGGAGCTTTATGTGACATAGCACAGACAGGGCATATTATGTCATTAGGACAGAATTTACTTAAATGAAATAGACTTTGACATGTAAAACATCTTTTTATATCTATGTACCTTTTAAGAGTAAACTTTGTAGACTGAATAATGATATGTTTATGCACAAGCAAAATTTCAGCTAAGTGCAATGGAATTAAAAATATCCAGTTAAATAAATTACAATGTTTTACTTTTATCTTGTTTTGAAATTGAATGGGAGGCTAAGAACCGTTAGATTTGAAAGAGCCAAAAGAATGTCAGGTATGCTAAGATTTTCAGGCAAACGCATGATTACAACAGGGATAAAACTACTACTATCTTTCTTAGGGGTACTGAAAATACTGGAATGAGAAGAATTGCTACTTTCACATAAATCGTTAACTTGTTGATCACTAGAAAAAAGGGGATTTGTATTACAACTTTCATGTACTGTAGTGTGAGAAGATTTGACAATGAGATTGTTGTCTGTCTGTGTGGACATATTCTGAACAGATTTTAGACCAGCGGTATTACCCGAGGGAGTTATATCTTTTTGGGTATTTGATATGTGAGGTTTAGTTTTACTTTTTTGTTCCTGAGTCAAGTCACGTACTCGTTCCAACAGTTTGTTATTTACCAAAAATAAATTTTCCTTTTCATGTTTTACTTTAGTGTATTCATCTTTGAGTACCTGAAAGGTCTCTTTCAAAATGTTCAGGTCCCATTGGATTGTGGATTTGAGTTCTGTAAAATTAGAGTCAAGTACATCAGTGTTGTTTTGATTTCTTATTTGATTTTTAAATGCTGTGGCTTCAGCGATAATTGTGTCTGAAAACTTTGTAAAATTTTCCTCATAAAATTCAAGTAAAGGGGTTATTGAAACTTGTGATTGCCCAAGAGCAGACCGAAATTTATTATCTCTCTCTGACATTGTTTGGGAAGTAGCTGAAGCTTGTTTTAGCTCAATATCAGCCATAAATATTTTCAAAAGAAAATGCACAAATATAAATCAAAAGAAAAAATTTATAAATAAACTAGGCACACCGAAAAAAAATTGACAGTTAACCACAGTATTAATATTACTAAATTGGGGGAAATAACATAAAAAAATGCACGGCCAAACAAAAAAAATTTTGCACTAGTCAGAGAGCAAACCCATGCCAAATTACGAGTAATCTAGACACATTTAACACTAGAATTACCGAATTTCTTGTATACCTAGAAATACCGGGTTGGGTCACTTCTGACCCATGGCTTTTAAAGTCGCTATTCTTGTTTTATATGGAAGATAAAGACACAGAATAATTATTGACGATTAATACAATGATTTTTAATAAATATTTAATACAATTTAGCATTTAGACTATTACATAATATGAAATTTTGAAAATAAATACCACAAAGGAATTTTTCTATTTCTAATTTTTTTAAAAATGCTTTGAGATTTTGATACCTTATTAATATTATATATACCTAATATTTATCGATTTAAGTTGTGTAATAATGTTCCTATAGATCAATTAGATATTCAAATACGATAAAGTTAAATATATATGCATATGTAGGGGAGAGTGGGGATACTTGAGCATAGGGGATACTTGAGCCACCCCTATTATCTCTACAGTTGGTCAATTTTTCTTTCTAAAACTGCAAATATGATAACATATTTATAGTTCTGAACATGTAAAAAAGAAATCACACATATTGGTACCATTTTGAAAATATAGTGATTAATAGTTGTCTTTTCCCTATCTGAAGTAAATATTTGGGTGCATGGCTTTTTTGTTTTTTTGTAATCAAAGTTTTGTTTAAAGTTGCAACTATATACATACATTCAATAAGCATAATTTCAATTGTATTTTGAGTCTAAAATAGTTCTAATAGCTGCATGCTTTATTTAGTAAAACTCTGGGAAACAAAAATAGTGATAGTGAGGATACTTGAGCCAATGAGAGTGGGGATACTTGAGCCATGCCTCAACCATCCCCACTAGAAATTAAACATGGGTGAAACAAACAAAAAATAAAATTCCATCCTTATAATCACTAATAGATATTTTTTCTGGATAAAAGGGAGAAAAAATTTTCATTTTATTTTTTTTTTTCTTAAAAAAATAACGACCCCAAAATGTTTAAAAATGTATATTTTTTAAATGAAAATATCTATTTTATTTTTCATTTTAACTAACAAAATAGCCTGTCTAGATAAATGTAAACATAGTTTTCAATTTAACTTTCATTAAATTAAAATAACTTTTTAAAACGGTTTTACAGGCTATAATCTCTAATACTTTAATAACTAATTAGTCCAACATATTAAAATATTTATTTTTTAATATAACGTATTAAGATTAATATTTTATATTGAAATCGTAACTTCTGTTGCTGTAACTTTTTTTTAAACTAAGAAAATTGAAGAAAAATTGGTAAAAAGAGCTCACAAAAAACAAGAAAAGCAACAAAAATCCCAGTTCAAACTTACCTGCATGGAGCCAAAAAGGAAAACAAAATCTTTTCCTGTAAAATCAAAAAAGTGTTTGAAATAGTAGAGTGATACATCTGGCTTAAATTCCGACAGCTACTAAATTAAAAGCATGAGTTCGACAATATCATTAGAGGAAAATTCTGTCAATGATGGTGATGATGTGAAAAGAAAACCTTCTATTAATGGTTGGTTACTAATAAAATATGCCAGAAAGAAAACTGTAAAAATATTTGTTGGATAAGTGCTTAATATTTTGAAAATAAAATTTGCACGAAGAATTGCAGATTCCGAATTTAAATGGCTCTGAACTGAGGATGTTTCTACCGTCGTTATAACTCAAGTTAAAATTATCCTCCGACAACCAGTTTTAACGACAAAAAATGATCGTATTACTAGCTTTGTTTTCTGAATTGGTTTTAAAGGACTTTACGTTTCATAATTTATCATTCTGTAAAATGTTTGTGCAAAAATAAAGAGAAAAAAATTACTTTTGTAGGTATTTTTCCTTAGTGGCTCAAGTATCCCTTCAGCATGGCTCAAGTATCCCCGCCATGGGGATACTTGAGCCACGATGTAAAACAAAGAATAAACATTTATTATACATAGAAAAATAGTTCAAAATTAATTGAAAGTGGTTTTTAGTTGAAGAAAAAATATCAAATTTTCATTTTCAATACTTTATTTTATTCTAAAAAAATATAAAAAATTAAAAAAAATTAAAATTCAAAAAACGGCTCAAGTATCCCCATCTTCCCCTATTTGATTTTTTTTTACTTACACTTTTAAGTTTTATACAGTTTACTGTCCAATAAATTGATACAGAATACTATGGATTTTCGTCTTTTTCTTTTTTTCTGTGCATGATAGCATGATACACACTCAATTTAAAAGCAGCTTCCGCAAAAAATGTTAGTTTCTTTGTCTTAGTATTGCTTTATGTGACAACATTTTTCATTTGTTTGAAATTTCAGTGCTGATGCGTTGTCGAATATCTTCACATTCTTTTGCAGTTCTTTATCTATAATTTTAGCAAGTAGACTTTTCGGGTTATATTAGAATCTGTTGTATATTTCATAACTACCGAAACGTTTACGATCACTGGATCTTGAATCAGACTTTGCATAAGTCAGCAGATATAGAACAGTGTGGTTCTACCGTCCATATAGTTCGATGTTCCAAATCGCTTCGAAGAATGATTTATTTTGCATCTTTCCCGCTTTTTAGAATTATTTAAAAGAAGTGACTTCTTTCATTTTTAATTTTCTGTAAAATACTAACAATTTACTTCTGTTTAATTTTTCCCACAGCATTTATTTGGCTACTTTCATTCAGCTTGCTACTACTACATGTATTGGATTCGAACTATGAAATTTTATTGTTATTTTTTATGAAAAAAAAAATGTTTCGTCATTTATGTCAAGATTATCAGCCTCATGACAATATTAATTTTGTCACTAAATTTCTTCACTAAAGTCATTTAAAGGCAATTCACGTAACAATTTTTTAATTTTCTCATTCAAGAAACCTCTGTACTGATGCCGTTACTATAAATGTGCGACAATCAAATGCCACAAAGAATTTTTTTTTCCTCAGTGAGATGTATGAGAGGCAAAATACTCTTTTTAGTTACTTTCTAACGTATAACATAAAAAGAAACTATTTGCATCACCCTTATAGTAGTTTGGAATAACATAAAAAACTCACACATTTATCTTTCAAATGTGATCATTACCCCCCCCCCCCCCCAGGCCTGTACATACGCACATTCTTTTCCCTCTTTTGTCAAAAGTAAGTTTGGAACATATCCTTACAGTATTCTTATGTTATTGAAAAATATAGAGTTGAAATCCTTGTTGAAATAAATGAAAAATCCAATTATTTTGTCCGGGTCAGTGATGACCCAGCATGGTAATTCTAGGTATAAAGATTTGTATATAAAAATGTTTTCGCTCGATTTCAACTAAATTCATGCTAAGGCATTATACTAAGTATTTAGGAAAAGTCAATCAGTTTCAAAGTTCTACTTTGAAAAGCAACAGTGATAAGAGCAAAAAACCACGTCTTGGGTCACAGATGACCCGCCTCGGTAATTCTAGTGTTTATGAGGGAGGGGGGGGCAAACGAGGTGTGAGCACAGAAAACAAACAACCGAAATGCAGGCACTGAATAATACTTAAAAAGAAACATGCAAACACAAAATTTCTTTTTTTTTAAACATGTACTGCATTCAAAATAAAGTATTTAACCCTTCAAAAAAAAAAAAAAAAAAAAAAAAAAAAAAAAAAACTATCAACGCCAAAATTCCTTTTTTTTTTTTTTTTTTTTTTTTTTTTGCATGACAAACCGAAACTAAAAAAGTTTAAGAAGGCTTGTTTAACATGGTACTGGCAAAGTTAATAGCAAAAATTTTAGTAAAAATGAGAATAAGAATCTCAAACTGCAATTAATTAAGGACAAGTAATGTCAGCTAAAAAAATTAAAGCGCGAACCAATAAAATAAAAAAAATCTGTGATATATTTAAGTATTGAACACACAAATACCAAACAACATGCATTGAACATACTAATAACTTTTGAAAAATGAACATGAAAAGAGAAGAATGTATTCAAAAGTGCAAATTAAATACTAAAATTTAAAAATGTACATCATTTAAGTTAATAACTACTAAAACTTCAAAAATGTACAATATTTAATTAAATCTTCTCTGTTCAAGCTGACAAAATGCAAAATGAATGAAACAAAAATAAAAAGTAATGATAATAAGTAGGGCGGTTTTTTTTTATGAACCAATAATAATTAGTCACTATGAAAAACTTCTAAATTAAAACAAATTCTGTTCATACTTTTTATGTGGGTACCTTTTTTTATTTATATTTAATCTTTTTTTTTTAATCTAGCATCATGTACTAACAGCAATAAGTTTTTTTTGACACCTCTTTTAGTTAAATAGCATTTATATCGTTGTATTTGTTGTTATCATTTCTAATGAATAAAATGTGCAAAAAGATGGGTGCGATGACCCATAATTGCATTAAGATCGAACTTCACACCTTTTTGTGTGATTTATTCTTGACACAATTAAACTTTCACACTGTTTTATGCACTTATCACTAATTATGTGTGGGTACGACGACCCGTTATTTAAAACATATGATTTGGTACCTTCTCAATTTTTTTATTCACAAACTTTTTTTATTCATTTTTGCATTCACGAAACACGATGTTGTCACGATACACGATGATTCACGGTTATACGATGTTGCATATCTATTTTTTTACACACTTGACACTATTGTGTAGAATGGGGCACTGCATAGAACATAGATAATTAAAACAGCATATTTCAGTTCATCAATACACAACCAATTGCACTTTTGTTACACTGCCGGGATGATTCACACACAGCGGAAAAACATAGTCGGAGATCACTAATTTGTCGCGGCACAACACCGGGTAATATGAAGACAGCGATGATTAACACAGAGGGCTGGAGTCCGAGGACAAAAACACTTGGCCCACTTTCCGATCCTTCGAAATGGAAAGTATCACTTTCCAACTTTAACCTTGAATAGGGCGAAAGAGCTGATAATTCGGTCGATGCGACCGTCGTATGCATCTTGAAGAACCACCGAGAGAAAATTCGGTTCGGGTGTAGGGGAATACATCACATAATGAAATACAGGCGGCCTTGGATCTTCGGAGAATGTTGCTTTTTTTGAGCAGTCCTGACAAATTGATATCCGTCGGTGCTTGATAGAGGCTTTTCTGTCGAATATTTTAATTATTTTTTTAAACTCTCTCTCTCTCTCTGTGTTTTTTTTTTTTTTTTTTTTTTTTTTTTTTGAATGGAGAAAAAACAAAGGCCTGATGCACCAGATTTTATGTGAAGGTGTTTTTATCATCGGCCCAGGTGATTTACCAAAGAAAGGGAGCACACAAAAAATCGAGAGAGTTAAATAATTAACGACACATTTATTAGTGAAAGTTAACACAAGCAAGTCCCCCCCATACGGGGGAGGGAATTCTCAGAGCTCTACCGAGCTGCATCTTAACAATCTGGTGGCAATCAGTGAAGTGACGAAATAGCGTCATATCGCTTATCGCCAAGAGGAGTAAGGAGTTTTTTATACAAAGATTTTGACGATATTACTTTGGTAGACCACACCTTCAGGATCGGCTAAATTTTGCGGTTTAGGAACCCAAGGATTATTTTTACCTCTGCGAATATCTTTTAGGGTTATAGAAATATTTTAAGCCTGGGAAGTAGATGAGATAAGCAGGCCGTTACATACATTGGACTTTTGCTGACCAAAACAATATTATCCAGATGTGCAATTGAATAGTTAACAAGGCACAGTCAGGATAAACAGAGATAAAAGTATTTCTAGCTTTAAGCATTAATTGTGAGAATGAAAACAGGGTGTGGAAGGCAGATGTTAGCAAAATGTAACGGATAAAAGATTATGATGAACCAAGCCCAGAATGTTCTTTATTTTGTTAATAAGTGCGGTATCTGTTGCACAGATGTTTTTCGAAGACACACCAGAGATTCGTGAGAAAGGAAATTCTATTATTGTTTTCTACAGAGAGTTCCAAAAGTTAATAAGTTTTAACTTCTATTAGTGGGAGTATGAAAGCTAAAATTAACTATTAAATGTAGAATTAATTTAAACAAATGGGTTCATTAGTGAAAAGGGAATCTAAAATAAAACTAAGAATTTATTAAATGGAAATAATTATTGCATTTATGAACGGGAAAAGATATGTAGCGTTAATCTTCGCTACAGACGCTTCACTCAGACTGATCACCTAGCCTTCAATCGCCGTCAGCGCCAACTATTGTTTGATATGCGAACTAAAATAAAAAATTACGGTAAAAAAAACTCCTTACATTGTACATAACCTTGCTGCATTTTTTTTTTAAATAGCTATCACCGTTTGCAAGTTATTGAATTTTAAAATACATCAGTCATTTTTGGGACACCCGGTATATACATATTATGGGAGCGAAGCGCTCATTCACATTTTATAGTGATTTACCGCGTAAATAATTTTTGTATATACCTAGTGCTATATTATAACAGATATTTTAAAATAAAATAAAATAAATAAATAAGGCATATTTTACTCAAAATAGTCTGAAGCCGACTCGACAGTACGACACTTCTGATATACGTTCATGAATAGAAATTAGATATATGCAATCAATTTGTTGGAAGATTACCGACGGGATATTCTTACATCATAATGTATTCGCATTGAACATTTTTTTTAAACTTATTTTTTTTTTCTTTATCACGTATACATCATATTTTCAGCTGGAATATGAATATAAAATCAGTATTTTTACTAAATTAATTTATGTCTTCCGTCTAATTTGTGGTCTTAAGTATAATTTGGAATTTATTACTTAAGAAACAGATGACAATGAATAAATAATTCAAAGCCGAATGCTTTCCAGATTATTTCCATCCTATAAATAACGATGGGTAAGCTTAAATGAAAACAAAATGCTTTCAAGAGGCACCCATAACTTACTTCAGATTGCGAAAAATCGATATTGCGGTAACACAGGGAATAAATGCTAGAAATAAGTTTTGATTTACATAATAAATATTGATTCTTGTAAGTTTACTAAGTTTGAAAAAGTAAAGAATTTATACACAAGTAGATTAAAAAAATTTCACCTCTTCTTTCAGTTCTTATTTAGCGAGATATTTATTTTCGAATACCGCTGCAATATAAAGAAACCCGTTTCTCTACTAAAAATGTATTTTCATTAAAGCATGCAAATACATTTATTCGATGTGATTCTTTGTAAAAATATTGACTTTCTTTAAGGATTAAAAATAGTTTAGTTTCGGTAATGTAAGTTTGTCTTTTTAAAACAAAGTGTAATTTTTTTTTCAACTAAAATAAGTTTTTTTTATTAAGTTTATATAAAGGAATAATTTACCATAAAATAAATAAACTGAAAATGAGTTAATTACAAGTGGAAACTATAGAATTCTTTCGAAGAATTTTCTCCATATACTTTATATATGTGTTTAATTATTAAATACAATTTATTTAATGGTAGTCAAAAATTACTTGAACATTTTTTTTAAATTAATATTTTAACATTATCTTCAATTTTATAATGTATACATGAAAATAGACTTGAAAATGCATAAAACTTTTACAAGTAGTATTGTTAATTTTGTTAACAAAGAATGGATAAATTTATGCATTTTTTTGCGCGTTTTAAATTCAAATTGTGTTAATATACAAATACAAACGAAACTGAGCAGCCATATCAACTATATTTTTTAATACTTAATTTTTTTTTCTTTTCACGTGGACTCTTTTTTTGTAGCTGCATTGGGAATACAAAATCATTAGTTTTTTCTAAACTAATTTATGCCTACCATGTAATAGGTAGACGTTAGTACAATTTGCAATTTATTATTTAAAAAAAAAAAACATGAAAATAAATGGATAAATCAAAATAGAATACTTTCTAGTTTATTTTCTTCCTTTAAATAACGATGTGTGAGCTTAAATGAAAACAAAATGCTTTCAAGAAACACCGATAACTTATTTCAGTTTAGAAAAATCGATATTGTGGTAACACATGGAATAAATGCTAGAAATAAATTTTGATTTACATAATAAATCTTGAGTATAGATTCTTCTAAGTTTACTAAGTTTGAAAAAAGTAATGAATTTATACTCAAGTGAATTAAAAAAAGAATCACCTCTTCCATTAGTTCTTATTTAGCGTGGTATTTGTTTTCGAATACCTCTGTAATCTAAAGAAACTCATTTCTCTACAGAAAATGTATTTTCATTAAAGCATGCAAATACAGTTATTCTGTGTGATTCTTTGTAAAAATATTGACTTTTTTTAGGCTTAAAAAATAGTTTGTTTTCGGCAATGTAAGTTTATATTTCTAAAACAAAAATGTGATAATTTTTCAGCTAAAATTATTTTTTGCATTAGGTTTAGATAAAGCAAAAAATTACCATAATATTAAATAAACTGAAAACGAATTAATTATAAGTGGAAGCAAAAAATTCTTTCGGATTATATTGTCCACATACTTTATATATGTATTTTATTATTAAATGCAATTTATTTAATACTAGTCAAAAATTAATTGAACAATTTTTTAAATTAATATTTTACATATTATCATCAATTTTACAATCTGTATATGAAAATGAATTTGAAAATGCAGAAAACTTTTACAAACAGTTTTGTTGGTTTTGTTAATAAATAATGGATAAATTTGTGCATTTTTATATGCGTTTTTAATTCAAATTGTGTTACTATACGTGCACAAATGAAATTAAGTAATCATATCATCTATTTGTTTTAATACTTAATCTATTTTCATATCACGTGGGCTCCTTATTGTAACTTAATTTTAGAAATACAAAATCATTATTTTTCATTAATTAAGCTATGCCTTCCGAGTATCTTGAACTCGTAAGTATAATTTGGAATTTATTAATAAAAAACGGATGACAATAAATGAATAATTCAAAATAGAATACTTTCTAGTTTATTTACTTCCTATAAATAACGATGTGTGAGCTCAAATAAAAACAAAATGCTTTCAAGAGATACCCAGAATTTATATTTGCTTCTATAAAAATCGATATTGTGGTAACTCAGGGAATAAATGCAAGAAATAAATTTTGATTTACATAATATCTCTTGAGTATAGATTCTTCTTAGTTTACTGAGTTTGAAAAGAGTAATGAATTTATACTCAAGTGAATAAAAAAAAAGTTTTACCTTTTCTTTCAGTTCTTGTTTAGCAAGATATATATTTTCGAATACCTCTGTAATCTAAAGAAACTCATTTCTCTACTTAAAACTTATTTTCATTAAAAAATGCAAATCCATTTATTCTCTGCGATTTTTTGTAAAAATATTGACTTTCTTTAAGTTTAAAAAAAAGTTTAGTTTCGGTAATGTAAGTTTGTCTTTGTAAAAGTAAAATATGATTCTTTTTTGAGCTAAAATTATTTTTTATATTAAGATCAGATAAAAAAAAAAGTTACATAAAAATAAGTAAAATTAAAAAGACCGTAGGATTAGCTAATTATAATTTGAAGCAAAAAAAAAATCGAACTATACTAACCGTATTTTTTATATATCTCTTTAATTATTAAATGTAATTTATTTAATAATAGGAAAAAGTAACTGAACATTTTTTAAAATAATGTTTTGAATATTATCTTCAATTTTACAATCTGCACAAAAAATAAATTTAAAACAGCACTTTTTTTAATATTGATTGTTTTGTTAGCAGACACTCGATACATCTGTGCATCTTTTTAAATGCGCTTTTAATTTAATGCTGAATTTGAAATTATTTCTGTTTAATAACTGTTAATATACGAATAAAAACGAAATTAAAAGGTATTCTGTATAAATCCAAAATGTTAAAACTATTATATTCAGTTTTTATAGCATTAGATTTTTTTAATGTTACCAAAATTATTGTAAGAGCCTCTATCGAGATAAAAATAAAAAATTTGCAAATAAATTATAACACATATAGTCACTTGACCTGACTATAGTCTAATAGTTGCAAAAAAATATTTGAAAAGAACATCATATTATAGATGAATGCTCTAAATTTCTTTATTGGATTAAAAAAAATAACCTAGTACGTGACAGTGATTTTAAATTTCTGAACATTCTTTTTCTTACATAATGTATTGCCGATGTAACAAAAGACCATTTGTAATCATAAATGCATCAGAAGCATTTACTTTCAATTTCTAAAATACACTCAAAGCAGTTTGTATAAGCGCAAGGTCGAGAGTATACCCTAGAGCGTACCAACTATACCTTTCTAGAAAAACAGAGAGTAAATTATATTCCTTAAAAAAATGCAGAGATCACTGTTTATTATACAGCAGCGGTTCCCAAAGTTTTGAATTCAAGGAGCCCTTTATGGAAGAATTTCTAAGGCGGAGCCCCTGAACCAGTAGCGGCTCGTCAGGGAATGCTGAATCAAATGTTTTATAGCAATAAAATTGTATAGAAATTTCAGTTTTAATTAATCAACCAAGTTTGTTGAATAAATAATATAAAAGATTCTGTTAAATTTTAGTGGTAAGAAAAATCTGATGCAGCACTCCTTGACGAGCCGCTACTGCCCTGAACCCAACGATGCTCTGTGGTTTACAAACTAATGTTTTTTATGCCTATGGATTAGAGAAAAATCTGCTGAATAAAAATCCGAGCCAGTAATTTCCAACATTGGTCCAAGGTTCTCAGTTTGGCCCTTTCTTGATACAGAAATTCTAAATTCATAATAGAAAATTTAAAAATCAAATTTTCCATTACATAACCCTTTAACAGTTTTATTTAATATTGCTATTATTTGACACAATAAAATAAAAATAAGGATCAAAAATCTCTTTTTTTTAAATTAAAATATCTACCTTGTGTAATCGTGATGTTTCCTCCAAATACAGCAATGATTATAGTTAAAAATTTGTGATTTCAGAAAGCTTTTCGTAACTAGGAAAACTAACTTTTTTACCCGAGCGGTGTTCAAGCAATTGTATTAAGTGGTTAATAACATCCATTTTTAAAATAAGAAATATTCTTTTGGGATTTCCAGTAAGAACTCGGAATTAATGATCAATCTGGTAGCCATGTTTGGATTATGCATTGCATTGTGGCCTATCATGTAAAACTAGTATTATTTATGGCAAAAACCACACCCACACAGAAAAAAGGTAATTTGCACAGTTTTCGTTTGTAGGGAAATACTTCTGTATGATTTTAATAGGCTACTTGCGAAAAAAGAAGAAAATGCGTAGTTCCAGTCACCTATGAGAAATGTTGTAACACGTTTTCTCTAGTTCTGCCTTCCCGTAATAGAATCATGCGATTATAGAATATTTTTTCGTTCTTCTTAAAGATTCTAGTACTTCTAAACATGCAACGAAAATGAATCACCTCTCAACTTCTTTTTTGAACCACTTTTAAGAAATACATTTAGAAGCTGGTCATCGCTTTAGTGTTTAAGTGGGCGGGGCAAAATCTATGAGCTCTATTGATAAATGCAACATTCTTAACTTTTTTGGATAATTTATATAAAGTATTTGGCTATTAATTATAGTTTTGAAAAAAGTTTATTTAGTCATCGTTTTTTACTCAAAATAGATATGTGATTAAGAACTACATATGTCAAACTGCAACTAGTAGAAAAACTGTACTAACACAATGGGGTATATATGTGGGATTAAATTTATATCACGGCGGGTACTGTTTGACAAAATATCTGAGCAAGGGGCGGAGCTGAGCAAAATTTTAAATTCTTTTTGTGATGACAAATGTAAAGAATATATTTTTTAAATTACTACGACTTATCTTATTGGAAAATGTCGCAGAAACCAATTAAAAGAAAATTTTAAAGAGGGGTTGTAAAGTGATACAAGATGCTAAAAAAATCCGTTTTCAGCAATATAAAATTGAGTACAATTACCTCAAACAGCATAGAAAATTTAAATGAACTAAGAAATTATAAAAATAAAATAAACAGATTAAAACAATTAAAGTTACGAAAAGAAAAAAAATCTATATACACAACGTATATAACTGTTAAATGAATCTACTGAAGGATTTATTAAATGATACAATATTACAAAAAATGGGCGTTTAAATCGACAAACAATGCTGTACAATGAAAAAAAGTATAAAAAATTTAAATATACAAATAACATAAACATATTAAAGAATTTCAATTTATATATAAAAAAAGAAATACATATATACATAATATATACAAATGTAATATGAAATCTAAGGTGGGGTTTTAAATTATAGAAGATACAATAAAAAATATGTTTTTAGCGATAAACATTATTTTACTATGGAAAACAGTATAAAAAAATTAAATAACTAAAAATTAATACAAATAACATAAGCGGATTAAAAAAAATAAAAAGAAATATATACACACATTACACACAAATGAATCTAGTGAGGGATTTTAAAAGATACAAGTTCTTTTTAAAAAAGGCGTTTTAAACGACAGACATTGTTTTAAAAATTAAATACAATTTTGAAAACTAGGATAGAAAATTTAAATAAATAAAATTTTATAAAAATAAACAGTTTAAGGAAATTAAAATTCCAAAAATAAAAATAATACAATATGCAATATATACAAATATTAAATGCCGATAATTATTTTTTTATTCTGCATAAAGTTTCACCAACAATAATGCATAAAAGTTTAGTGTAAAAAATGTGCTTGACTTGTTTTGCACAGTTTTTTTCTTTTTTTTAGTCTGGTGCAATTTTCAACAACTGTAAACGAATGTCTGATTATACATTTAACCGCATAATGCATTTTGTTTTAATATTTGTATAAAGGGAGAATCCAGCTTCACAGAAATATGTCGTTGAAAATGAGAGTAAAATTAATTTTGCTCCGTCTGACACGATTTTGTCTTTATCTCAATTCTACTATATTCAACTGGTGTCATGACATAAAAATTCAGTGATATGTTTGCTTTGAAAAGAGATTACAAGATCGCTTTGAAATGTTAGATCAATAAGAGTTTCGTATTCCTCTGAGCTTAAGCTGTGATTTTTTTTATACAATGAATGGATTTAGTACCCATTTAAAATCGTCCAGCATCTTTTTTTTTTTGAGCAGCTGGAAAGTAATGTTCAAATGAATCTATCACAGTTTCAAGATGATCTTGAATACTTTTCTGATTTTTTTTCAGAAACCTTGTTACTAAGCAAAAAAGAATTAAGTATAAACATATGAATAGGTGAAGCTCCAAAGAACAAAACTGTTCTCCCTTTGATTTGACAAGCAGAGTTAACAGAACTGGTGGGCTTTTTCTGTTTCGATTCACGTTGGGCATTTAATTAAGAATACTATTTCCTATAGCTTATTTTAAATCAAATTTTTAAAATAAGTTAAATACAGAAACATAAAATAAAACGATACACACCAAAAATATTATACAGAAAATAGATAAATATACAATGCAAATGCTTAGATGTTTTAAAGTGTATTATTCTATATTTTCAACCCAGTTGTAGAAATATTTATTCTTGACACACACACGCGCGCACACACACAAAAATTCCTACATACTTTTTAAAATCTTTAACTTGCAGTATGCAATTGTCTTTCGTATTTTGTTTATTTTATTGGAACGCCGCGGAGCCCCTGGAAAGTTCAGGCGGAGCACACTTTGGGAACCTCTGTTATACAGTGTGAACCCTCATATACTCTCCACATCATCCCTGTAATGGAACGATTGTAACCCCTGTCATAAGTTTGGCTCTGCTTTGTAATATCGAAGTTCTGAATTCAGTGAGTGGGAATGAGAGAAAAGATGTAATGCAAGATTTACAAAGGTATGAAAAGCGGCCATTTTCTGACAAGCGGGATGACATGAGCGGTGATGGATTGGTAGAGTAACAGCTAAATATCTGTAGTAGACTGATATAAATAAGCTTTCAAATTAAAAAAAATAGCTACTTTCAAATTAAAAAATATATTTAGGCGAAATAATTACTTCATATTTCCGTATGAATTTTTTAACTATTGTTGTGAATTCTAAGAGGACACAAATAATATTTCCTTTCAAATAACAAAAATATTTTTAACGAATATTAAAAAGAGAAAGAAAAATATGGTAAAAATTACATCAAATTCAAGCGATGCATTTAAAACGCCTGACTTTTTTTTTTTTTTTTTTTGTTCTTATACCGCAGTACAAAAAATACAAAGTAACAAAGACTCTGTGTATTTCCCTGGTTAACTGATCTTATTTGATCAAACATGCAAATAACCAGTAGATTTTTAACAGCAGCTGGATTCAAAGTTCAAAACACTTCATCAAAGGGGAATGAATGAAGACCCGTTTACAAGAAGATTGCCCCATATTATAAAAAACAACAACAACAAAAACAAAAACAGTCAATTCTTTATGATCTTTTAAAAGCCGATCATATTAGCTTGTTTTCTAAATTCCGCCGTAAAAATAAAATGTATTTCGAGTTGCTTATTGTGATTTCTTATTTTTTTTTTTAATCAAAAATTTCAATATTTTTGAAGTGCAAGCTTTTGTTTTATTTCTTATATGTTTCTTTAATAGGCTCGAATGTAACTCAAGTATTTATTTCAAATCTGAAACATAAAACAAGTGTATTTAAGTAAGACGCTTCAAATAAGAAATGATAATTGACAAAATATAAAAAAAATAATAAAATGCAAATACAAAAATTCTACGATTATATCGATTAATCCATTTTCAACACCCGTAAATCGTTTCTCTTCTTCGATATTTCAAATTAATAAAATATCACAAATGAAGCACTTTTTTTTTAAAGTGTTGTGTGGCAACATGTAATTCAAAAGAAGTATTGAACACATACTTTTTAAAATCCACAAATTAGAAATGCAGTGTTAAAGCCTTTTAAAACTTGAAAATGCATGAAAATTTTCAATATAATACAAGAAAAAAAAAAAAAAAAAAAAAAAAAAAAGTACTAAAATTTTCTAGAGAGAGCCTTATTTAAAAGATTTTTTCTTTGTGCATATTTCTGCAAAAACATCATTATTACTTACATTAAAAAACTATATATATTGGCCATTAATATTTTATTCATGAGATTATATACTATAAAAAATTACTGCAGTAATTTTGCTGCAGCAGAGATTCCAGACAATGTCTGTAAAAAAAAAAAAAAAAAAAAAAAAAAAAAAAAAACGGACTTTATTCTTATATCAACGGACTTTGTCATTAAATTGACGTGTTTTTTCCGCAAAACACAAAATTACGCAAGTTGACCGTTTATGTGAAAAAGTGGCATTTTCGGTAAATTTATTGGATAATTCACTGTAAAGTAACGTACGTTTACAATTTTTGTTACAGTATAGATAAAGTCTACAATAATATGTTATGTTGTTCTACAAACATTTAGTTCAATATCTATAAAGTAAAATGATTTTTTCTTTCTCATAACAATTTAAAATTTTAATGTTTTTTTTTTTAAATTTTATATGCAGATTTAGAGGCAATGAATTTTTATTAATTTATTTTAATTTAATATCTAGTTTCTATTTTACTTTTGTGTTGCAGCTAAAAATATTTTTTATGTGGATCATTTTAACTATAATTATCGCAAATGTATATGTTTTAACAGAATTTTATTACATTCCCATCGTTTTGTGATAAACAAACATTTTATCCAATTAAAATATTTTTAATTATATTAATTAATTTTTGATATTAAATCTATCTTGATTAATTTATGTGGAGCTTATTTCTTTTAATAGTTATGATTTGAACAAAATATGCACTTAACTTTAATTAATAAAAAAACACCTTTAAAAAAACAGATTTAATTGGCTTATTTTTTTATATTTTAAAAGCTAAAACAGTTTTAAATTAAACATGAAAAATAAATAACATTCATTCCTAGATTTTGTAATTAAATTAATGTTGTCTGAAGCTTTCAACATATATACATATATACACTGGTGTGCAAAATTTAAGGACGGAGTCCAAAAATGCCAATTTTCAAGGGATTTTCAAGCGATAATTTTCACGCGAATATTCAAACTGAAGTAATATAATTTGAATAACTGCTATCCCTGCATAACAGCTAGTCCATATGACCTCTCATTCAGGTCACACATGGTCACAAGAGTCACAGTTACTACGGTGAAAAAAAATAGGAAATTCCATACGTCTTTTTATGTCTCAAATGTGACTCCACTTTCAGGTCACTGCGACTGCTGCTTTGTGACGAGTCACCAGGTGACTTTACAGTGTCATTGAGACTCTCGTGTGACTGTCATTTGGAGGCTCTATTTCAAAGTCATTTTGAATGTTGCATATTGATAAATCACCAAACACTGTCCCATTAAAGTCACATGGTGAGTTTTCTCCACTTTTCACAGTGGTTACTTCACAGTAGGGTCTCTGTTACCATTTGACAAAGTCTTGTGACAGAAAGTCACATTGTGACTTTAATGCGTCATTGTTTGGTTATTTAAAATAATGCAACATTCACAATGACTTTGAAATTGAGCCTCCAAATGAAAGTCACACGAGAGTCTCAATGGAACGACACTGTAAAGTCACCTGGTGACTCGTCACAAAGCAGATCGCAGTGACCTGACTGTGGAGTCACATATAGTACTCATTTGAGACTCATAAAACAGACGCATGGAATTTCCTATTTTTTGTTTCGCCGTAGTGACTGTGACTCTTATGACCATGTGTGACCTGAATGAGATGTTATATGGACTAGCTGTTATGCAGGGATAATAATTATTCGAATTATATTACTTCCTGTTGAATATTCGCGTGAAAATTATCGCTTGAAAATTCCTTCGAACTTTGCACACCAGTTACATATACTCGTGCATTCATATTTATTTTTTTGTTTGTGGAAGGCATAGTTTTTCGTTTTCACATCAGAATTAATATATTTCACATAGCTAATATATTAAAGACAGATGTATAACTAACAATATTTAAAAAGAAATTTATGCGTAAGAAATGTTTCTAATCATAAATATGCAAAAAAATTTACATTTTTGAAATTATTTTTTTATTTATTAATCTAAAATTTCTACCAATATATAGCATTTTTAAATAGCAAGTTATTAATTCATTATGAGTAATAAAAATATGTATGGGTTTAAATATTTAATGACACATGCAATATTAAAATAATAACTCATAATAATATCAATATATATATATTTAATTGGTAATTGTTAATTTACTATAAATTGAAAAGTCTATGGATTAGAGTTTTTTTGTGTGATATATACATATATAAATACATGTATGTAGCAGGAAGTTAAATATGTTCGTGTTGTTTATTCGTTGAAATTGATGCTTCATGCAAAGCCTATGGATTAGAGTTTTTTTTTGGGTGTGATATATACATATATAAATACATGTATGTAGAAGGAAGTCAAATGTGTTCCTGTTGTTTGTTCGTTGAAATTGATGCTTCATTTAAAGTAACTATTTAAAAAATACTGCTGAAAGTATTATGCAATATCAGATGCTCTACTACTTCGTCGGAAAAGCGACATGCCTGTTGATCACTGCGCCATTTGGGGGATGATATGGTGTCAAAAAACCCCGGCCCTTTCCTGGAGGAATTCGATTTTTCTGAAAATTTATTACCCATTAATCGTCAGACTCAAAAATAAATAATGAAAGTAAAATAGAATTGAGCAAAAGCTAAACAAATGTATCAGATTTAATTAATAAATAACTCAGATTGAATTAATTTAAATAATAAGTAATAATTAGTCCCAATATAAATATATGTAGTAAATAAACACTTTGCACATATGAATTAATAATTATAAAAAATAAATTAATGCAAAAGTAAATAAATAAATCTTTACTGTCTGAAACTTTTTAAGGAGAAATATTTTACAATGTAATACTGACAAGTTTCCATTTTTTATACTGTAAACAAAAAATAATAAAAACCCTAAATAAACAGTAGTATAAATTTCTATAAAGGAACATATAGAAATATTCCATATATTACTGCTTAGTGGTATCTTACTATTTATTTTACGGTTTATTCTTGTTATTTAACAGTATAATTCTCGATTTTATTGTATTATAAGGCACCCCATAGATGCTAGTATAATACTAAAAAATCATTTTTGTATTATACATCTGAATGCTTATAGTATTATAAACGTATATACAGGGCGTTTCAAAAATGACCGGTATATTTAAAAAATCAATAAAAACTAAACGGGAAGCGATAGAAGTACACCCTTTGTTGTAATATGCTTCAGGCAACTGTAAATTTTCAAGCAGAAAAGTTTTCAAAATTAGTTACAATTTTCAACAACAGATGGCACTGCAGTCTGAAAAATCTAAAGTACTATATTTTTCACATATCCACCTTGCGCAGCTATAATATGGCGTAGTTTCTTAATGAAATTACCAGAAACCTTTGTAAACGTGTCCAGCAAGATGGCTTCATATGCAGAAGAGATATGCTGCTTCAGTTGTTCAATTGTTTCTGGACTGTGGTGGTACACGTTGTCTTTCAAGTGAAAAATCCTCTGTTCTAAGGAATAAACCATTTTTTCAGAGCAAATTCGTAATCTGTGAACAGGGCACGCTTACAGCAGAAAGACGTATTACAGAATGGCGAACTTACAGCCTGCGTTTTCTTCTATATTTTTCAAATTGCCTGCAGTGCCATCTGTTGTTGAAAATTGTAACTAATTTTGAAAATTTGTCAACCTAAAAATTTACTATTATCTCGAGCATATTGCAACAATTGGTTTATTTCTATCGCTGCCCGTTTAATTTTTATTGATTTTTCAAATATACTGGTCAATTTTGAAACACCCTGTATGTATAACAATAATTATTTAGTTTATACACTCTCAAAAAAACTTCCGTCTTTTCACAGAAAATGCACTGGCAGCACTGCTGCCAGAAATTGTCTGTATATTGACGATTTTCTGTTTATTATTTTCTCTGTCAAAAGAGGAAAAATATCCGTCACTTGAAAAAAGTTTGGAAAAAATCAATGCGGAAGAGGCGGGGATCGAACCAAGGACCCCAGGATTACCAGACCAACGCTAATCCACGGCGCTACGGCTGCTCATGATGATTGTGCGTTAAAATAGAACCGTTCATTTCATATGGTGTGGGTTGGTGTATTTCGTTAAAAAGCTTTTAATTATGCAGTTAATCTCGGAAAGATTTCATCTTTAATGAAACTGTGGCTGGTTTTTTTTTACGTTTAGTATTAATATAGTATAAAAATGTGAATTTTAAATATATTACGTAGAATGTTAGAGAAAAAACATGGATGTTCTATTTGTGAGAATTTTTGAACGAATTAAGAAAGTAATTGTTATTTATTTTTAAATTCGAAAACATTTTTGTCTTTTAAAACTAAATTAGACATTTTAATCAATAGAATATTTTTGCTTTTCATTTTAAAAATAAATTCGAACTTATTACTAACAGACCCAATGCGCATGCGTGCTGGATATAAACGGAAACTTTTCCTCATTTTTCGACGCTCGGAATGAACTCACAGAACAAATACGTTTTCTGGGAGAACAGAAATTATTTGTGAAAAAATAACGATAACTTAGTGTATATTGACGAATTTTTCTGACAGTGTAGTATAATAAAAATCACTTATAGACTTTTCACTAATAGACTTTTCAGTATGGCTTAATGTTATTGGTTAATATGCATGGCATGATAACTAACGGGCAAGCTTTTACAAGTTCATTAAATAGAAATGTTTGCCTCATTTAGAATTATTATGAATTATTATGAATTAAATAGAATGGTTGCCAACCTTTGTTCAGATTTCGAAATTTGATTTGTGAAATTTGAAACATTCAGCGGACAGTATCCCGCTCTCCATCGAATAAAATATATTATAGAAGGGTGACTCGCAATCTTACTTTGTATAAGTTTGGCACAGGATGCTCGTTGGGATCAATAAAAGCATGTCAAATTCAATTCGCCTGGAATAAATTAGATCGGGATAGAATAAACTGGAAAATTGGCTCCGTTGGAGGTCTTTGGAATTATTAGGTATATGCCAAATTAAATTGTCCAAATTTAAATATTATCGGCCTAGGCTAAACTAGTTAAAACCAATGAATAGCAGACTAACTGTAAATTCATTGGTTACCAATCTGAACTTTCGTTCAGATTTCGAAATTTGATTTGCGAAATTTTGAACATTCAGGGGACAGTATCCCACTCTCCATCGAATAAAATATATTATAGAAGGGTGACTCTCAATCCTACTTTGTATAAGTTTGGCACAGGATGCTCGTTGGGATCTATAAAAGCATGTCAAATTGAATTCGCCTGAAATAAATTAGATCGGGATAGAATAAACTATAAAATTGGCTCCGTTGGAGGTCTTTGGGATTATTAGGTATATGCCTAATTAAATTGTCCAAATTTAAATATTATCGGCCTAGGCTAAACTAGTTAAAACCAATGAATAGCAGACTAACTGTAAATTCATTGGTCAACAAACTGAACTTTCGTTCAGATTTCGAAATTTGATTTGCGAAATTTTGAACATTCAGGGGACAGTATCCCACTCTCCATCGAATAAAATATATTATAGAAGGGTGACTCTCAATCCTACTTTGTATAAGTTTGGCACAGGATGCTCGTTGGGATCTATAAAAGCATGTCAAATTGAATTCGCCTGAAATAAATTAGATCGGGATAGAATAAACTATAAAATTGGCTCCGTTGGAGGTCTTTGGAATTATTAGGTATATGCCTAATTAAATTGTCCAAATTTAAATATTATCGGCCTAGGCTAAAATAGTTAAAACCAATGAATAGCAGACTAACTGTAAATTTATTGGTCAACAATCTGAACTTTCGTTCAGATTTCGAAATTTGATTTGCGAAATTTTGAACATTCAGGGGACAGTATCCCACTCTCCATCGAATAAAATATATTATAGAAGGGTGACTCTCAATCCTACTTTGTATAAGTTTGGCACAGGATGCTCGTTGGGATCTATAAAAGCATGTCAAATTGAATTCGCCTGAAATAAATTAGATCGGGATAGAATAAACTATAAAATTGGCTCCGTTGGAGGTCTTTGGGATTATTAGGTATATGCCAAATTAAATTGTCCAAGCTTAAACATCATCAGCCTAGGTTAAACTAATTAAGACCAATGAATAGCAAACTAAACTAGTTTATATTATCTATTACTTTAGGATAAACAACATGGGCCTAAGAAAAACGAGTTCATCTTACATGCATTAAGATAAACTAGTTTGACCTAGGTCACTCAAGTTTGACAAAAAATCGGGTTTGGTCTAAGAAAAACGAGCTTATCCTGCTCACATTAGTATAAACTAGTTTGAAGCTACTCAAGTTTTGCCTGAAATCGGGTTTGGCCGGTAACATATACATTCTTAAACAGAAGTATTTCATCTGCTTGAAATTTCTTATGTCATTTTCATTTTTAAGTTGTTCAGGTAAATTTTGCTTCCTTATAGTTTCTTTTCATTTGCGAAAAGTATACAACGTAAAGATATTTTATCAGCAATATTTTAGCAGTATACTCTTTATTAAATCAGTTTCTTAAGATATACTTTTAAGATGAATAAACAATTGCCAACAGAGCATCTTAGTTTGTTTGTTAAAGCATTAGATTTCTTTTAGAATTTTTTGGAGTATCATAATTCAACGCTGAACACTTTGACTAAAATATTATTATCTAAGAAAAATAAATTCTTTTTCGCTACATATGCAGCAAAAATATCAAAATTCAGCGGATAAGCAAAATTTTAATATCCACAAATTTGTAGGCTCTAACTTTCGGAGAGACGGAAACTTATGTTAGATAGTCAAAATAAAATGGTAGTATTGAAATAAAAGTCGAAACTATACCACCCAGAAAATATAAAACGTCTCAATAAAAGATTATGGTGGTTTATATTTCGCTTATTGAAAATTTTCTACGCTTTTTGAAAGAACTTTTGAAACAATTTTATGTCAGTATAAAATTTATTAAAGATATAAATTTTATTCTTTATTTGAATCTTTAGAACATTCGTAAACAAACCAAATCACTTTCTATAAATTTTTATTACTGTTTATTAATATTTAATATATTTTTGAAATAAATCTGCAAAATATTTAAAGACGACGTGTATGGTGAAAATTATGTTTCAAGTATTTTCACTTACTTAGAAAAAGAAGATCATACAAAAAAGATTTTTATTATTGTTTTTAAATCTTGGTAAAAATAAAGATTCTAAAAATCTGATAAGTAGCTGAAGGTTGTTATGGAGGATAATAGAATTTAGACACACACACACGTTTGGAAAATTTTGAGTTAAATGATAATTGAATATAATGAATGAATCTATTTTACATAATGCTCATTTTATTTACATTGTTTTTACAATAGGAATATTTCATTAAGAACTATAATATATTCTAACTACATCTTATCCAGGCGGTTACGAGCACAAAAAATGATAACAGAACGTAACCTTCTCAGTCCTAATATTTATGTATAGGAGACAATAAATAACACTTTTTAAACATACTCAGAAATGAATACGCGCATTTCACGAAATTTTCTTCGTTTTTGACGAAACCGTTTCCTGGGAAATGCTCCGAACAAATATTTCGTCAAATTGATGAAATTAGTTTCCTTGCTAATTTGGCGATACCAGTTTCATCAAAAATTTCCTCAAAAAAAGGGCTACTGCTACCATTTATCGATTTTTTTAGAATCTCATGTATTCATTGACAGAAGAAAAAAGACTGTTCGAACGGTTTCGGGACAAGACAGTTTCGAACTCACAACCTTCAAAGCGGGGTCCGATACTCTAGCTGCACACGTACCTCACACACGTTCCTCAGGTAGATGTGATTATAAAAGCATATGCTAAATTACAGTGTGTGTTAAAAATTTTATAACTTAATTGTAATTTTATCGATTCTGTTAAAATTCTTGCAATAATTAATAAGACGAATTCATTATTATGATATTTTATGGTTAATGAATAATTATAATATTGCTTGATTAAATAATAATTATAGAAATTTTATTTGCCCAACGAATGATACAGACTAGTAATTTGTTGCGCTGAAATAACGAATTATGAAGTGCCTAGTGGGACAGTTTTTACTACTTAAAGCAGGTGGATAAGATTTAAACAATCTACTGTTTATAGAGGGGGGTGAGGAATATTATGTATATTTTAAGTTTGAGTGAAAAAAGAATATACTTCTTAAAGAAAAAATAGATCCTGGAATTTTGAAATTTTACTGTTCAAATTTACCTTTTGAACAGTTTTGTAGAAGAAAGTAATATTTTTTTTTTCGAATTAAATCATAACGAAATACAACATACAAATAAATAAATGAATACAGTAATAAACACCCCTAAAAACTTTAAATAAAAAAATAATAAAATATAAATAAAACAATTGCAGAAAAAATAACTGCCTACATTTCATTACTTTCTGAAAAATGCTAAAATGTGATGCTTTAAAACAAATTATTAGAGGACTAACATAAACAAACAAATATCTGCTTGCTAAATTAGGAAGATTTGAGGAGGTACAATAGCGGGTCAATCTATAAACAGCTACTGCGAGTGATTCCTTAAAATTTATCTAGTCTGGCCATGATTAAAGAAGCACTTTCGTCAAATGTTTGAGAGTTCACGTTTCATTGAAAGTCAAGTGATTTTGATATGAAATGATCGTCAAAAACGACGATTAGTTTGATTTATTTTATGACAGCCGATTATCTACACGACGGATATAGGCCCTTAAGGGGGTGCAATTCCCGCTACGGGGGTCTTTTTATGGGAACCCAATCTGTATTCACGCAAGGAAATCCAAGGTTAGAGAAAAAACCACGAAATATTTCGATCGATTAGGCCAACGGTCGTAACTGGATTCGAACCCAGCACCTGCCGTCTACCAGTTTCGAGGTCAGAACCTCGCGGCCACTGGTTGGGACCAAAAACGGTGAAATAAGGCTCAAGGATTTCTGAATCGTCAAAAATTAGAGTTTTATTTCTGAGAGTTAATTAATTTCTATAATTGTTAAAATTACTTACGGATCTTTTAAAATAAATACACACTGCAAAACATTTGTGTAACGTTACTCCATAAAACTGGTGGCTGCCTTGCTGCCTCCAGTTTCGTGGAGTATTTTAACCGATATAATCGGTGTAACATTGCAATGTTACACCAGTAACACATGTTTTTATTACACCATTATGTAAGTGAAAAATTACTCAATGAAGTGTAAATCGCAGCTGCCACCAATTTTGTGGAGTAACGTTACCACAAATGTTTTACAGTGCATGCCTATCACAACCGTCGATATATCATATGACACATCTTTGGAGATGCTTTATAGTAATTTTAAACTTTTTTGTGGACTTTCTTAATATTAGTCTCAGGACCCAGGAGGACAAAATTAGTTCTTGTCGTCGCCGTAACACTTACCCATTATGGATATGCATAATTTAAAATATGAAAATAAAACATGTGTGCATTTTTTATAAAATGCATCTCAATTTCAAATAGTTCAAGAGCCGACCACACAAAATCCTAAGTCATCGAGCACAAGAATAATTCCTTTATTTTATGGAAGAGTAGCTACAGAGGAATCTAATGATCCATGTTTGCGAAAGCGAAGTGGTGCATAAGCCAAAAATTTATACTCCTAGTGGTTGACTCGTAGGCTTAGCATTGTGTTTGCCGTGCAATCAAAAGTATGAAAACATGGAAAGCTGGGTTCAGGAAAATATAATGCTAAACCTACGAATCAACCAGTAATGGTATTATTTTTGGCTTTCGCACCACTTCGCTTCCGACATTCATGGATCATTAGATTACAATATTACTACTCTTCCATAAAATAAAGAAATTTGTTTCGTACTCGATGAGTAAGAGTTTTTTGCAGTCGGGTCTTGAACTAAAAATAAAATCAAAACACCTATTTAAGTATTTTTCTTCATAGTAATCCTCTATTACTTAATTGTGGGCATTACTTAATTAACCCGTCGACGAATTTGCACAAAATATATTAATCGACAAAATACTCGTAAATAATATAAGTTGGCATTTTTTTAGAATAACAAAAAAAAAAAATAATAAATAAGTAAAAGATTAATAAAAAATACAAGTAAAACATCGAATTATATATCACTTGATGATGTAAAAAACACATGTAACGTGTTTAATGTCAAGTGACCGTGATATATCAAGTGACATTAAGCCATTATTGGCATTTATGCTTATAGCTTCTCCATTACTAACAATTTACTGTGTCGCGTTAAGCTTCTCATTTCCAATTACAATATATATATATTTGAATTGAAATTTGAATTAAATACAGAATCATAGAAAAACAAAGAATTTAGAAAATATGATTACAATTATCTCGGAAACTATTTATTCGATCGACTTTACTCTTTATGCAAAATGTACGTGTTTTATTGTTATACATTCACTCCTCAAATTAAAAAAAAATAGAAAATCTTCGTATACATTTCATCAGAACGATTATTTGGAGAGTCCTTAAAAAATAGTTCAGGATAATCGAGGTTACTGATATTCAGTAAGCTTCTGATTATTATACACTATTAACAGACAAAATTTAAGTCTCTATTTAAATTTGTTCGGGAGATAGGGCGTTTACTGACACACAGACAGACGCATAGACCTACAGACAGATGGACGGCGAATTTTTTCTAAATATATGTTTTTCGAAATCTTCAGTATCTTAAACGTGTAAATGCGTTTTTTTTTTTTTTTTTTTTTTTTTTTTTTTTTTTTTAATGATTGCAGTATTCATTCTAAACTTCGTATGTCGGGTAAGTAAAAGGAATGTGTAAAGATTTTTTTTTTCTTTTAAATAACGGTGTCACTATTTTGTTTACTTTCCCTTTTTGTCGTTCTATTAAGTGGAAACATAAATTGTCAAATTCTTATTTCTGCGGTAATGCTTGCATGTAAATATTAGGATTATGCTAAATCTGATCAATATTTTTAACAAAACTAACAAATTTTGAATTATTACAAATTACAATTAATCGATAATGTATGCACTGTTCCGTTCGATGAAGTTTCAACATGTCTCTTGTTCATGTATATAATTCCGCGCTCATGAAATTTTTTATGTTAATAGATAAAAAGGTGGATGAATTATTGTTATTTTTTAAAAAGATGAGATTTTATTATCTAAGTTTTTTTACATTGATCGAAATAAATTATAGGCAGATGATGCAAAGTAGGAACAATACGGTGAGTAAATAAAACCACTCCAAACAAATAGAAAAGGTATGTTTTAAGTAGTGAGAATGGCATAAAGTCTTGTATTGTAAGGACAGTTACTTTTTCCGTTTAATAAAACAGATATTCCCAGGATGATTTTTCCCTTTAAATCACTTCATTTGAAATAACAATTTACCAATTTAGAGTTCCAGTTTTCAGGTAACTTATCCCTTAAATTAATTCCCTTTCATTGTTGTCATGCATTAATAGAAATGACATAGTCATTCTTTAGTTCTTTAGTCATTCATACACTGTAAAAAATGTCAGATGTTTCTGAATATATAAAAATATACTGTAATCAAAAACGAAAATATACAGTGACCTCATCTAATTCACCTAAGGTTTCGAAAAACGTTTCTTTACCTTTAAAAATCCCAGAAATCTATTTGTTTTCGAAATTTAAAGAAGAATTGATAAAAATTTTTATTAGCTGCCCCTCCATTTCGGAAACGTTTCTAAGTAGCTTTTACAGTACAATAATCACTTTTCTCAAATCAAAATATCACTTTTTCGGATGCTACCAATTTATACAAAAATATTTTGATATTCAGAAAGCCCGTTTAATAGACAAACATACAATATCAACAGTATTATCATTAATATGAAAATTGACATTATTTTGTTACAATTGCACGCCCAAAATCAGTTATGCAGCTGAAAATGATTATTTGAGAATTGATAGAATCTGTAAAAATGATAGTTTGATTCGAGAAAAGAGAGTATTGCACTGTAAAAGCTACTTAAAAACGATTCCGAAATGGACTGACAGCTAATAAAAATTAATTTTTATAAATTCTTCTTTAAATTTCGAAAACAAATAACTTTCTGGAATTTTTAAAGGTAAAGGAACGTTTTTCGAAACCTCACATGAGTTAGAAGAGGTCACTGTATATTTTCATTTTTGATTGCAGTACATTTTTACATATTCAGAAACATCTGACATTTTTTACAGTGTAGTCCAACTTTAATTTTGGATACAGCCCTTGAAACAGACTCATTTTAAAATAAAATTATTGTTAAATCTAATTCCGATGTACATTGATAGGAAACAATTAACCTTTTTTTCCACCGAATTATTTATCAAGAAATTGATCCACCTCAATAATTATTTTCTTTCATATCTGAAGGTATACTGGAATTTTTACATAATACTAATGTGGAATTTAGATCTAAAACTGATTAAATATATCGGTAACTATAAGTTTTTTGCGAAATATTTATAAAAATAATCAGATTAATTATCCAAAATTTCTCTTTTGAAAATATCGCAATTCTTAAAAAAAACAACGAGATTAAATGCATCATGATCCTTCCTATAAATGGAAATGCTTTCGCAGTTGAATATGTTTCATACAATTTTATTTAAAGAAAGAAAAGTAAAACCTATGAAAAGGAATAATAAAATTACCACTTTTTAAAAATATTTAGCTTCGACTCTTTTTCTATTCTGCCTAAATTTGATCGAGAAGAGTTTTTTTATGTGGAATGAATAAATTCTTTTATTAATAGACATAGTAAATAAGTTTTTTATAATTTTTTTCAATGTTACTTTAAAGTACTGTTGGTGCATAAAGAGTTAAACACCCCTTAAAAAGTCTGAAACATTTTATAAGAAAGTTAATGGTACCAAATGATTAGTAATAAAGTGTTTTTAAATGTTCTGCATAAAATTTCGTTAGTGAACCATCTATACATCAAAACAAATTCAAAGTTTTTTTTTTTTTTTTTTTTTTTTTTTTTTTTTTTAATAACAATACTCAAGTATGACTTCACAAATAAATTCTATACTCTTCTGTTAGCTTAAACCAGAATTTTCATGGGGTTTCTACGATTAGTTTCAGGGAAAATAATTATTTTAAAATGAGGTTATTTTAGGAGCTGTATCGAAATTAAAGTTTGGCAGTGAATTGTTCAAATGCTACAGAATGATTATGTCACTTCTATTAATGTGTGATTTCTTGATGTTATGCCTATGCCTATCCCATTCGCTTGGCTGTTGCAAACGCAAATGTTCGAATAAAATGAATAATGTATGTATTCTTTCATAGTATCTTTTTTTACATATCACAGAATGGCATTTGAACCTTCATTTTGATTTTCTTAAACATAACTTCAAAACTACACGTGCTTGAAAAAAACCTGAAATAAAGAATTCGTATAAAGCAGAACATGATAAATATAAATCTATAAAAAATTGTATCTTTTATTTCAAGTATTTTTACATGAATTTTAAATTTCATAAATCTTAGCGTAAAATGTTGACAAATGCAATTTTTATTCATTTATGTTTTGGTTTTTCAGTATTAAAATCATAGAAAAATATCACATTATGATTATTATTTTCAATGATCCGAGCTGCGTTATAAATTACAGGCAGTTGAAATACACTTAAATTAAATTCCCCACATCTTAAATTTTTTTTTATAATTTTAAAATAAGTAGTAAACGGCATTTCCTTAATTTGAGATTTCTTTGGGATTTAAATTGCATGTCAGTATATTGAGAAGTAAAAAAAATATTCACTAAAAATAGAGTTTATTGTTTAAAACATTTTTTTTATTAGTTCATTAATATATAAATACAATACAATAGTTTATATTACATGAGGAAAAAAATAAATAAATGAATAAATTAGTTTCAGGGAAAATAATTATTTTAAAATGAGGTTATTTTAGGAGTTGTATCAAAATTAAAGTTTGACAGTGAATTGTTCAAATGCTACAGAATGATTATGTCACTTCTATTAATGTATGATATCTTGATGTTACGCCTATGTCTATCTTATTCGCTCGGCTGTTGCAAACGCAAATGTTCAAATAAAATGAATAATGTATGTATTCTTTCATAGTATCTTTTTTTACATATCACAGAACGGCTTTTAAACCTTCATTTTGATTTTTTTTTAAACATAACTTCAAAACTACACGTGCTTGAAAAAAAACCTGAAATAAAGAATTCGTATAAAGCAGAACATGATAAATATAAATCTATAAAAAATTGTATCTTTTATTTGAAGTACTTTTATATGAATTTTAAATTTCATAAATCTTAGCGTAAAATGTTGACAAATGCAATTTTTATTCATTCATGTTTTGGTTTTTCAGTATTAAAATCATAGAAAAATATCACATTATGATTATTATTTTCAATGATCCGAGCTGCGTTATAAATTACAGGCAGTTGAAATACACTTAAATTAAATTCCCCACATATTAAATATTATTTTAATTTTTTTTATAATTTTAAAATAAGTAGTAAACGGCATTTCCTTAATTTGAGATTTATTTCGGATTTAAAATGCATGTCACTATATTGAGAAGTATAAAAAAATATTCACTAAAAATAGAGTTTATTGTTTAAAACATTTTTTTATTTGTTCATTAATATATAAATATAATACAATAGTTTATATTACATGAGGAAAAAAAATAAATAAATGAAAAAGCGAATATCCATAAACTTTTATTTGAACGAATATACAAATACGCATGAAAGTTTATGTAAATTTCTACAAAATTTGGCAAAAGGATGTTATTTTCTTTCGTAGCATGAAACATATCGGAAGTTTTATTGGCTTTTCTAAAATATTTCAAAAAGGGAATACAGAAAATAGGATATAAACAGATTCGAAAATTGAACATGAATGTATAAAATAAAATGTTTTGCATGTATGCTTTGTCCATACATGTAAATTCCAAAATAAATTTTTATACCATTCAGTTTGTTTTGTTTACAATTTAATAGTTTCATTTACATTTTTAAAATTTTTTTAAAAATATATTTGATTTTACTTTTGTGATTTTTATGGCACTGAAAAGGTGGGGGGGGGAGGTAACGTAATGTGATTGAAGGCTGTCTCGAAATGAATATAAATATATAAATTTACATTATTGCAGCTTTGAAATAATTATCATCTGCACTACATTGAATAATAAAAATAATCCATATATATACTCATATACATAAAATACAAACGGAAAGTTTGCTTCAGCAACTTACTCCTCGGGTTCTCCTGAAAGGATTTTGATGGAATTTGAACTGATAGATACCTATTATTTCAGGGGCACTTTTCGTAAGTAGCATATCGTTCTACGTAGATTAATTACACATTTATGATGAAAAGTTCAGTTTGTTTAGATTTTTTTTCGCATACGTTTTTGATCTTGGTGACGGCATATTATGCTATATATTTGTTATAAACGTGTTTGTTTGAAGATTGAAACGTGTATGTCTGTTAGAAATTGAAAAATACAGACAACTCAAAAATTTAAATGAAAAAATTATTGCTCATTTTATTTAAAATACAGCGAAATACAGTTTTCACGTGAAATAACAATGTTAAATAAAAATGTTGAATTTAAATATGAGAGGAACACATGTACGAGTTAAAATAAGTATTCATTTTAAAACTGTATTTTTTAAAACAATATGTGACGATTTATTCTTTTTTTGCCTATAAGGACTTGCATAAGAAAAACTAGTCGTTAGGGGCCACCATAATACTTACCTATCATGGATATGCATAATATAAAGTATGGCTATAAGCATACGCAAACTATTTATAAAATGCATCGCAATTTCAAAATAAAATTTAAACGTGTTTTAAATATTTTTAATAGATAGAAATGTTCTATTAATGATCTGATGACGAACCATTTTCGACAAATTATATAAAGTTCCAAACAACTCAAGTAATACCTAATTGCGTAAAAGAAACATCCTTATATCTCCAAAAATAATTATCATACTAATAACAGCATACTGAGTCGGATTAAGCATCTTATATCCAATTAAAATATATTGTTGAATTGAAATGTGAATGAAATACAAGGTCATGAAAAATCGAAGAGTGTGGAAAATAGGATTACAAAAATCTCATCGACTAATTATCCAATTGATTTCGATTTTTATGCTTCGATTTTTATTTTACTGTTTTTTTACATATATTCCTTAAAATAAAATATTGGAAAATTTGTATGTACCTTTCATCAAAACGAAAATTTAGAGAGTCTGAAAATAAAAATATTTCTGAATAATCGCGGTTAATCATATTAAATAGGCTCTTTTGCATTTTTACATACTAAGTACACACCAAATTTCAAATCTCTATCTCAATTTGTTCGGGAAATAGAGCGTTTACAGAAACACAGACAGACAGACGGACGGCAATTTTTTTTTCTAAAAATATGTTTTTCGGAATTTGCAGCGTTTAAAACATGTAAATCCGTCAAAAAAATCTATTTTCAAAACGCTTGCAAGACTTACCCTACACTACGTATGATGGGTAAGTAAAACTTACCTAAAATTTTATTTAAATAAAGTCTTCTTTTCTTTTTTTAATTATGTCAAAGTTTATTTCAACATTTGAAGACATTATATATTAAGATATATTACGAATTTTGAGATGTTGATGTTATTTATGACAGGGCCCTAGAGGAAGAGCCCTCCGTGGGGGGAGGGGGTATCTCTAAGGGATCGTAACTCGTAAGATTACCTTGGGTTTGAAGAAAACCACGATAAACCCCGATTGATAGAAAGACGGGCGCGATTGCGTTCGAACCCAGTACCCTTCTGTCTATATCCTTCGACTGTATAACTTCTCAGTCACTAATGGGTCCTAATTTATTAGGATTTTTATTTTACTTTTGTCGTCAACAATTTGATTTTAATCCATGTGTGATATCGGTCCTATCGATGTTTACAAGAAGGGAATTTTTTTTTCACGGCAGGTTTTTTGAGTAATTTGTTACATTCAAATGTAAATTATATATATAAAGTAATCAACATTATGTAAATAGAGTCAGATATTTAAACTTTAATTTAAACATCTGTTTTCCACATATATTGCAAAATAATTTAAATTGAGATATTTAAAAGAAAAAAAAAATGATTAACTTTACTAAGGAAGCAAGCCGATTTGTTTTCCGAAATTTGTGTATACATAAAAATACAAATGCAAATTTCGTTTTAACTACTTATAATTCTACTTAGGCTGAATTTCTTTTGATGATTTTGTAGTGCTAGATAATTTTTCATGGAAGGTTTCTGTATATAACATCTGCGTTGATTATTGATAAAACTAAGAGAATCCGCCCCCTACGAGCTATGCTCGTGAACTCCCTTTCGGGCACACGAGACTCTAAAAATACGCTATTTTGATCAGCTTATAAAAAGATTATGCAAGATTGAATTATATTCAAAAATCCAGTGGCGATCTACTGGTAAACAGGTTTTAATTCATTTCTTTTTGATTGGGAAATTTTAAGCTCGAATAAGTTTCTGTTTAAGAAATTCAATGTTTGTTTTCTTGTTTGTTTAAAAAATATCGGTTAAACGTTTGCGAATAAGCTAATAAAAAAGGAATTAAGTAAATAGTGTCTTTATCCCAATATTTTTGAGCAACGTTGTAATAAAGTTGTTTTAAATGAGACATTTTATGTCTATCTCTTTAAATCTGACATAATTATCTCTTTTCTTTCTTTTTTAATATTCACATAAAAATACATTTTTTGTTAGACTATAATTAAGAATTTTTCACTCAGTTTTATATATATATTATAGATTATTAATATTATATATTAATAATCTATTATTGTATTGTCTATTATTGTATAATTATTATTGTATTTTAAAGAAATAAGTTAGTGACACAATTTTAGAGACTCTCAACTTTTTATCTGAAATAGATTTGAAAAAAAGTTTTAGCAAAGCATAAAAAGCGCATTTTTAAGGCAAATATATATATATATATATATATATTTGCCTTATATATACAAAAAAATATATATATATATATGCACACACGCGCAATGTTTAAAATATACTATTTTAAAATCTTCCAGAACCATAAAATTTTAGTATCATAATCATTTAGCACTTTTATCTTTTAAGTCTATTTTTAGGGTTATAATTTAAAACTCAAAAAATTGAAGCATTTAATATTCCACGTGCCTTAATGTAAAAAAAAAACAGTATTTTTTAACCAAAGCAAACTGATCTTTGAACAAATATTTGTGAGTAAAGATTCACCAACTAAAACAAAAATAGTTTTATACTGCTAAACTGTATGCATAATCATACATAATTTTTTAATACATTTTATCAAAATATATTTTTTAATATAGTTTATTTTCAAATTCAAAGACTTTTTACATTTTGCCATAACCGCTGATTCTATTATAATAGGGAAGGTACGGGAGATTTGATACATAGTGAGGAATGATACAGTGATATTTTTTCTCAACAGATGCATCAGAAGACAATTTAAACACATTTCAGATCTTTTTTATTTGCACGGCTATCATTAGGAGAAATTAGCAGTGGAAAACTGACAATTTTGCTTTTCTTTTAATGTTGAATGAATGAATTATTTTGGAATGTCAATGTAATTCTTTTCAAATAATGATTTTTTTTTTTTATAATTCTTATTATTGTAAAGATAATATCTTGTTCCTTTTATGATTCAGGGAAGTACGTTGTTAAGGATTAATTTTACTAGAAAACAGACTGCTATTTTGTAATTTCATTTATACAGGTAAATGAAAATCCAATAAGTCATGATCGTGAGAAATGATACGCTTGTATATTTATTATTATTATTATTATTATTATTATTATTATTATTATTATTATTATTATTATTATTATTATTATTATTATTATTATTTTTATTATTATTATTATTATTATTTTTACAGAAAGAGCTATTGAAATCGGTAAGGGTGTATTAATTTGTAAAGTTATTCAAAAATCATTGACTAAAACAAATATTTTATCTAAATTTAAAGAAACTGGAATTCATACGTTTGGTATTAATTGTTTCGATAATACTTTTTTTTTTTTTACTCTGAACATTTTATAATCATCTCAACAATGCAAGTGACCGACGAGTTAAATATGAATCAGTTATCTAATAACATGACATTTAAAAATTCTGCTGATGAAAATACAGGGCTGTCATGCTAAGTTTACGCTACGAAGACATTAAACCTTATCCCAAGAAAAAAGCTTCAACCACAAAGGGTGGAAAATGTATAGTAAAACCTTTAATATTTATAAATACACGTTAAAAAAATAACAATTAAAAAAGTTATGATTAATTTAAGAATAAAAGACGCAGAATTTTTCAGCAAAAATGGCTACCTAAATCAAATATGCTTACAAAAAATTGCATTTTACTGCAGTGAATATGTAGAATTTATATCCTTTATATCCTATTATATGTAGATTCTTCCGATAATAATGATGCTGGTTTATATAATCTAGTTTGCGCTAATTCATAGATGATCTTGGCTTTTCAATTAAAAAGATTATCCTACTTATGTAGATTACATAGAAAATCAGTGTGATAGTAAACAATTAGTTTGGTATTGTCATGTTGAAGAAAAAGAATTTAAATAACCTTAGTGAAATGTTTCTGGAATTTAAGACGACAATATGAAAAAAAAATCATTAAATCCACCCAAATTTAGTTATTAAAATAACAGATTTATTGGTATTTTCTAAGATAGTTTAAATGTGTTTAAGTTAAACTGTTTGTAAATCAGCAACATTCACTTCAGTTTCCCTTGTAACATCTGTTATTTTCTTAATTTTCTAAAAAAATTTAATAAAACTATTAAAAATTTCTTGCAATAAAAATTTCTGCAATAAAAATGTTCCAAGGCCATATCTTTTAAAATTTTGCTGAAATATTTCAGATTTTAACATAAAATGTTGTATGATATATAAATTGAATTGTCTGCTATATTTGTTTTTGCTGTAATTAACAGTGCATCAAATCTCCCTTGCAAGCGTATCAATCCTACCCAATATAGGGGAGATTTTATACATCAGCAACCATTCAAAATAATTGGAATATATTTTTTCAATGATTATTTTCTCAGTTCATTGTATATTTAAGAATTAAAAAAATATATATTTCATAGAAAAGACAAAAGGTTGTTTAATATGAGACAAGAATAACCAGTCATGATTTTCTCCTTTAATAGTTTTAAAATATATTGTCTATGAAAAAATAACAATAGATTCAAAAATCAGAAATTCTGTTTTTTCAGAATTTAGTGTCACCTCGATTAGGAATATATATACATATATATATATATATTCCTAAATGAAAAATAAAATAAAATGTTTAAGTTTAAGGATATTAAATACGTGCTGTTATTTTATACAATATGGTGTTATTTTCATTCGTTGAAAAAATCGATATTTGCGATCCAATTATTAAACATCATCTATAGAAAAGTGTGCACACTGTAACAGAACAGTATACATACCCAGCAAAAAGCGATTCCGTCATTCAAGAAACTCGACAGAAACAAATTAAGGTATCTAATGATTCATGTGCCTTTATTTATTTATAACTTAATATGGATAAAACAATTAAATATAGTTTACAATAGTTCAATGTTTTATTAAAAATTATATATATATTTTTCAAATATGGAAAAAGTTATTACATACAAATTAATAAAATTAGATTCTTTCTGCTTTTTGATAAGAACTAAGTAAATGCAGAGACACTAGATTACACAACTATTCTTTCAAATACATTTTTTATAGCAGGTAAAATTCTTGGCATAGCACGTATGTAATTATTTTTTTTTTTTTTACCCCTCATGTGAAAATCGTAACAAAATGGCATAGTAATCAAGTTTTTTCTTTTTTTTTTTTATCTTCGACAGAAATGAAACATTTCACTTGTAACTATTACAAAAATGACATTAAGTAAATCATAAAAAATAGTATCTCAAAAATAAATTATGATATAATTTTAAAATCAAACGCATTTAATAGAACTATTTTCCTTATGTGGTGGTGTAAAAATTGGAAATGTACATTGTTTAGAAGTTAAAAAATGGCAGTATATTATCAATATCTAACTGCACCATGGTGTATATAAATAGTTTTATGAATAATATACTGTTAAGTTCAAAGCAATTTTTTAATGACAGATTGATTGTTGTCTATGAAAAATATCATAAGTTTATTTTTATTTCTTTTTCCTTATTTTTTAAACTAATTTTTATGCAATAATTAGAGAGCTCCTGTTATTCATTTTTATAAAATTGATGCACTTTTTTTTGAATTTAAACTAAACATTCTTTGTACATTTTAAAATTTTCATTAACGTATATTCATATTTTATGTCTTTAAATTTTTAATCACACCTTTCGTCATCTTAAATATTGATATAATTCAAAAATTTAGTTTAAATCGTTCCATTTATCTGAAATTATAAGTTGCTTGAAGCTTTTGTTTATTCCCTATATACGTTTATCCTTATATCTAGGAATGTCTTTCATCCAAAGAAATATATAAGAAATACTATAAGGATTTATTTCATTTCCAGATAATACCTCTAATCTTTTAAAAATTATGCAACAGATGTAAGTTGTTCTGTAACATAGTTGAATACAGTTTAGTTATTCTACTTCGAAAATGCATATTCTTCGTTTGAAATTATACATTATTCATACATTATTACATTTTTAAGTTTCATTCAAGACTTTTGTTCTGAAAGAAATAAATACTTTCATTAAACATTTATTTTAGGAATATATGTTATTGTATTTCAGAAACAAATAAATGTGTTATTTAATATTGTACACAGTATATGATAAAACTTCAAAATTTGTGTTTTTAATTATTAAATAATTGCAGATGTAATATATAAAGTTATCTTTCATTCATTAGCTTTTTTATTGATTCATCAATCATATTTTAAATGAGCCCCGTCACTGCTTACTATCACTAATTATTATTGTATATTGATTAATTAATTTTAGTAAGGTTACATATAGCTAAAAATATTTAATAGTTATAAACTGTGCATTTTATACTTAAATGTTCTTTAACATTAATGTTTATATTTGAAAATAATTTAATTTAATTTAATTTAATTTAATTTAATTTAATTTAATTTAATTTAATTTTAATTTTAATTTTAATTCTTGTTTTTATTTTTGCTGTTATTGAAATGTTGATTTTTTATATAGTTTTATCTGGTATTTTTTAATTTCTGTGTGACGTTTTAAATGATTTTACGCTTTCCTATTAACTCTGTATCGGCTTAAATTAAAAAAAAGCTCACAACTGAAAATATAACTCCATTAAATTTACTATGAAAAGCTGTTTAATTTCCATTATTATTCGGAAAATTTAAAATAATATATTATGAATTTTTCTCTCCAGGAATTCTATGTTACGTTTGGGGCAGCTTTTCTGCATACTTCTGCTGTTTTAACAATATTTATATCTATAAAAATTAAAGCAACCATACTAATATGAAAACTTGGAGTTTTTTGTTCTATTTGAAGTATAGTTTACATTTTATCAATTTAAAAGGGAATACATATAACAAAGTCGACACCGGTTATAACGTACATTCGGGGAAACAGAAAATATGGATCGTTATAAACGAAGTGTGTTCTAAGCAACAACCAGTAAAATACAACACATAACGTGAAATAAAAATTAGCTTAATAGCAACACAAAAACCGTAATTGTAAACATAAATGTTATAATCAGTAGCCCATTCACATAGGTTGAAAATAATCACACACGCTTCATCATTTTCGAAAAGGATTTTACCCAAATACCGTCAAAATAATCACGCGCGTTCCTCCAGATTTTTTTTTTTTTTTTTTTTTTTTTTTGTGTGTGTGTCTGTTTTTGAAAAGGTATTTTATTCTACACCAATAAATCACATCTTTTCTACTGGGAAGTACAATCATCTTCAGCTGCTAAAATCTATATTATAAAGGTGAAATGTATTTGTTCGTAATGCATACGTTATTAAGCGAATGGTATCACTTTGAAATTTGAAATTCAATTTCATTTTTGCAACTTTTACTACAACGAATTCTTTTAACTTTTAAACATTGCACATTTTCAATGTTCACACCGTCGTATAGGGCAAAAATATACTTTTAAATGCAGTTTGTTTCAAAGCTATACCTTAATATGTTTTTAAAATATTAATTTTTTTGTAGTTTTAACCCCTTTTATCTAATTGTGGCAACAGGAGTACTCCATTTCTATTAAAAGCAAAGAAAAAAAGCAGATTACAATATTTTTATGTTGTCATTTTCTCATTAAAAGTGAAATTTTTTTTATTCAAGTACGAATAGAAAAATATAAATAGTTTAGTATCTGTTTCAGCTAATTGCATCTAAACTTGAAGTTTTGAATTAAAATGATTTCAAAATTATAGAATAAAAATACCATTTTTTAAAGAGTGAATACAGATATGAAAAATACATATAAATATTGATATGGTAAAAATTATGTCGGGTTTAGATTTCACGGGGAAAAATTTCGATGTTTGAGTGAAAGTGGAATAAATTTTGCTTTTTTCATTCTGAAATACTAACATAGGAGCCTTAATTGATAACTTTATAATAATAACAGATCTTTTAATATTTTTTACTGCTCACATGATTAAAGTTTAATTTTAGCAATTTCTACAACTGAGTTTTATAGATATAGTATTTTGTTAATTTTAGGTTAAATATCATTTATTTAAAAGATAGGCTTACCAATGTAAGGTGCACTTTTTATTATAACTAGTTTTGTAGGTTTATTATAAATCAATGAAACAGTTCCTTCTTAAATACTTTTTTTCGTCGAAACTCGACTGGTTCTACCATTCAAAAATAATGTCCATAATTCTGGAAATCCCTGATTCCTTTATCAAGTATTTCCAAAATTATCCCCTCCCTCCCTTTTGTCCTTAATAGTTGCTGGAAAATTTGGATAATAATCAATGACATTCAGTATAGAAAAAACAAATTAGAATATCTATCCTTTTCATGAAAAAACGTTTACAGTTCACCAGGCTAAATGTCCAAAATTGTTTACCGATTTTCAAACCGAAAATGCAAGATTAACATGCACAGGGCCTGATTAATGCACGGGCCTCCGGGGCCTTGACCCTGGGCCCACCAATTTCAGGGGCCCAGAAATTATGTGACTGATTTTTTTCCCCTTAATCAAGAGCTTTTCAAATAATATTTTTATATAAAATATGAAATGAAAATTTAAATATTCTGAATGACTCAATAAAATTTTTAGAAGCTTTTAACCTAGGCACTTTTCTGTAAAACTCCTTTTCATTTTGAGAGTATCTATAATTTTGAAAATAAGTCGTATCCGGAAAATCAAATTTGGGGAAAGTGCCAAAAACTGCATACTGTGTCTATTGGATTCAATAGAAACGAGAATTTTACAATTTCAGAATTATAGTTTTAAATGATCACAGGACTATTAGAGAAAACACAATATTTATGATTTTGGATAATGCAAGTTTAAATAAAATCCACATTTATTCGCCACATAAACTGATGTTTGTGAATTTTACAAATGCTTATTTGAGAAAGTGGACGGTAATTCATTTTCCTGATTATTCTTGTAAGTTAATATTTTTTCTTCGAAATTTTTACGAAAACAAATTTGTGAAGTCAAATGAACCTACTTCTTTTCTGAAAGTTTCGCCGGGAATGGGAAAGTAGGGGGCCCAACTTTTTAACAGGCCCTGGGAACAATTTCAGGTTGATCAGGCTCTGGATATACAGATTTGGATTTTCGTTTGAATCTGAAAAAGTTCCTTATAGCCAGATTAAGGATCTTGCAAAGTCCATTATGAGAGAAGTTGTATATCATTGCATTGTATAGGATTTCGTTTCTTATCAAGCATAGTACATTATATCCCAGTACATTAAAACCGGCATCAACTGTATTTATGTGAGTGCCACACGCATGACATTTTGTCAGTTTTTCTTGGAATGGCCCAATGAAGGCCAGACGACTCACGTCTAGGATTTAAAATGAGGAAATTTTTAATATCTGTCATTTTATTTATTGATTTATTAATTTAAAGATTGTCAGCTTACGAAAATTTAGGATTTAAAATATGTAGATTTTTAAACTTATTAAATTACCGTTCTATATCACGTATAGGTCAATTTTTCTTCATATTACTGCTGTTTTAGCAATGCCTGAAATTATACTGAAATTAAAACGATTATGCTAATATTAAAATACAAGTTATTTTGTTAGTTTTAATGTATATTTCATATTTTAACAATTTATAAATTAATAAATATAGGTTTATGTGTAAGCGTCACTTGCGGCACCAAATTATCCATTGCGCGTGAAGTTGCCGTCTCTGTTTTCAGTTAAATATATATATATATTTAAGTGAACTAAAATAATTTACATGATAAAGAAAATATTCCTTTTAAATTTCAAATACTATTATCTTTTTCAAACGCTTTATGATTTAAAACTTTGATCAGATATTTCATCTTTTTAAATATTAATATACTTCAAAAATGATAAAGTTAAACTTGCCTTTAACCTGAAGTTATAAAATACATAAAGCTTTTGCTCATTCCCCATAGACATTTATCCTGATCTCAAGGAATTTATTTCATCCCAAGAGAAATTACTAAGATTTGTTGGCAACGCTTATTTCTTTTTTAGAAATAATCTCTAATCTTTTAAACTTTATAGGTAAGATTTAAGCTACAATGTTACGTATTAGATTGCAATTAATTTGTTTAGTTTCCTTCGAATAAATATTTATTATCTAAAATGTCGCAATATTTTTTGAATAAGTATAAAATTACCTTTCACTTGATAATTGAATATATATATATATATATATATATATATATATATATATATATATACGGGGTGTTCCAAAAATGACTGATGGATTTTAAAATTCAATAACTTGAAAACGGTGACAGCTATTAAAAAATTTTTGCAGGAGGGTTATGTACAATGTCAGGAGATTTTTTACCGTAATTTTTTATTTTAGTTCGCATATCAAACAATAGGTGGCGCTGACGGCGATTGAAGGCCAGGTCGACGCTTCACTCAGTACTGATCACCTGCCCTTCAATCGCCGTCAGCGCCACCTATTGTTTGATATGCGAACTAAAATAAAAAATTACTGTAAAAAACTCCTGGCATTATACATAATCCTCCTGCAAAAATTTTTAAATAGCTGTCACCGTTTGCAAGTTATTGAATTTTAAAATCCATCAGTCATTTTTGGGACACCCGGTATACATTATAATGAAAAGAAACGGACGTCAAATTGAAGGTAAAAACGATCTGTCTAATATATTTTTGCTTTTTAGCATTATTGTTAACATTTAAAAAACATACATTTTAGAAAATTTCACCCTCGAAATATTTCTTTTATTAGATATTTTTTAAATGAGCCAAATAGTGTTTTTTTTTTCATGATTATGAAATTTATTGTCTTTCAATTTTCAAAAATTGGGTATTTTTTTAGTATTTATGCAACCGAATTACATCCTAACCAAAGTTCCTTGCACTTAAAACAATGTAAATGTTTTAGCATATGTTTGTGGTTAGATAATATTGGAAAATAAATTTTCAAACGAAATTCAAATTTTGGAGATAAATAAATCAAACAAAAATTTAACAGATGTGTAATAAAATTACTCTATTATTATTATTTTTTTTGTATTATTGATTTTTAACCCTACAGTATGCTAACACTATCATACCAATTCCACTTCTCCAACTAAACAAAAAGATGCTGACTTGAAAAAAAAGTGACGGAATCGAAACTCATAAATTTTTATTAATATTTTGAAAGTTTAACTATTTGAGTTAACTTGGGTGACAAGCGGTGGGCATATTGCTCTTTTATCAACTTATAAGCCATTGCATGTAGTCTGTCCCGTAGACTGCCCGACAGAATAAGCACGGGAAATGGAACTCTATTTTATACGATGGGTGTATAGAACCCTTTTGTTCTCAATCATTCTGTTTGGTAAAGTTATCAAATTAATTGTTTTTTTTTCTGAACTTGGGACACGAATCCAGAACCATTGACATAAATTTAGAAATCACGATCGCTTCGAGGAATTTTGTTCGAAATGACCACTTCGGCAGATTTTTTAAAAATATATTTTACGTTTGTCATAAAACTTACAATAAGGCACATTATACAGTTCCTAATAAGAGAACGTGTCAATTTAAAGTATTTGAGAGCAAAAATGGATTGAAAAATGAGTCAGAAAATAAGCTGTTAGTTATTTAAATATTTCCTTATTTTTTCAATCATGATTGCTTCCGGAAATTCAGTTCGAAATGCCGACTTTGACAGCAATTTTTGAAATATATTCTGCCTTTAACACAAAACTGGTAAATACGTCATATTATATAGTTCCTAAGTAAGAACACCTGCCAATTGGATGTGTTTGAGAGCAAAATGAATTTAAAAATGAGTCATAAAAAAGCAATTTATTATTAGAATAAATTTTCAATTCTGCAATCACGATCGCTTCGGTAAATTATGTACAAAATGCCCACTTTGGCAGTTTTTTTTAAATTTATTCTTCTTTTATAAAAAAAAAAAGGACCAATATGACATATGATACACTTCCTAAGTAAGAGAACCTGTCATTTGAAAGGGTTTGAGAAAAAAAAATAACATTTAAAAATGAGTCAAAAAATAGACAGTTTGTTAGTTGACTACTTCCTCAATTTTTCAATAACGACCGCTCAAAAGGCCCACTCTGACAGCATTTTTATTTTTATTTTGTCTTTATCAGAAAACTGGCCAATATACCACATTATATATTTCTTAAGTAAGAAAATTTGCTAACTGGATGTGTTAGAGAGCAAAATTAATTTAAAAATGAGTCAGGAATGTAAGCAGTTTGGATTGAAGATTTTTTTTTCTTAAACTCCTCTTATTAGCTTCAAGGTATGAATTTTGCTTTCAAAAATTAGCCATGTATAAACTTTTGGCCCATTTTTTATATTTTAAACTGATTCTATATATTTTTTTTTCAATTAAGAAGTTATGGGGTTTTTCGGTTTTCACAAAATCCCTCCCTGTTTCTACCTTCATGGTCCAATTTTGGCCATTAATGAATTTGACGAGATTGTATGCCCCTGGAATTAATGTATCAGCTTCGAAGAGATTTGAGGAGAATTATTGAAGTTATCGTGTCATAAAAATGTGAGATATGTATATATGTAGATAGATAGATAGAGAGAGAGATAAAGTTTTTTATTGATGGTAGATTTTTGCGGGTTAGGGGTCATGAGTGGTTCAAAACTGCAAAGAGTTTTCAGAAATTCTAACGTAGGAGCGATCGCAATAGGTAGTATTTCATATGAAATCTACCTAAAAATACTAAGACCATATCAAAATGGAATAAATTTTGCTGTCTTTCAATTTCAGAATATCAAGCACAGTGGCCTCAACTGAAAATTTCACCAAAATAACTTATTTCTATTTTATTTACATTCTACATATACGATTAAAGCTTAATTTTTAAATAATTTGGGCAACTAAATTTTATAGAAATAGTATTTTGACAACTTTAGAATTTTTTCTTTCAAATAGTTTTGTTGACTTATTATAAAATAATCGCAACAGTCCATTATTAGGTATTTTGTTTCCTCGATATTCGACAGGTTCCACCTCTTATATATAAATACATATTATAGATTTTTATGTCATATAAAAATAAAAATATATAATTATTGTTAATTTTTCATTTTAAATCAGTGTCTGGCTTAAAAAATATCTTAAATAGCAGGAATATAAAAATTTTCTTATAGTTTAATGTTAAATTTTCATATTAATTATAATTACTTTTAAGTCCAGGTCTATAAATCCGGTCCTAGTGTAAACAAATAGATGGTATTTCTGTATTGGATATTTAAATAAAGAATGTTTTATAATTTAAAAGGATAAAATTGTGACTAGAAAAGAGAAATCTTACTTGAAGTGCAACATAGTTGCTATTTTTTTTTATTTACTGAGTAATTATCATCAAGCCATTTTTGACATTTCGAAGCATATTATAGATAAATATATCCAAAAGTTTTATGCCTTACATTCACTGCTTATTAATTTCTATTTTAAACCAAAAATTACCCAATACATAATGAAAATCACATACGTTTAATTCTATTATAGCTTAAAATGTTAATTAGGAATTATCAAAATAAAAAATATAACGTATCAAAGCATCTAAAATACATCTGAATATTAAACAATAAAGTACAATTTATCAGAATACCTGAAATGTATTTGGAAATTCAATTATCCATTGTAATTACTTACCTCCAAATTTATTCTCAATTTTTTTTAAATAAGGTCTTTCAAAAGTAAGTTTCAAAAGTTCATTATTAATAATTTAATATTAAAACTTAAACACACTCGTCTCGTTAATTACATGCTTGCATTTCCGTATAATTAAATAAAAAAAAACAAAGAAGGCATCATGCATTTAAAATGACAGAAAATAGCAGGACATGTACTTTTTTCCCTTCAGAAAAGTGTAACCATTTAATATTATATAATTATCTTTGATGGAATTAATAAAGATACTTTAAAAACTTTCAAATTCGAAAACTGGCATCTATTGAATATTCCAAGTGTTAATTTGAATACTGTATTTCTAATTTTTACTTTAGAAATTTAATTTTCAGATATAGAAAATTTTTCAATTAAGTATGGTTTTCTGTTATAAGATATTTAATATCAGTAACATTAATAGGTTCCATCCCGCGCACTCCTAATAGAACCGATGAAAGGAATTATAATTCATTAATGTATTATTCATCGGAATTCCGCAAAATTATAAAACAAAATCATAGTGAAAATATTAAAACTCTCAAATCAAATTCTTAACTAAGATAAATGATTTCATTTTCGAAGTATCTGCATCGTGCATTCATTTATTAAAAATTTCACATTATTTTAATGAAGGAATAAATGCTATACAATAAATTGTATTAAATGGTTCTAAAATGAATTTCTCTAAAAGTATTTTTTATTTATTTATTTCCACTTATTTAATTTTGCAATTAATTATTCATGTGTTCAATATTCGTTATTGGATGACTTAAAACAAGAAATCTAAATTACGCATCTAGTACACATCGTGAAATATTTTCGAAAACTTAAGGAATATTGTTCGGAATATCTTTTTTTTTTCATTCTACGGGTACTGGGTATGAAACACCTTCAGAACTACTTAAGTCAAAGATCATAATTTAATATTTAAATTAAAAGACCATTTACTAAGATAAAATTAAATATTTTACCAGAAGTAAATTTTTCAATTTATTTTTAATTTTTTTATTGTAAGATACGAAGATTAGAATCTCAATTAAGTATTTTACAAGAAATGCACATAAAGGACTTAAATTACAGCAAATTTTACTAAAATACTGAGTTTAAGATCTCAAGTCAAGAGTGCGACTGTTCATAAGCAAAAATGTAGCTTACAAATATTTTTTCATGTTTGGAGCGAAAATGATTTTAAAAAGATCAAATTAAAATTTCTTTTTTCTTAAATGATGAATACTGAAATGAGGGGTATGTAGTTAAAATTTTAAAACTTGACAAATTGAAAACGTAACAATTTCAAATTTCATTAGAAAAAAAGAATCTATTATCATTTAAAATTGGAATCAATTTTGCTGTCTTTCCATTTCTGAATATTAAGCATATAAGCTTCAACTAGAAATTTCATCAAAACTGATCTTTATGGTATTTACCTGATTGCATATACGATAAAAGTTTAATTTGTCAAAATTTTATAAAAATAGTATATTGACAGTTTTAAGATAAAATAACATTTGTGTAATAGTTAAATTTACCAACATAGAATGCATTTTGTTTTCAAATAATTTTGTATGTTTATTATAATATAAATGCAACAATCCATACAAAGATATTTTCTTTCATCGATATTCGACGGGTTCCACCTTGTATGTATAAATACATATTATATATATATTTTATTTCATATAAGCGTTACAATATATATTTATTATTAATGTTTCATTTTAAATCATTATCTGGTTTAAAAAATGGTTTAAATAAAAGGACATAAAAATTTTCTTACAGTTTAATGTTTAATTTTCATATAAATTAAAATTACTTTTAAGTCAATGTTTATAAATTTAGAAACAATGTAAACAAATAGATGGTATTGTTGTATTGATTTTTGAATAAAAAATGTTTCAATAATAAAAAGGATAAAATTATAAATATGAAATAGACGTCTTACTGGAAGCACAATTTACTTTACTATTTTTTCCCCTTAGTTTTTATTACCAAGCCATTTTTGGCATTTTGAAATACATATAGATAAAGATAAGCCAATTCTTCAGTTTTAACTTTTACATTCACTGATCATTAATTTCTATATTAAACCAAAAATCATCCAATAATTAATGAAAATCACATAAATTTATTTCTACTATAACTTAAAATATAGATTAAAAGAAATCATTAAAAGAAAACATACAGCGTATCAAAGCATCTAAAATACATCTGAATATTAAACAATAACGTATAATTTATCAGAACTCCTGAAATGCATTTAGAATTTCAATCATCCATTATGATTAATTACTTGGAAATTTATTCAAAATTTTCTTTTTTAATTACGTCTTTCAAAAGTAAATGGAAATTTCCCTTTTAATAATTTAATATTTAAACTTAAATGCACTCATCTCGTTAATTATACATTTGCATTTCCGTTTCGATTAAAAAAAAATAATAATAAGATGAAACTTTATCATGCATTTAAAATAAAATATAGTAGCAGCACGTGTATTTTTTCCGCAAAAAAGTGTAACCATTACGAATTTTATAATAATCTCTGTTGGAATTAAGAAAGATACTTTAAAAGATTTCAAATATGAAAATTGGTTTCTAATGAATAATCCAAGTGTTAATTTGAATACTATATTTCCTATTTTTACTTTCCATAAATGTACAAAAATATATGACTGCTTAAAACGTTTTAAGTATGATTTTGTTATATATATATATATATATATATATATATATATGTATAACCATTAATTGTATTACAATATATGAACCACTGGATTTAATAGAAAAACAATATATTTAATATGAGTAATATAACTTTGCTGCATTCTGTGCATTCCTAAAAGAAGCAATGAAAGGAATAACAATTCATTAACGATATCTTTATCGAAATTCGGCAAAATTAAAAAAAAATAATGCAAAAGTATCAAATCTTTGAAATCAAACTCTTAAATAAGATAAATAAATGCCTTTTTCAAATGTCTGCAGCGTGTGTTTATTTATTATAAAGATTTAATTTTGTTAATGAAGGATTAAATACAATAAAATAAGGTGCATTTAATGGTTATAAAATAAAATTTTCTAAAGGAAGCTTTTTAATCATTTCCCGTTTATTTAATTTTGTAATTGATTATTCATGTGTTTAATATTCATTATTCGATGACGAATAAGGAATCAAAATTATGCGTCAAGTACATATCACGAAATATTTTCTTAACTTTCGGAATATTGAAACGAACTGAAACAGCACCGATAACTGTAGATATGTAGCAATTAAAAGTTGTGTTATTTTTATGTGCGTTCGTAATTATGTAAATACTTAGCACCTATAGTTATCGTTCAGTCCGTCCGTTTGTCCGTCTGCTTGTCCATCTGTCTGTCCGTCTGTCTGTCTTTCTGTTCGTCTGTCTGTCCGCATATAACAACGCAAAAACTACCCAACCGAATCTTTTGAAATTTAAAATGTATAATTATTACATAAATTTGTCGAGTCGTTTCAAATTTTATGAGAATCGAATGGATAGATCAATTACAGGGACGATCAAAATATTCCGTTACATTACGGTCAATGGGGAAAAATGTTGCAAATGAATTTTAATCGTTTGAAATTTAAATTACATACTTATTACATAATTTTGTCAAGTCATTTCACTTTTTAAAAAAAATAAGATGCATAGATCAAATACAGGGACAATCAAAAGTACTCCGTTACATTGCAGTGAATGGGAAAAAAAGTTTCAAATGCATTTTAATAATGTTAAACTCATTCGAACATAGTAATATTGATATGCATCGTAAAGTACATATTATAATGCAGATTTTGCATAATCTGTTGTGCAAAGAACTTTTGTAATTGATTTACAAGGCCACACAAAAGTATTCCATTACATAATGAGTATAGAGAGAACATTGTTTATTGCGCATTTTAATTGTAATTAACTATTTACAATTTTATGAGATTGATATATGAGAGTGATATTTTAAAAACTTCATTATCGTACGAACGCACCTCATTTGCTACACTTCACGTGCAATTTCCAACTTGTTTTTTTTTTTCATTTTTGAGGGGTCTTAGGGGTCTTACTTTCTATCCGGTAGCTCCATTTAGCAACATGGCAAATTTATTTTTCTTAGGCCAATTGAAACATAAATGCATACAATTTTTAACCTAGACAGCTTAATATCGCTTTTATTTAAATATATATATATATATATATATATATATTCTATATAGAAATTTGATTTTACTTTTTTATGATTACATTTGATTAAAAAAATTTAAATTGTTCAGTGACTGCGCGCAATATTTGTCAAATATTAATAAAGCAATTTTCATGAAATTTTATATATGTCTTCATTTTAAGTTAAGGAATATCTTGTACTTCAAATTTGGCATTATAATCGCATTGATTATTTAAAATTAGCGATTTTTCAATAAAAAAATATTTAAAATATACAAAACTGTACATTAAGCGCTCTTATTGATTAGCTTTAAATTCATTAAATATAATTTGAATTTGAATTTTTAAGAAACCATTAACAAACAATTTTTAGTTGTATTAAGCAATGTATTGTTCATTTCTGGCGAGGAAAGGTGTTGTACAGGCTTTTGTCTTTTGACACCAAGTATCCAAAAGTTTTTTATTATAAATTTCTGCTGTAATTTCGCCACTAAATTCCCTTTATTGCATAGATCGTTAATTCAATTAATGTGTTATTTCAAAAATTTCTCAGTATACCTTGTATTAAAATCTTCCTTGTTAGTAGATGCTATGACTAATCAGTCATATTTGTTTACGTCAATTTTTGCTGGTGTTAGTAGCATAGATAATTTTTCATTGAATGTAGTTGGTGATTTATACAAAGTGTATCATTGTAATTAACAAGGGATAGAGGCCTGACGGAAAGTGACATTTGTAAGGGAATGCAAACAGTATTTAAGCATGGATAACCAAGGTTTGAAGAAAATCAAGAAAAACTTCAAATGATTAGACAGACAGTGCAATAGGTTCGAACCTAGCATGTCCAGTCTACACAGTGAAAAATTTGACCCTTTTGGTGACTCCACCACTTTTATAGAAAACGATTACTTCGGCCTATCATGGAGCATTCTCATGGGTCAAAAGAGAGATATTCTATAAAAACGGGGGAGTGACGATGCAGCAAATGCCCTCATAGCATACATAGTCGCAGTGACGTCACAATGTCGTCACACTGTGAGTTACTTTGGTCACATCACATCTGTGACCAAAATGCCACCACTCAGTGACGTCACATTGTGACTGAAATGCGACTTTTTAAAAAATCTTTAGAAAATTACAAGAAATTCTTCAAAACATGTTATGTACTTTAAAAAACATGTTTCTGGCAATTTAAATATCGTCACGTTTGTCACAATTCCGCCACAATGTTAATGTCAAAGCAGTCACAAATGACAAATTTTTCACAACTATGTCACATTGTGACCACTTTGTGAGGTGGTCACAACCCGTAAAGCATGGTGACGTTACTGCAACGTCGTTGTGAAGTCACATTGTGACTTTGTGACCATCGATTGTCGATGTGACGTCACGTTACGTCGATGTGAAGTCACAGTGACTAAAATGTGAAGTCGTCATGGCCGTTTTAGGGCTCTTTTGTGACGTTTCACAAAGTGGGCAGAATGTGACAAATTTGTGAAAAATGTGTCATTTGTGACTAATTTGACATTAACATTTTGACGAAACTGTGACAAAAGCGACGATATTTAAATTGCCAGAAAACATGTTTTTGAAAGTAAATAACATGTTTTGAAGGGTATTTATAAATTTCTAAAGATTTTTAAGAAAGTCACATCCCAGTCACAATGTGACGTCACTGAGTGGTGACATTTTGGTCACAAATGTGATGTGACCAAAGTGACTCACAGTGACGTTACTGTGACCATGCATGCTATTAGGGAAACGAGATATAAAACGGCCATAACGACTTCACATTTTAGTCACTGTGACTTCACATCGACGATCGATGGTGACAAAGTCACAATTTGACTTCAGAACGACGTCACAGTGACGTCACCATTCTTTACGGGTGGGTCAAATTTTTTACAGTGTATTAGCTTCGAGCATTGAACTTCTCAACCACTAATGGGTCTAAAGAAAGAACGGATTGCCATGATTATATAGACAGATAGTTTAACCACTCGTCATGTAATGCGCTCATTCAATGCAAACACACAAAGCGAAAATAGCCGATGACACTGTTTTAAACTTACCAAGAATTTAAAAAATACATGTTCTGTTGCCGATGTAAGCAGATCTTTAATACTAAATTCGTCAATCAATTGCATTTTCCTAAAAAGAAATAGCAGAACCATATCCAGCAAACCCAGAAGCCAGGACTTGTAAATTGATAGAAGAAAGACACATTTACAAATACTAGGTGTATTATATTGATAACAGCCACTCATAACCTAAATGCATTGATTCTATCTTTTTATTCTTTTATCTTTAGCGATACGTGGACATGTGATCACTTTAGTGCGAAACATTAACACATCAGCGATATAATCGATGCGCATTTGATATAAATAGGCCTAAATTTTTATTTTAAGAAAAGGAAACAAAATGACCCAATATTTGGTATCAGTGAAACTTTTATCAAGTTTCAACTGACATCAAGTCCTAGCGGCCAGCTTAGCTTGAGTATTTTCCTTTACCCTCAAATTGGACTACTTTGACTATCTATGCATTTTTAGTGACCTTCAGTATCTAAAATTTTAAAAGGTAAGTTGTATCATAAAAACTTTCTGCCCTTATGCTGTTCCGTTCATTGGCTACTTTGACTACTTATGCATTTTTAGTGACCTTCAGTATCTAAAATTTTAAAAGATATGTAGTATCATAAAATCTTTCTGCCCATATGCTTTCTAGAAAAATAAATATGAAAAATTGTAACTATTCACGATACATAAAAAAATAATCAAATTTCTGTTCATGAACGCTATTCAATGGCAACATGTCTTCAACCATAAATAAATACATTTATTTTTCATGCTGAAATATATATTATGTATAAAAAAGTATTTTTTTTCACTAATTGCAGGTTTTTTTTTCTTGTATGTATGTGCCTTTAATTTTACCTGTTCGCCAAAATTAGTAAGGTGACTGTCACAGAGTCTGGACATGGAAGGGAAACATGAGGAGCATATTTTGTAACTGCAGCATTATGCGAAGTCATTTATGAGTTTATGAATATTAATAAATTAATTGATGTATTGAATAAAATGAACATTAGTCATCTTTTTCACTATTTGTATAGAGACTCATGGCTTACCGTGTTGTAATATCTTACTATTCAAAACGTATATAGCATAAAAGTCTCTCTTTTTTTTGGTAATATGCAATTTCTTTCCTTTTTTTTATTGGAATTAATTGTTTATGTTTTTTTCACACTGGCAAATATTCGAAACTAAAGGATAATCTCAAAAGTATTGTTAATGTTTACTTTCGAAAAACTTTCGTTCTTATTATACTCTTAGCAGCCTATTTATAAAATAAGAAATAATTTTCAAGCATAGAAGTGTACTCTTAAATTTATTAATATTTTTTTTAATTAAAATTAATGAAAATGTATTTTAATTATAAAACATGATTTTTCTCTGAATATTTGTTTACACGCGAAAATGTTTTCATTTTATACATATTTAAAAAAAAAAATTCAGTTTTTAGCAGATTATAAGCAAAAAAATTTAAAAGATACTTTCAATAATAATTAGCATTATTAGAAGAATGAAATTAAAAGTGAAATGTATTTTGTGCTCCAAATAAACTAATATTAATATATATTTTTAATCGCCCTAAGCAAATGCTTTCCTAATTATAATTAGATCACGTTCATTTTAAACAAAGCGCAATCTTTTATGATAAACAAAATAAAATAATTAATTTCAGTTTGTTCTTTTTTAATCTTTTCATATTAGTTTATTCTTTTAATTATTATTTTTTTACTATTTTTCTAGATACCTTTGAATTTATGTTTCTTTCATTCATTGTTTGATATTTTAATCACTTTCGTACATACAACATTTGCTTAATCATATATGTATAGGTATATTTAGATAAATATGCCTGTATATAAAATATTGACTGTTGTGTGTGATGTTATTTTTAAAAATAAATAATGAAATATAGTAAAAACAACATAACATTATCATACACAATATAACTTTAAATATCTAGGTAGTTTCCGTGTTTTATCTTAAGAATAAAAAAAAGACGATTATTGAAATATTAGTATAAAATATTTCAGCCTATTTCGGTATAAAAAAGTAAATAGCGAATTCTGAAATGTTTAAAACAGGGAATTTTTATAGGTTATTCAGTTTTTGTCGAGGGCATATCCATAGGCATTTTTTAGGCTGCTTTTTTACCAAAACTGAATTGAGGATGGTAACTAATAGAAAGAGTTTACGAATTTTAGCATTTAAAAAATTATTATTTTGAAGCGAATATTTCTCCACTGAGTAGATGCAGATGGGGATTTTTGTCTTTCATTGGTTAGGAGAGTAGGTACAGTTTTCTCACAGACACGCTAGAATGTCTGCAATGAAATCGAAAGACCTTTAGAAATGGAGTTCCGCTTGGAGATGTGAGCTGTTTGACAGATTCGATTGAGCGTAATTTTTGGTACTCTGTGGCATGTTGAAAAATAAAGTTATCCTCCTGCATGTCAATGATAGGCACCGTACAGCTAGCTACACTTACGAAACTACACTTACAAAAACATTAATACAAAAGGTCTAATGAGTAGTATAGAACCACTGCCATACAGCCCGGGTCTGGCACCCGGTGATTATTTCCTTTTGCCTGAATTGAAGGAACATTTATCTGGAAAAATGGTTTGCTTTAGACACTGATGTAGAAATAATTACCGAGAACTGCTTCTGTGAACAAGAATAAGATTTCTATGAATCCAGGTTAAACAAGATGATATAAATTCCTAAAGAGGGTTCGTAATTATGTGGAAATGTAATATCAGCAAATATGACTCATATTTCCTTTTGTATTTTCTTTGTAATGATTTTTTAAAGATTTTCACATGTTTTCTATAAAATAGTGTACTATAGTTACAAGATAAGTTTTTCTATTTAGAGCTGTCTAAAAACATACAATTTTTAACTATTTTCAACTCACCTTGAAAAAAAATATATACTTCATAATTTAGATGTTACAATCATAAAAAAGTTTTGTACATATTTTATACTTTTGTATTTCAAGTGCTTATTAACTTAGACCGAATGAAATTTTATTGGAGTATATCATTATTACATTTTATAATTAGCATCGAAAGCAGATATATCACATTATTTTATAGGCTGCATCTATCTATCTATTCATTTGAATCAATATGGCATTCACAGCATCGTACGTACTATATTTGAGACAGTTCCTCATCTTTTTGCTTCTTTTTGGAAGCAGCAGAATTTTATTTTATTTTATCGACGATCATTTTCGGAATTTTCTAGCTATGTTTTTCAGATTTTCCAAAAAGTTGCTGTCCATACATCGAGCTAACACATTATTAAGATTATATTTTGGTTTCATACACTCTAGCGCAGTAAAACATTATTGAGTAAACCTGCTGATTCTTCATACAATTTTTAATATATTTTAATTCTTAGTACAGGTTATTGTATTCAGTGTTGTTTGGTATATTTTCGAAAAATAACATTTTTTTAAGAACTCTGTAAATTGTACGCAAAAAACTTGGAAAAATTTGCGACTGTTTTTATGGAAACCTTCTTTATTTCTCTATGAGTATAGATGCTATTTATAAAAATGAACAAAGCTTATTAAAATAAGTTATTTATTCATTCCAAGAATTACGTTCATATTTATAATTAAGTTTATATATAAATCTACCCACATATATATTAATAGATATAATGTTGGAAGAATTATATTTTCTAGCATTCAAAATAAAATGAAATGAAAACAAAATAACAGATTTACCCATTTTAAAGACGCTCAGAGGGCTAAACTTTAATACTCGGTGAATGCCATACTGGATTTTAATTTTAAATAAAAGGGTTTTCATCAACATTCTTTTGGGGCAGATTAAGACACATTAAAAAATACGCAGTAGTAAATAACTTTAGAGTTTGCATATTTTTTAATTTAACGCAAATCTCTTTTATAATAATTTATCTAATAATTTATATCATTTTTTATTTTTCATTATGTAAATCAGCTTCAGAAATTTTTTTAAATGGCATCGGTAACGAAGACAAACACCGTAATGGATACCGAAAAGATATTTTGAATGTATGAAGATTGCTCATCAACGTTTGTTGCAGACATTTACAGTTGCAGTGATATGAATTTTAAAGGTATCGATGAAGAGGAATGATTTTTTTTTTTTTTTTTTTTGAAAATGGATGGTCGGACCGACAATTCTTCTTTCAGATGGTGGCTATGATGAAATCTCAGACCTTGCTGCTCCTACTGTCAATGGAAGAAGTAAAGTGTGGATTTTTAAGAGGTAACTTTTTTCTTTGTAGTTCAAGAGGGGGCAGGGCCTTTCTGCATGTTCTTTTTTCTTAATATTGTATTATTTGAGTCTACGCGTATATTTTTTAATTCGAATGGAAGACTTTGTAATTATAATTTTATTTTAAGTTAGATAATTTTCAATACTTTGAGATTCTTTTTGCACTAATGGAGTATGTAGGCTGGCCATGCCTTCAGAAACCTGTAATGATACATTATATATATATATATATATATATATATATTTGTCTCTCTCTACATTCCGAAGAGCAGGCGGTTATTAGTTGTTAATGTACTTGTTCAGTTAGGTTCATTATTTTTCTGCTTTGCTCTCTTTTTACTATGATAATAATTATCACATTTTCAGATACTATCTATTTCAGAGCTATGTTAACTTTGTGCATATATGAGCTGCTTTGCGCCAGATGCATTAAGTTTTTTTTCTTTATAAACCTTAGTAATTAATGATATATTATATATATATGTGCGTGTGTGTGTAATAGTTAAAAAAATCGTCTTAATTCTAAATTAATAATCTCTAAATGCTTTTAATATTTAACTTTTTCCTTTTGTTTTTATTATAATTAACGGGTTATTTTTATTCCATACCTTTCATCGATGCTTTCTTTAAGTTATTTGATTCTATAAAACATTAATCTGTCAAATCAACACTTTCCCTCAAATTTCATCTGTTATTTTTATTCTTCAGTGTTTGTGTGCATTAAAAAAATCATTCGATTACTTAGAACTTCTGGTACGACGCCAGGGGACTGTGTGTGCAATTTATGTATCCGAAAGTCTCAAAAAACTTTTTTTTTTTGGGGGGGGGGGGGTAAAATTTTCACTTTGGTTAAAATCACCTTTTCTAGTAAAATAATTGACAACTTACAAAGTAGCCGTATAATAATGTATTCTAGTGCACATTCAGATATAACCGCGCTACATTGGCTTCAGAGCTGAGAGTTCAATATTTTTAAGCGTTAAAGAAATCCCTGTCACTTGGTTGTTTTCAAGTCTTTTAATATGGTGAAGCTTTATTTTTAAGATCATCTTTATATGTTCCTAGAGAGACATAAAACGTAGATACTGAGATCAAACCTTAGTCTGGTGGAATATTTTTCTTTATCATGTGAATGACAAATAAAGATTCTTAACGGACGTCTTATTTCAGTTGTTTTCATAGGAAATCCTCAGGAATTTCATTCCATATCTTACCACCGTAAAGTGTAAGATTTTTCAAATCTAGCGTTTCAAAATTCAATTTATGAAAATTACCAATATCAAAGCAATAAAGTTGATTTTTCTAGAGATAAAATGGTTATGCATTATAAAAAATGTATATTTATATATTTTGTTATACAGTTTACGTCATTGTCATTTCATCATTGTAATCATGATAAAAAGATTTTTTTGTCATTTTCATACATTGACATCCACGACGTGTTAGCATTCAACGCATATTTTTAAAATTTAGTATATGCTTATTTTCAACAATAAAAATTTTTTGTGCTAAAAAATATATAATTATGTATTTACATACTGCTATAGATACTAGTGATATCATATAGTGAATCGCTGTCATTTATTATCGTTTGCTATTCTGTTATTATTTCTAAGAAAGTATGAATGGTAAAACTTCAGGGTGAATTTCTGACACTCTATAGCTTTTTTGAGATTTTAATGTCATAATTTATAATGCTTAAAACCAGATATATTTATCTTATAGCCACATGTAATGCATATTTACATAACATCCACACCTAAAAAAATAAAATACTTATATTCAAGAGTTACAATAGTTGCAGCTGAAATTGATTTTTTAAATATCTATATGCATGCATAATTACAAAAAAAAAGTACAATAGACTGGCGCGGGTGGAAAAATTTTTGGTAGATTTTTAAAATTTATCATATGCTAATAAATTTTCTACATTTTTTCATATTGACTTAAAAATTTATTACGTAACTATTATAGTATAAAGACAAAGTATCTACATTGTTGTAAAGAACCCAGTATATCATCAAAATATTTACGAAATAAATGTGTTTTCAGCCAAAATATAAATGGCAGAAACTACATCGATCGCCACTTTAAAAAGGTTAAAAGAAAATTTAGTTTTTGAGCCAATTTTTGATGGTGTTATTGTAGAGTTAGGCTGCTGTCACTTAACCTTTTTTCCTCCAATCTGTTAGATGTGTTTTCAAATTTCTGAAGTTAAATTAATGCAAGTCGATTTTTAGAATTTTTCCCGCTAGATCTGCAAAATTGCACACTGTGCACCGTGTGCCACGCCTGACTGCAAATTAAACATTTTAAGATTTATTAATGGTTTAACATAGTACGTTACGTACAGGCCCTTGCCTTAATGGATTATTGTGGAGCAAAACGTCTCATACATATATATATAACTATGTGTGTGTGTGTGTTTTTAAATCAACACTTAGAGTTACTAAAAACGATAATAAGATAATTTTTGAATGACTAAAGATAAAAAAAAGGAATAAAATTCAAACGTGTTTTAATTTCAAAACATTTTATAATGTGTGACAGCGGACTAATTAAAAATGTAAATGAATTTGTGATCTTTATATCGCTTTGCACATAATTACGAATATTGTCCCCCTTGATATGTGAATCTCAGTTAAAAGTACAATTTTCGTGCATCTTGAGCCAGTCCAGTTGTCAGTAATCAAATATGTAATTTTATACATCGATAATGTGTTGTAGCAGAAATTAATTATTAAAAAAGAATTTTTCATTTCTAAATTAAAATGTGAGCATTTTTTGAAAGTATCATAAACCTAAAAACAGATGGACATGAATTACATTGGTTTGAATTTTAGAGTATTACCAATATAAATTATGTATTGCTTATTACGCTGAGTTAATAATTAATTACGGATAGCATTATTGGTTTTTATATTAATTGAAAATTCACTTATGAATTAAAATATTTAATGCTATGTGCTAAAGTTATTGATGAATTTCAGGAATTTAGTTGGCACTCTGTACATGTACAACTATAAAACATATTACTTTCTGGAAGACCGATTGTTCTGGAAAAGAAAAATATAAATTGCATTTTCTTATGCTTTAAAACAATTTAAAAAAAGAATATTTAAAAACAGAATAACAAACATACTTCAACTTAAGGGAATACAACTAAAAAAGAGTGTATATTAGGTATTGTACCTCCATACATCGTTAAATATTATTTAACCCTTTAATTTATTTAACTGTTAATTATGAATTTTCTTTTTTTTAAATCTGCAATAAAAAAAAGTAATTATCAATTATCCCATTTTAAGAATATTTTTGTAAGATGATATTGTGTTCAGAATATATTATTCAGAAAAGTCGATTGAAATAAGTAAATATCCGAGTAAAATTCATTATTGAAAGAGATCCTTTATATAATTGGTTAATTAAAATATTAAAAACAAAATTCATAACGCTTTTTGAAATTATACGTCAAAATAACATTTTTAATTACTATACTTTCTCATCGATTAAATCAAAGCACGATCATTAAAACCATATAAAGATCCCTTTGACTTAATTACATTCAGAATTACCCTTAAAAAATACTTAAATGTTTCATCTCGAATTAGAGTGTATAATTATGTTATTATTTCCACAATGAAGAAAAAAAATCTTAATTAAGTAATCAGTGATAGGATTTTTACATGCAGTTTATAATGCAATTTATTTCACTTTTAAAGGCAAAGTTAAGTATTCTCTTTACTTTTATGAAATATCGCGATTAGACGTTAAAACATTTTTTTCTTTTCCAAAACTTTAACTTTTGCTTTTATTTGGATTGTCAGAATCCATTACTAATATTTAATTGACTGCACTTAATTGACATAAATGAAATAATGGCATATATTTGTTTAAAAATTTAAACAGATACATTTTTGTTGCTGAAAATAGAAATAAACCGTGCAATAAGAGGACGTTTTTATTTATGTGGATTAATGCATTAATTTGATATTTAAGCAAGGCCAAGAGGAGATTAATGTAGTATATAACTTATTTATAATCTTTTTTTATATAATATATATTCTTTATTTATATTCTTATTCTTTTAAATTATTAATAAGCTAATACAGAATATATCATACAGGATACTTAAGATATTTCTTTATTAATTATAAATCCTTTAAAAAATGGCAGAGTATTTTGAATATATAGCTACAATATTAAATATACAGTTAAATAAAATAATGGACTTTAATATAATAATAACTTTATCACTTATTCTAAAACTTTCGAAATTCTGCAAAATTATTTTATTCAAATTTATCATTCAGATAAATATTGGCACGAGGAAATTACTGAATATAAATAATTTTCTTGGTGATTAATCTTTTGGAAAAATCAATATACTACACTTTACATTATTCGAAAGCTGAAATATATTCGAACTAAACAATTTTTTTTCCACAAAATTGTATGTTCGTTTATCGAGAGTGTTTTGAAGCATTTTTGCCATACAACAGAGTTGTGCGAAAAACATAATTTTAACTATACCACCTTAAGGTTTCGGATCACCTTTCAAATGTAATTTTTGATTAAAATATTGATTTTTCATTTTTGCAATAATATTAATATTGAATCTTTTATTTATTGAAATCTGCTTAAATTTTGTCTTTATGTAAAATACAATTCGAGTTACAACAGTTTAAACTTAAAATTATTACAGCTTTTGATTTGTGCTAAAAATTTCTTTTTAACTTTTTACCACAAAAAAATTTGAAATTTGTCTATATGCAAAACATAAAAGCACAAAAATTTATACATGAAATGCCACGAATTTTTTTGTACTTCTTTTATATATGTTTTTGAGGGATTAGATGCACTCATGAAAATATATAAAATAGTTTCATATTTACACTGGTATAAATGAGAAATTTGAATTAAATTTTGCGAATTTTTCATTATATCACTACATTAATTGCCATATCATCTGAGATAGAGATGCGAGTATAGTGTATGTAGTTAAAGTCCTAGAGAATGTGATACTATTTATAATGCAATTTATATAGATACAAAATGTCAATACATTGTTTTTTTTTTCAGTGTTCACGTTGGGTGGAAATGTAATTTTTTGACAGAATTTCGACTATTTTTCTTTAAGAAAAATATTTATGGATAATTGAAAATGTTTTTATGGTTTTTCAAAGTTTCAATTATTTTAATAATTGTCATTATAAAAATGGATATCAAGAGAAAATTAAAAAAAAACTTTAGAAGGTGTGCATTTACTTTAACTTAAAAAATGAATATGCAGAGTGATAATCCGACCACATGCGATCAATGCTGAAGAGCAGGCAATCTCTTTACAAAAAATTGATAGGAAAACAGCCAACAGAGAAAAAATAGTTGATTTCGGTTCGAGATTGGAGCATTAATGGAAGTGTATGTAACCATAATTAATCAATAACGTTTCACATGGAAAACTACAAGTAACTGCAAAAATAGGAATTCTGCATAACCACACTTCAAGAGAGATTCCTTTCTTATTGAGTAAGAACAATTAACCATACAATCCTGCCTAAATTCCGTATTTAAAGACAAAAAAAAAAAAGAATGCGAAATTTTAAACTGAATTTTTTTAGGAACATATTTTATACCTTTTGTAACACATTAGACATCATAAACATAAGGTCATACCATGAATTTAAATTTCAAATAAATTTTGGTTGAAAATTATTTAGGAGATAATTTGCACCATTCTTACGTGACTATTATTATAGAGCGCTCAATGTGTATAAACTCAATGTGTATCAAACTCTATAAACTCAAATGTATATGCCAATAATTATTTTATTAAAATCGTATTACTTCGAATTTACTGAATCTTTTTTAAGCCCCGCAACGGTCCTCTTTCAAATTATGATATTATACGAGATATATACATTTCTTTAAGGCGAAGTTGGACCTTCAATTTGACAAAAATCATAGAAAATTTCGAAAAATACTTTTTTCCCCAACTCATGAAGCGCTTATTATAAGTTTATCATAAGAATATTATAAGTGTATTATAAGTAATATACATTTTATATGGTATTTAATGAATTTTATTTTTGAAATACTAATTGTTCTAACTTAAAAATGGATATTCTCAAAATGGAAATTTCGAGATAATGTCAATTTTCAAAATGTTCCATGCGCATCTTTAATTTTCTGGGTTCTTCAAAATTTGTTATGTAATTTTCTTATAGTACATAGAAGAAATGTTAGTTAAAATAACTGTACTTCGGAACTCATAAGCTGTAAATGCTTTATCGAAAGAAAGATTAATAGTGTTTTTTCACTACAAAAAATGGTTTTTGATTTATCATTAGCTTTATTAATTTTTATTTTCTATTTATGTTTAGGTTTTCAACTAGGTTTTACTCTTAGGTCTGAAAGGTGTCTCATAAATAAAAATTATTATTTTATATGCAAAAGAAATTCGCATGGAGCAATTACAATAAATTAATTATTTTAATAATTAATAATTAATAATTACCAAAGTAATTGATATTTTTCCTTAAAATTTTAGCTTTTCTCAAATAACTACAATTGTAATCACATATTTCCATTTCAAGCAAACCGATTCAAAAGAAAAAAAAATGAGAGACCAACTTCGCCTTAATAGAACTGCGCAATAACTATTAAGAATGAATGGGAGATTATTTTTCGAAAATCTGACTGATATGATGTACTTACCAAAACGTAAAAATTTTAGCTTCCTTCTTCAAAACTATAGATGAATTGAATTTCTTTGGTCATCGTGGTAAATTTTACAAATCTTTATATATATAAATCTTCTGTGAGTGTGTTTGTTACTGAACTCCTCCTAAACGACTGGGGCGATTTTAATGAAATTTTGTGTGTTTGTTCCAGTGGCTTCGAGAATGGTTTAGATTCACATTTCATCGAAAATTATTCAGTACTTTTTTAGTAATTAGGCAAAAACTAATAGTTAGTGATATTCGCTAATTGAAAGTGCTGAATAAGTTCGATGAATAGAGTGCGGAAGGAATGTCCGAGCGGTCTAAGGCGCCGGATTTAATCTCTGCTTCTTGAAGAAAGAGATCGCGTGTTCGAACCCCACTCCTGACAAACGTGTATGCTTTACAATAATATTCCCTGTATAATATGTTCGATTAAATGACTTCAGAAAATCGTTAACTTTTAACTAAAAAGAGAAAAATAAATTTTTCTATCAAATATTGAACCGACTTCAAAAAATACTGAAGAGTGAAAAATAATTTCCTTACATAATTGCAATAAGAAATTAAATTAAGAGCGTAGTGTTTAACGTGCGTATTACTATATTTACGTAAATGTATTTGATTTTCTGGAGTCGGTGCCAGCCAAACCAATTTTTAAATTAAAATTAAATATCCAAAGCTAATCTTTATATATAGAAATCTTCTGTGCGTGCGTTTGTCACTGAACTCCTCCTAAACGACTGGACCGATTTTAATGAAATTTTGTGTGTGTGTTCCAGTGGATTCGAGAATGGTTTAGATTCACATTTCATCGAAATTTATTCAGTACTTTTTTAATAATTAGGCAAAAACTAATAGTTAGTGATTTTTCGCTATTCAAAAGTGTTGAATAAGTTCGATGCATAGAGTGTGGATGGAATGTCCGAGAGGTCTAAGGCGCCAGATTTAGGCTCTGTTTCTTGAAGAAAGCGATCGCGTGTTCGAACCCCACTCCTGACAAACGTGTATATTTACAATAATATTTCCTGTATGATTCTTTTGATTAACCGACTTCAGAAAATCGTTAACTTTTAACTAAAAAGAGAAAAATAAACTTTTTTATCAAAAATAGAACCGACTTCAAAAATTACTGAAGAGTGAAAAATAATCTTTAAATATATAAATCTTCTGTGCGTGTGTTTGTCACTTAACTCCTCCTACACGACTGAACCGATTTTAATGAAATTGTGTGTGTGTGTTCCAGTGGATTCGAGAATGGTTTAGATTCACATTTCATCGAAATTTATGAAATTTACTTTTTTAGTAATTAGGTAAAAGCTAATAGTTAGTGATTTTTCGCTATTTAAAAGTTTTGAGTAAGTTCGATGAATAGAGTGTGGACGGAATGTCCGAGCGGTCTAACAAGGAAGGTCTCCATACGGGCATACTCAGAAAAATCTGAAAAAAATACAGAATGTTCTTCTCATATAGTTATATATGTTTATAAAAAAAATTTCGGCGGAATTTCCTTATAACGTCCGTAAAAAAATAATAAAAATTTCGTTTATTTGGCGGTTTATCTCCGATTGGCGAAAAAACGAAATTTTGAAATATACGCTTTTACGCTTCGAATACTTTTTAAAGAAAAAACTTTCTATGTTCAATTTATTTAAATAAGTTTAGTTTAAGTAATTTTAGTTTTGCATTTTTACTTTACTTTAAGTGTAATTTTGTCATATACGTTTATATGTACTTATAACAAAATGAAATTAATATATTTTATCATTTAAAACACAATTTAAATGAATTAAAATTGTTCCAAATTGAAAAATACACTGTTAAAATCTGCTGCATTTTGTTGCAACGTACTCCCTTGCTTGTATAGAAAACGGTTACTTGGCCGTGAAATGGAGCTTTCTCATTGGTTGAAATAGAGATATTATATACAAGCGGTGGAGTGCGTTGCAACAAAATGCAGCAGATTTTTAACAGTGTATGACACGGTCAATTCGCCGGGCTATGGAGCATTCTCATTGGTCAGAAGAGAGATATTCTATACAAGTAGTGGAGTGACGTTGCAGTAAATGCTGCAGATTTTTAACAGTGAAATCAATTAAAATCAATTTTCAGATTCATTAAAATCGTCTGCTTTTGGCGAGGAAATGCACTGCTTGCCAAATCCCGCGTCGCTTTCAGCTTTTCACGCCAATTATTCCAAACTATTTTATTTTTTTACATATCTAATAATGTAATTCCGCCGCTAATTTTCACTGATCCTTTATTACCTACATGAGTAGTTTAATTCGTATTTTTTTCAAAAAATTCTGAGTATGCCCCCAATGGAGACCTTCCTTGTAAGGCGCCAGATTTCAGCTCTTTTTCTTGAAGAGAGAGATCGTGTGTTCGAATCCCACGCCTGACAAACGTGTATGCTTGACAATAATATTTCCTGTATAATACTTTTTATTAACCGACATCAGAAAATCGCTAACTTTTAACTAAAAAGAGAAAAATAAACTTTTCTATAAAAAATTGAACCGACTTCAAAAAATACTGAAGAGTGAAAAATAATTTCCTTACATAATTGTAATAAGAAATTAAATTAAGAGCGTACTGTTTATCGTGCGTATTACTATATTTACATAAATGTATTTGATTTTCTGGAGTCTGTTCCAGCCAAATCAATTTTAAAATTAAAATTAAATATCCAATGCTAATCTTTATATATATAAATCTTCTGTGCGTGTGTTTGTCACTGAACTCCTCCTAAACGACTGGACCGATTTTAATGAAATTTTGTGTGTGTGTTCCAGTGGATTCGAGAATGGTTTAGATTCACATTTCATCGAAATTTATTCAGTACTTTTTTAATAATTAGGCAAAAACTAATAGTTAGTGATTTTTTGCTAATTAAATTGTTGAATAAGTTCGCTAAATACAGTGCGGACGGAATGGCAAAGCGGTCTACTGCGCCAGCTTTCAGCTTTTGTTCTTAAAGAAAGAAATCGTCGAATGCCACTCCTAACATACGTGTATGATTTGCAATATTATTTTCTAACTTCAGAAAATCGTTAACTTTTAACTAAAGAGAGAAAAATAAACTTTTCTATCAAAAATTGAACCGACTTCAAAATGATTTAGAGAATGGCTTAGATTCACATTTCATCGAAATTGATTCAATACTTTTTTAGTAATTAGGCAAAAACTAATAGCTAGTGATTTTTCGCTAATTAAAAGTATTGAATAAGTTCGATGGATGTAATTCGGACGCATTGTCCGAGTGGTCTAAGGCGGCAGATTTAAGCTCTGCCTCTTGAAGAAAGAGATGGCGTGTTCGGATTCCGCTCCTGACAAACGTTTATGCTTTACAATAATGTTTCCTGTATTATAATTTTGAATAACCGACTTCAGAAAATAGTTAACTTTTAACTAAAAAGAGAAAAATAAACTTTTCGATCAAAAATTGAACCGACTTCAAAAAATACTGAAGAGTGAAAAAAATAATTTCCTTACATAATTGTAATAAGAAATTAAATTATGAGCGTAGTGTTTATAGTACGTATTATTATATTTACGTACATTTATTTGATTTTCTGGAGTCGGTGCTAAGAAGGACAACGTCTTTCGGTGACAGGACAACGTCTGTAGGGTCGCTAGTATGATTATATGAATTCCAAATCATGGTCCAACTGGTTTACAAATATTACCAAATAATATAAATTGTGGAATAATATAATATAAATTGTGGAATATACCGGACGTATCCTACTTCATAACCAAGATTCATACAGATTTCGAGTTAGGTATGTGTAGATTTTTTGCTTAGATTATTGTTAGAACGTGAGCCGACGTACAGACAATCACTCCATCGAGTTCACGGCTAAAATTCCAGAATTAGAAAACCTGATTCGCATATTAAAACTCAATGGTCATCGTAGTCAACATTACAAGTATGATTTTGTAATTTATAAACCATGGTCCACTTTACAAATATTACAATAAGAGATTTTCAAACATGCAATAACTTGACAAGATAATTAGATTTGACTCTTATTCTTAATTGCGAAATTTACGGAAACAGTCCTATTTCATAACCAAGATTCATTAAGATTTCGTGACAGGCATGTGTAGATTGTTTGCTCCAATTTTTCTTAGACCGTGAACTGGCAACACAGGCAATCACTTTATAGAGTTCGCGTCTAAAATTTCCAGAATTAGCCAAAATTTGATTCGCATATTAAAACTCATGGTCATTGTAGCAACTTTACTAATCATGTGATTTCCAAATCCCGGTCCACTTTACAAATATTACTATAAGAGATTTTCAAACATGCAGTAACTTGACCCAATAATTAGGTTTGAATCTTATTATTAAATTGTGGAACTTACCGAAACTGTTCTACTCCATAACCATGATTCATTCACATTTTGTGACATGCATGTTTAATTGTTTGCTCAAATTAATGTAAGAACAAGAGAAGGCAGCACAGATAATTACTCCATCGATTTCACTGCTAAAATTTAAGAATTCGTTAAAATCGATTCGCATAATAAAACGCAATTGATCTGTAAAGTGATATTGGCGGATAAAAACGTGAAACCCGAATTTACGGGTTGTGCGTTTTGGTTATGCTAGGGATTTGGGTTTTCCTGCTCCTAATCCTCCATATTTTCGCACCATTGGGTGCAAAAACAAACACATTGGTCAACCGGAAAATTAGGATTTTCAGGTGTTGTCCACCAAGATATGAATAAGAAGACACATTTCATTTTAGTATGCGATTTGACTATTAAGTAATTCTGAAATTTCAGCCATGAACTCGATAAAGTGATTATCTGTTTCAAGACTCCCGGTCTTTATGATGTCGCAATGAAGCCTTTAACTAATCTCTAACAAAGTATACGAATCCGGTTGTTCAAATTAAAAACCCTATGCTATAGTACATGGTGGTATTAATATGATTCCCTCTGAGTATACTATATGTAAATTATGTAAAATATCTGACTCATTAAGTTTAATAAAATTAATTGATTTGCCATTTCATAAGAATATCTTTCTCGTAACAGGTATGAAATTAATAATTAATTATGTTAAGTTTCTTCCTTTTAATTGTTTCAGAAATTGGTGTTTTAGGTAAGCCAAAGTTAGAAGTGAAAGTAAAAAAGTTTAAATATTGTTTTATCATTAAAAAATAAACAACAGAATTTGGGATGCTGCTTTTTCTTAGAAAAGAAATATTTTCGTTTTTCGTACTTGACGAAATATGTCTCTAATAGTATTTTTCTTCGTATGCATTGTCTCATTAAAGATGTTCTTTAAACTTTTGAAATTAAAGACAACAGGAATATAGGTAATCATTATGCTGAATTACGAAATACAGAAAGAAAGAAAATAAAATATTTGGATTTTTTTTTCAATAAAAGTTTTGACAAGGAGAAATTGCGAAAGCATTTTAATGATGTATCTCTTCATATTAGAGGCGGCAAAATAGTTAGAAAAATGTTTGAAAAATTCATAATAGTTTTAACAAATCAGAACATTGTATATAAAATGAAATTTAAAAAAGATATTTTGGAAAGTTTTGGAATGTTATTTTCACCTATACTTGGATTTTCATTATTTAAACTGGAGAAATCCTTGATAAGCACAAACATAATAATAAATTACCGTACGTTATCTAAAGTAAGCCGTCCTCAAAACATACCCTCCCTACACCATCATATATTTTGAAAACGATTCATTTTTTTATTTCCCCCTGTATTTTAATTGCCATTGTTTAAACTGGAGAAATCATTGATAAACGCAAACATAATAATAAATTACCGTAAAATACCAAAAGTAAGCTCTCCTCCATACATGCCCTATCCCCTCACATATTTTGAAAACGTTCATTTATATATATTTTTTTTCATTTGTATTTTAAATGTAAATAATTAAATTGGAGAAATCCTTGATCAACACAAACATAATAATAAATTACCGTAAAATACTTAAAAAAGGCCTCCTCCAAATTTACACCATCCCTTCAAATATTTTGAAAACGCTTCATTTTTTATTTTCACCTATATTTGAACTGTAATTAATTAAACTGAGGAAATTCTTGATAAACACAAGCATAATAATAAATTATCGTAAAGTAATAAAGTAAGACCTCCTCAAGATATATCCCATCTCTTCAAATATTTTGAAAATGGTTATTTTTTTCACCTATATTTTAAGTATAATTAATTAAACTGAGGCAATCCTTCATAAACACAAACATAATAATAAATTATCGTAAAGTAATAAAAGTAAGCCCTCCTCCAAATTACCCTTTCCCCCTATATATTAGTAACTTTTTTTTCACCTATGTTTGAATTGTCATTTCTTAAACTGTAGAAATCCTTGAGCAACACAAACATAACAATAAATTACCCTGAAGTACCGAAAGTAACCCCTCTTCCAAATATACTCCACCACATCCTATATTTTAAAAACAGTTCATTTTTTAACATATATTTCAACTGTTATTATTTAAATTTAAGAAATCCTTGAGAAACACAAATATAATATTAAATTACCCTGAAGTACCGAAAGTAACCCCTCTTCCAAATATACTCCACCACATCCTATATTTTAAAAACAGTTCATTTTTTAACATATATTTCAACTGTTATTATTTAAATTTAAGAAATCCTTGAGAAACACAAATATAATATTAAATTACTATAAAATAGATAATGTAAGCCCTCTTTCAAATATAACCCCTCTCCATATATTTTGAAAACATTTATTTATTTATTTTCATCTATATTTGAAATTTTATTATTTAAACTGAATAAATCCTTGATAAACAAAAACAAATATTAAATTACCGTAAAATACCAAGAGTGAGCCCTCCTGTAAACATATATCACTATCTCCTATACTTTTAAATGTTCATAAATCCTGAAAAATTTATAAATTCCGAATATATCCCCATACTCTTCCAATTTTCCTAAATATTTCCCAGAAGTTTTATTTATAATCATGCTTTAAAATTATTAGACTTTCCTGACTGATAAAGACGGTGGGGGTTACAGTCAGTACTTTACGGTAATTAAATCACCCTAGCAGAAATTTTGTATTTCTTTTTTAACAGCAAAAATTATTGACAAATATTGGTGCTGATAATGTTTCGGTTTAAATATCCTGATTAAACGTGTCACTGCTATGCTGCATTTTCTCAATTCTTGCAAATAGCTTTATGGGAAGAACTAAATAACGAATTTTCATCTCACAGATTCAGTTAGAATGTTACAGCAGTTGTTGAAGATAACGTTTTGATATTGTTCCGCTTCTGTATTGTGTTCTTGTAACATCGCCTTGGCGACAAACACAGCCCACGCCAATTATACGCCAATCGGCAATTTACTGTAACCCTGCTCACGTGTTGTGTGACGCAGTGGATTGAGAGAAACGGTCTCTTAGCAACAAGCTCTAATACTGCAACAAGCAGCGACTCTTAGAAAAATAAACATTCCATTAAATTTACAGTCTACTTGCTTTTTCTTTTAGTTTTTCTTTTTAATTTAGTACACCTCCGTACATTTGGTCCTAGCGACCCGGAGGTATGAACGAATCAGTGTCTTTTCTATTGAATTAAATATTGAATTTATCGAATTTCGTGAACAAGATGAATAATGTCGGAAACTGAGATAAAAGCGTTGAACAGAAGGCGAGGGAATATCAAGGCCCAAGTCACCAGGATATTTAACGCAACGGATGGAAAAACATTTAATTTATCCGAATGGAAAGCCCACCTGGATTTACTGTCAAAAACTGAAGAAAAGTTTGAAGCTCTTAAACTGGAATATTATAGAATAATAGAGGAAGAAAAGTTGGAAGAAACTGAAAAAATACTGAGTCAACTGGACGAGGATATTCTAAAACTAGAGGTAAGCTTAAAATCCTCTATTAATGCTTATTATGAAAATACTGATTCTAATAAAAAATCTATTGAACAGGACCAAGCTAAAACGTCTAGCATTAAGCTACCTAGGGTCATATTGCCGGTTTTTAGTGGCAGAATTGAAGAATGGTCCGTATTTAAAAGTACATTTAACGAGCTTATTAATGATAATTCAAATTTAAAAGATAATGAAAAATTATTTTATTTGCGTTCTGCTTTGACTGGTGAAGCGAGGAGTTTGCTTACACCAGATGAAAATTATGTTTCACTTTTCAATGCGTTAGAACAAAGATACGAGAATAAAAGAGTTATGGTAGATTGTCATATAAAGAATATTTTAAATCTTTGTGTAATTAAACAGGAATCCGCTAAGGATCTCCGCATTTTATTGGATAACGTGAAGAAAAATTTAAGGGCTTTAAAGATCTTAAAGTATGATAGAGATAATTTCTCGAACGCAATTTTGCTGAATATTATTCTAAATAAACTAGATAACGAAACTCGTAAACAATACGAACTAACATTAAAGGATAATGAGGTGCCTAATTTTGATGAATTTTTAGAATTTCTTGAGCGAAGATGTCAAATCTTAAATAGTATAAGTTCTAATGTATCCTCTAAATATACTGCAAAATCCTTATTCATAAAAACAAGCAAACCTCAAAGTAAATGTTGCGTAATTTGTAAAACCGAAAACCACCCCTTATATCATTGTGTTAAATATAAAAATATGAAGTTAAGTGAGCGAATTAACCTTGTTAAGAAAAATAAACTTTGCTTCAATTGTTTAAGTTCAGCCCACCTCATTAATTATTGTAATTCAAAAAGCACTTGTCATGTTTGCAAGAGCGCAAGCCATCATTCATCATTACATAATTATACAACACCAGTAAACAATCCTATAAACAATCTCCCATTACATGAAACAATAAATAGCAATTTTGTTTCGGAAGATTTATCAAAAAACGAAACTACTGCTCATTCATTTTTTTCGTATGAAAATGATAATAATAAATCTGTTTTAATTAGCACTGCAATAATTTATTTGACAGATGTAAATGGCATCAAAATTCCTTTCAGGGCAATATTAGATTCCGCATCTCAGAATTGTTTTTGTACATTTAAAGCAGCACAAATATTAGGCTTGAAAAAGGAGAAAATAAATATTCCTGTAAGTGGAATAAATGAATTGTCTATTTACATTAAATCTAGAATCAAATCAAAGTTGTCAAATAAAATGAATAGTGCCAGTTATGATATTGAGTTATTAATCGTTCCAAACATTTGTGACTTCACGCCCTCGAAAAAGATAAACATATCAGATTTAAAAATTCCAGCAAATATTTGTTTAGCGGATAAAAAATTTAACATTCCAAGCAGTGTGGAGATAATTATCGGTGCTGAACTGTATTTTTCTCTTTTAAATGAAGAAAAAATAAAGTTAGGCAATAATTTATATTTGCAATCAAGCATTTTCGGTTACATTGTATCTGGTTGTATTTATGACAAAACAGTAAATAATAATAATACTAATTATTGTTTCTTAACAAAAAATCTTGATTTACTTAATGACACTTTGAAGTCTTTTTGGGAAATTGAAGAAGTGCAAAATTTAAAACCCTGTAACAGTGAGGAATTAGAATATTGTAATGATCACTTCGATAAAACGCACTTCAGAAAACCGGATGGTAGGTTTGTGGTCACGATGCCGTTTAAACCACAGGTTATAGAACCCGATTTGGGAAATTCCAAAAATCTTGCTTTGAAAAGATTAAACTCTCTGTGGCAACGTTTAGATCGAGATCCTGTTATGAAAAATTTATACACAGAATTTATTAAAGAATATAGAGATTTAAATCACATGCATGAAATAAAAGAAAACACGAACTTTAATGATGGCTATTACTTACCACATCACGGCGTTTTACGACCCTCTAGTAAAACCACAAAACTACGCGTCGTTTTTGACGCTAGTGCCAAGTCAACCAACGGAAAATCTTTGAACGATTTATTATGTAAGGGTGGAGTTCTGCAAGATGATCTTTTTTCGATATTAATTAGATTTAGAAAGCATATTTATGCTTTTACTGCGGATATTAAACAAATGTTTAGGATGATAGAAATAAATCCATCCCAGTAGAAATATTTAAAAATTTTGTGGAAAGACAGTATGTCATCCCCGGTTAAGGTATTTCAGCTAACAACAGTTTCGTATGGAACATCTTGTGCTCCCTACTTAGCCACCAAAGTATTACAACAATTAGCTCTAGATGAGAAAAAGGAATTCCCGTTAGCATCGAAAATTGTTTTGAAGGACTTTTATATGGATGATTGCCTATCGGGCTCATCCAATTTAGAAGAATTCAGATTAATGAAATCGCAATTAACTGAACTCCTCCTAAAGGGAGGGATGGTTTTACACAAATGGTGTACCAATGAGGTCCAATCTACTGATAATCACATGTTTCCCCTGGACAGAAATTCTGAAGAAATAACTGTTAAAACATTAGGGATGTTGTGGAACAGTTTCAATGATACGTTTAGGTATAAAGTTAATATCAACACAAAGAGTGATTTCACAAAAAGAGATGTACTTTCGCAAATTGCCCGCATTTATGATCCTCTCGGTCTCTTAGGGCCAGTGATTGCTAAAGCAAAAATATTCATGCAGGAGCTATGGCTTCTTAAAATAGAGTGGAATGAGAAGCTGCCCTCTCATGTTGCCAAACAATGGGAAACCTTCCTCGAAAGTCTTAAAGAACTGGAATCCATTGAAGTACCAAGATGCTTCCTAGCTGTGAACCAATCAGTGGTGCTAAAAGGTTTCGCAGATGCGTCTTCCAAGGCTTATGGCGCAGTGATATACATGCAAACATCTAATTCTAGTGAAACCATCAGTTACTTATTATGTAGTAAATCCCGCGTGTGTCCAACCAAAGTAATAACAGTGCCACGTCTCGAACTGTCAGCATGTCTTCTTCTGGCTAAACTCACTAACAAGGTCTTAAATTCATTAGACAAACAAGTAGCTTCAGTCAATTTGTTTTCTGATTCAACTATTGCTTTAGCTTGGATAGACACTGCTCCTCATCTCCTGAAAACGTTTGTGGGAAACCGCGTTGTGCAAATTAAGGAACAAACTAAGAACTTTCCATGGTTTCATATTCCGTCAGAACACAATCCAGCTGACTTGATATCAAGAGGTGCAAGTGTGGAAAACCTGTCTTCTAACCAGTTGTGGTGGCATGGCCCGCCTCTTTCAATTCTTGAAGAAACAATAGCAAAAACTGACTCTAATATAAGTGACATTAAAGATGAACATTATTCTAGTGAGCTTAAAGCTCCCAGCAACTTGACATTCGCTATTCATACTGACTCTAATTTCTGTGATAATTTAATTAATCTTAGCAATAATTTCCAAAAATTAATTAGAATTTCAGCTTATATTTTCAGATTCATACATAAATGTAAAAAAGCAACATCTGCAACCGGCCCTCTGTTGCTGGAGGAATTAAGAAAGGCAGAGGTTTATTTAATAAAAAATGAACAGGTAAAGTATTTCAAAAATGAAATTTCGGCCCTCCAAGCGGGATCTTCGGTTCATCGCGCAAGTAAGTTAAAATTCTTAAATCCCTTTTTAGATGGAGATAGCTTATTGAGGGTGGGAGGAAGACTAGCAAAATCAAATTTGAATTTTGATCATAAACACCCCATTATACTTCCGGCGAGCTGTCGCTTGACGAAACTAATTTTTCAATATTATCATAAACGAGATTTTCATGTAGGACCCCAATCTCTTTTGAACACAGTGCGTCAAAAATATTGGCCGCTTAGTGGCAGAAATATTGCGCGTAAAATTGTACATGAGTGTTTACAATGCTTTAAAATTAAACCTATAACGGCTAGTCAAATGATGGGGGATCTCCCTCCTGAAAGAATAGTGCCCAGTTCCCCATTTTCAAATGTGGGATTAGATTTAAGTGGGCCTTTTGAAATAAAATATAAAGGTCAAAGAAAGGGTACTTTTCAGAAAATCTATGTTGCCATATTTGTATGTATGGTCACTAAAGCTGTGCACTTGGATTTTGTCTCAGATTTGACATCCGAGGATATAATAGCGACTCTAAAAAGATTCTTCGCTCGTCGTGGGAAAAGCTCTGTAAACTTTAGCGACAATGCTACAAATTTCGTTGGGGCTTCAGCAGAACTAAAACATTTACGTAGACTTGTTACGAGTGATGAAGTTTCGAACTTTTTAGCTTCTGAAGGTATTAACTGGAAGTTCTCCCCTCCTAGGGCGCCAAATTTTGGTGGCCTTTGGGAGGCAGGAGTCAAATCTTTCAAATACCACTTAAAAAGAGATGTGGGTTCAGCTCATCTCACGATCGAGGAATTCCTGACAGTTATCACACAGATAGAGGCTATTTTAAATTCGCGACCGCTTTGTCCTTTGTCAACAGATCCTGACGATCTTCAGGTGTTGACTCCTGGTCACTTTCTCATAGGAAAGCCTCTTAATTTAATTCCAGAACCCAATTTAAGTGAGGTCAAAGATAATTTGCTAAATAAATGGCAAAGGACTCAAAAATTAACGCAGTTAATATGGAAACGTTGGCAGAATAATTATCTGAGCCAGTTACAAGAAAGAAACAAGTGGCTATTTAAAAAGCCTAATATTCTGCCAGGAATGCTAGTTTTGCTTAAGGACTCACAATTACCCATTTGCACTTGGTCACTAGGCCGCATTAATAAGGTTTTCCCAGGCGCGGACGGGATAGTCAGGGTAGTTGAAGTTCGTACCGCTAAGGGTAATTTTAAACGACCTATTTCAAAAATAAGTATATTACCCATTGAGGACAACATCATAGATCCTAAACTTTAAATGTGCTTTATTATGTATTAATTTTTCATGTATTATTTGTGTTTATTTATTTTATTTATTTATTTTTGCTTATAATCTGTATCATATTGTATTATTACTTGTATTGCATATGTATCTTGAAATATAAAATTATTTCAACGCCGGGCGGGATGTTCCGCTTCTGTATTGTGTTCTTGTAACATCGCCTTGGCGACAAACACAGCCCACGCCAATTATACGCCAATCGGCAATTTACTGTAACCCTGATCACGTGTTGTGTGACGCAGTGGATTGAGAGAAACGGTCTCTTAGCAACAAGCTCTAATACTGCAACAAGCAGCGACTCTTAGAAAAATAAACATTCCATTAAATTTACAGTCTACTTGCTTTTTCTTTTAGTTTTTCTTTTTAATTTAGTACACCTCCGTACAGATATTAATAACATAATAGGTGTCGCTGCTGTGCTACATTTTTGATAATTTCAATAATAATTCTGTCTCAAAAACTTGAACGAGGGAAACACCCCCAGTAATTGGCACATAAGGATTTGTCTTTAAACTTACTTCTATTTTCGTTACCATGAAATAAAATATTTACTTGCAAATATTTTTAAATCAAAGAGTGCATATCTGTGCATCTATTTTGCCCACTAGAAACAAAAATATTTGAAAAAGTATTTTTTATAAAAATATATTTATAAAAAATTGCTGTAATCACCAGTAATTGGCACTTAGACTTTTACACAATTAAAGTAAACCTTTTCAACTAAACAAAACTGTTGTCAATTAAAATTAAAAATGTACTATAAATCAGATAATAATAAATTGAAATGCATGCCTTTCTTAAGGCAGAGAAGAACTATTTGCAACAAAAATGGCTAATTTGTTACAAGCCATAATTGTTTCTCTTTCCTAAGCACTATTATCATTTAGTAGCATAAATCAAAGTTACAATCTGTAAACTAAATGAGCATATAACTGGTATATGGTCTTGCATTTTTAGAAGAATGGATATAAATCTTACTTTAGAACATGTTTGTAGGATGTGCCAATCACTGGTGCCTGCCAATTACTGGGGATGTTACCCTACTTGATACATGAAAAAATATGTATCAAAATAATTTTACTTTTCTTCTGTTTGTAATGCTGTATGTTTTACATTCGCATTTACTTTTATTTTTATTATTTATTTATTTTTTACTTTTTTGTCACTTTTTATATTATTTTTTTTAGTTTAAATGTATGTAAATAAACAATATTTACTTATTTTGAATTTAGAATAAACTTAACTGTATACGAGTAAAATATTAGTATAATAGTAGAAACTTAAGAAATGGAAATCTTGAAATAATCTCAAACTAGTAGGATGTGCCAATCCCAAAACTTTCTTCTATCTCATACGTACATTTTAATATTTAAAAAAATAGTTACTCATTTTAATGCTTTAATAATTTTAATTCAATACCATACCAACTTTGATTTTCATCTTAAATTTCTGCTTCAATCAATTAATCGGAGTAGAAACGAATTTCCGTCTCTGCACGAGCCGATGGACAATAGAATGATAGGCAGATTTTTTTTTTTCAAATTCAGAGAGGACCTACTTGCCTTACCAAAAAATAATCATTACAAAAAACTTAGTTCAGTTCTAGAACTAACTTCATGCACTTTTATGCGGTGCAATATTGAAAATGGCATAAAATTCGCTGTTACAGCGCCCCCTTCCGGCGAATTTTTTTCAGTTCAATGGGCGATCCAACTAGCCATAGCCATACACTTACACAAAAAATTTCGTTCAATTCGATGCATAACTTCATGTACTTTTGGTCGATACAATATTGAAAATGGCACAAAAATCGCGATTGCAGCGCCCCCTTCCGGCGGATTATTTTCAAATTCAGGGAAGATCAACTAGCCATAGTCATACACATACACAAAAAATTTGGTTCAATTCGATGCATAATTTCATATACTTTTGGTCGGTACAATATTGAAAATGGTACAAAAATCGCGATTGCAGCGCCCCCTTCTGGCCGATTATTTTCAAATTCAGGGGGGACTAACTAGCCATAGGCATACATTTACACAAAAAATTTGGTTAAATTCGAATCATAACTTCATATACTTTTGGTCGGTACAATATTGAAAATGGTACAAAAATCGCGATTGCAGCGCCCCCTTCCGGCCGATTATTTTCAAATTCAGGGGGGACCAACTAGCCATAGTCATACACTTACACAAGAAATTTGGTTAAATTCGATGCATAACTTCATATACTTTTGGTTGGTACAATATTGAAAACGGCATAAAAATCGCGATTGCAGCGCCCCCTTCCGGCGGAATATTTCAAAACTAAAGTAGGACCTACTTGCCACAGCCAAAAGCATTCACAAAAAATTTCGTTCAATTCTATGCATAACTTCATACACTTTTTGATGGTAGAATGGCGACATACAGACACACACACAGACATACACACAGACATACACACAGACACACACACAGACACACGGACAGACAGACATTTTGTAAAAACATGTTTTTTGGAATCTCTGACCCCTAAAACGTGTAAATCCGTCAAAAACCGGAAGTCGAAAAAAATTTCGATTACAATACTTTCTTCTATTGAAGATAGAAGAAAGTAAAAATATTGAAGAAATTGTTCTTTAAAACAGAGAAATATTCCTTTTAAGGGGATTTTCCTCTGTATATAATAAGATTATCGTATATTTCATAATCGAAAAATAAGAACGTTAGATTTAAAAAAAAAAAGCTCTAAAATCCTAAAAATGAATAAGTGGTCTTAATTTGAAGTGTTTTATCATTAAAATGTGCTTAATAAAAATATTTTTATTTAAGAGTAGAGTTTAAAAATAAACGAACCATAATAAACTTAATACGCGAATTAATTATTTTTATCAGAAGAAAGTTACAATGTTACATTATCTACTTTAAGAACTTATAAGATAATTTTTAATAAGAATAGAAACATAGTACTCATTTGTAAATCTGTTAATCTGTTATCTCCTTTTATAAAGAAATAATTACTGTCCACATCATGAAAATACAGGTATTAACGGGTCTTATAATAAATGAAAAAACAATATAATGACCAATCATTTTCATGTTAATAGGCTTTTAGTGTTTCTTTTGCCTATTTAAAGCATTTAAAATATCCTTATTATTACAGTCACGTATTTGAACAATAATTCGTTTCCAATTGTCTTTAATTAACGAGCGTGGAATATAGCGTTTTGTTCTAATAAATAAAAACTACATATCATGGTTTGAGGGAAAATGAAGTAAGAAATTATTTTGTTATTTTAAATTTATTATTTTATTTTTTAATACTCTTATTTGAAACAAGAGCAATATTAAGGTAGAACTATATTTTGATGTATAACAAAACATATTCTAAGTTATATATACGTAGGTGGATCCAAAAAAAAAGTTTTTAAGCAGTAGCATTTGAAACGTAATAATTGAATAGCGAATATTTCGACCCAGGGTGGTTGACAGATGGCGCTAGTTGTCCTACAGTGGTTCTACGCGTAAGTAGCGTCAGTACGCAGACACTTAAGAGCGACAGTAATGTCACGACGTCTAGAAAAATGGTCTCGCATAGAGGTTGCGAGATGTAATTCGACTCTTACGGGCCAAGAATGTGCCCACAACCGAAATTCACAGACAAATCGTTGAGCAAAGGCGTCATTTTTCTGCATGACAATGTCAGGCCATACTCAGGAATCGCTGCAAAGGTTCAAGTGGGAGGTATAGAATCTCCCCCCCATACAGCCCTGATTTGGGTCCAATTGACCCAATTTTCCTTTTTCCGGAGCTGAATTGAAACATATACGGAACACGGTACATCTCAGACGATGCAGTGAAAACAGCTGCCGAGAACTGGCTCAATGAGCAAGGGCCCTGATTACTACCAAGACGGGATAAATATGTTGGTCGAACGTTCTGACAAATGCCTAAACACGTTTGGCGACTATGTGGAAAAGTAAAGGCTAGATGTGTCTTGATTGCCATTTGTATCTTGTTTCTATTGTTAATAAATACTTTTTCCTTTGCCTTGTAACCCCTTTTTTGGATTACCCCTCGTACAAGAATATTCCACACTATTTTGCAACTGTTACTTTAAAATTGATTTTTTAGAGAAATACAAAAATAATATAGCAAAATGAAAAAATAATATAATAAAAAAATAATATAGCAAAATTTTGCAATTTTTCAACAATTTTAATAAAATATACAAAATATTGTACTCTAAAGACCATAAAAATAGCAAGTTTGCACCCTTAAATTGAATAGATAAATATAGTTATGGGTATTAAAAAAATATTGTTTCCTAGTCTTATTCTTATCTATCGCCGTAAACCTAAAGATTAAGAAATTAGCTACAGGTTAATAATAAGGGAAGATGATCTGTGTATACAAGTTATATATTATTGGAATGAAAAATATCAATGTTTATTACTTACAAAACTGTATATGGATAATATCTGTGACTTCCGGTAATAACCACGTAAGGCACATTTTTAATATTTTCAGTAATTAACGTTTAAGTTTAATTAAGTTTTCAAATGTCTTTTTATCATTAATTTTATAAAATAAATTAGAGCTTAATAATTTTCACTACATTCAATTAGGTTATATGGACCTCTTTTTTGCCAAAACAGTTATATAAAAATGGTTTTTTATTGATTGAGAACCAATTGAAAAAGATATTCAATTTTTAAATGAAAATTTATAGTCGCCCTATGACGGGAAGTATTCGATTTTCATTTTTCAGTACTTTGGCAGATGAAAGTACTCTTTTAAAGTTACATTTTCTCAAATTATCTCAATTTTTTTAAAAATGTGCCTTACCTAGTTATTACCGGAAGAAACAGATATATGGATATAAACATTCTCTTTGAATATACATTTAGTTCAAACAAATAAAAATATATTTGTATAAGATAAAATGAGTTACTTTAATTTTGTCCCCACACAAATCCAGAAGCAATTTATTTTGATGAGGCATCATTATTTCTAGAAAAGCTTGATGGCTTTACTTTAACCAATTAAGGGAATTAAATACAATCATTAGGAACTATAGTTCTATAATAATGTGTTTCCATTCCGCTACAAAGCTTTTCAGATCTATTACAAACCATTCAACTACAAAAATGTTTGTATCGACAATTTTATGAAATAATTACGTATTTTAAATTACTTTATATATCTCATCTTGCTTACTTAAAATATTTATGAAGGTTATTATCACCGCTGATATAATGAAGACGAAAAAGAGATTCATTCTTTGAAGAGATACATTCTTGAATTTGATGCTCTAAATATTTAAATTTTTGATTTATTAATATATATATATAGAGCCATTAGATAATACAACAAATCAACATCAATATGTGGAATAATTCGATAATGAAAAACTCTATTAAACAGAAGAGTTGGCAAAAATTGGAATAATATTGGAAATGTGGTATTTAGCTCGTTATCAAGGACAATGCTAAATAGACACATTAATTGCGATTAATTTCTAAATGGAAATCAGGATAAACCTAAAAATGATTTCCATATATATATATATATCGAGAGAGAGATAATAATATTATAATAGTATAATAGAGTAGTATAAAAGAATAATAGTTTAGAGTCTCTAATGCTAAGAAAAAAATCTAAACCATTTCTCTAAATTTATAATTTTAACTTTTTCTGTATATAATAGAATAAAATAATTTAATTGATAATTTATCCGTCTTTCGTTTTTCCCGGGTTTACATATTTTGGGAGTTAAGAATTTTCATGTCTCAATAAAATCACTGTATTGAAGACTAGTACTGTGAAGGAATTTCATCTTGTTATTCATATAAAATTTAAAATATACATAAAAATTACTTAAAAGGTGTTCAAAAAAGATTTACTAAAATGTTATATACCCCGAAATCTTTCAAACGCACAGGCGTTCAATTTTAAGGGAAAAACAGAGTGATTGGTTGTAAATGGCCCAGAAAAAAACTCAAGGCTTTGGATACGCACGTTTATCCGTGCGCAAAATCCATTTTTGCTCTCAAACGCATCCATTTTACAGATCCTTTTATTTAGGAACAATATAATGTGATGCATTGGTAGTATTTTTATAAAGACAGATTACATTTTAAAAAAGGTTGCCAAAAAGAGTATTTTGAATAGAATTTCCCGAAATGATCGTGATTGAAAATTTGAGGAAGTATTCAAATAACAAATTGCGTTTTTTTTTACTCATTTTTAAATTCATTTTTGTTCTCAAACGAATCCAATTGACAGGTTCTCTTATTTAGGAACTGTATAATGTGCTGTATTGGTCATTTTTTTAAATAAAAGCTGAATATATTTTTAAAAATTCTGTAAAAATGGACACTTCGCACAAAATTTCCAGAAGTGATCATGATTAAAGAATTAAGGATGCATTCAAATAACAAATCAGTTATTTTATGACTCATTTTTAAATTCAATTTTGCTCTTAAACGCATTCAATTTATGTTTTTTATTATTTAGGAAACATATAATGTGCTGAATTGGTAAATTTTTTGATTAAGTCAGAATATATTTCAAAATATGTTGTCAAAATGGACATTTGTGAGGAATTTTGCTTAAAATAATTCTGATTAAAAAAAAGTTCTTGCAGAAAAATGAAAAAAAAAAAAGCGGCTCAATAAAGTTGTTAAACTGGGTTTATCTCTAATCATATTTTATTTTTCGTTGTTGAAATGGGTACTGTTCGAAATCTACCTCCTCCTACAGGCCACGCCGACAGGGATTTTTTTTGCTATATTTTGGGAATAACCGATTTTGAACGTATTCTCTCGACGATTATTTTGCGAATTTTCAAGGTACGTTTTTGAGACTTTTACAAAAGTTGTTCTATACGTTTAGTTAACAAAATAGGCAAATGAAATTTTGATAGACTTCACGCATGCGCAATTAAAAAATTTTTAGTACACCTGCTTGTTTTTCACACAATTTTTCTTATTTTTTAATTTTTATTATTGGATACTGTGCAAAATGTAATTTATCTATTTTCGGAAAATAACATTATTTTGTATTAAAAACTTTGCAAATTACAAACAAATAAATTGGGACTGTTTTTGTAAAAACTTTAATTTTTCTACGAATATACATGCTATCGGTATAAAAATGAACACAGGTTTTTGCAATAATCCGCTTAATCATAATCTACAGTTTGGGAACTTTTGTTACATTAGTTTTGACAGGGTTATCCAATATACATCCGTTCTTTTTCAATTTGTTGACAGTCCCCTATAGTGTTTCGGGACAGAATCTTCACGGAAATATATGATTTGTTGCATAATGTTTACACATTAAGAGTTTTAGGAGAATTCCTTATACACTTTTCTAGATATTCAGCAAAATGTCCAAAATCGCAAGTGGACGGTCATCTTTGGCCATATAGTGTATCTTTCATGTCTCATTATATTGTTTGACTTTCATACACACCTTTATTCACAGATAGAAGGGAAAATTTTTTGGGACTCCCCCTCGTACTTAAAAGAAAATATTTACTTTTGAATTATTTTTTCCCATGATTTATTTAAGAAATTAAATACGAAAATTTCGATGTTCAATATTAATATTATTTTTATGTTTAATATATCCTGACTCCGACTTAATTGCCTGAAAACCTTGCCTTATATAATTATCCGCAAGCTTGGATAACAAAGGTAGCCTTTCATAGGAGATCGTCAATCACAATGGCTTAAATTAATCCGACGTGGAAGGTTCCTGTCAAGTGTCCAAGTTCTGTTCGCTAGGTTCAGCTGCCACGATAAGAAGTCAACGATGTACTATCCTAGATGTAAGACAAGACTTGTTGTGGCAAGTTTCCTGTGAATTATACCTCTGGAGGTGCCTTGCCAGGTGAAGCTCTCGTCATCTGATCAAGGCTCTAAATTACGAGACCATCTTGCGAAGCCATTTGCAGTTCAAACATCAGGATGTACCATTAATTAACAAGCGAAACAAAGTATGCTCAACGACAAGCAAATAATGCAGAAATGATGGCATGCGAAGCAAAGTTTATTGCCACTACGTGGCAATTAGGCGGTCGTCCGCCCCGATACCAGGTATCTAACCCGTTAAGCTGAGAAAACTCGGCAGGTAGGGGCCTGGTCATCGGTTAGAAAGAAAGACTTGTGGCACCATACAGAATTTTGGCTTCTATTACATAGCCCAAATATATGAAATGCATCGTTTGTATTCAGTACTGAACGCATACAATTTTCAAAATTCTATTACCCTCTATAATAACCCTTTTTTAGTCATCGAAATGTTATTCCATTCATGCAATAAAAAATGTATCATCCTCAAAAGATAACCTTTCGTTACATAAGATAGTCATGAAACGAAGCACATGTATCATTGTTCTGTTAAATACTGATAATCTCTACTGTCTTTTTTTAGCTCACAGGCTATCATAGCCTGAGAGCTTATGTGCCCGTCCGTTCTGTATGTACGTTCGTACGTGCGTTCGTGCGTACCGCGATAACTCGTGATAAAAATATCCGATCCACTTGAAATTTTGTATGTAGGTATATCCAGACAAGGCGCTTCCCTGATTAGTTTTTGGAGTTCATTCGATATGTATAAGGGGAGGAACGGGGGGCTCATGCCCCTCCCTTTAATTGATACAAATGGGATTTTCATGCAGAATGAAGTTTTCGTTCAAAATTTAGATTAGGATCATTCTGATGAGGCGATTCCGTGACTGTTATTAGATGTTCATTGAATAAGTATAAATAGGTGGAACAGGGGTTCTAATGCCCCCCCCCCTTAATTTATATAAATGGGTTTTTCAAACAGAATTTTCAGCTTTCTTTCAAATGTCTGAATAGTTTTGGAAGTTTAATGGTTAAGTATAAAAGAGGGGGATAACTCCTTTTAAATTATATAAATGCTAAATGGGTTTTTATTAAGAATTAGCTCATTTGCTCTGAATTTTGGATATAGATTTTTTATATGATAAAGCATGTCTTTGATAGTATAGGAGGTTCAATGATTAAGTATAAAAAAAGAGGAAAGGGGAGAGCTGTTTCCCCTTCTTAATTTTTTTTCGAACGGAATTAACACTTGAAAATATAAGGCTTTAATGTACAATTAATATTTGTAGCCTGTGAGCTCAATGCCATCAGTTTAACTGGGCAGTATTCTTTATCTTAGCTTTGCATCGTTTATTTTTAATTTTTACACCTTCACATAAGGAAAAGTAATTTTAACTGTAATTTGTTTGAAAACTGCATCTCAATTTATTTTTGAGATACCAATGTTTTGCTGGTTTTAAATACAATTCCTGTAATGGTGGCAGCTGAAATATTCCATATCTATAGAAAGCAAAGAGCAAATATAAAAAAGTAGTTTACTATAATCTATTTTTGTTCTTGTTGTCATATTTTCACAACAGTGAAAAAAAATACTAAAATAAAATACGTGCTCTTTAAAAAATATACAAATGAATAATTTCTAGTAAAACATCGAGTTATAATATATTTAGTTTTAAGTAACCATAATTATGTTACACACTGATGAAGGCATAAGCAAATTATTAGATAGATTTTTTTACATTAGATAGATTAGATTTTTGTGTTTGTGACATCACTTTTTGCTGCATCTCTGAATCATTTCACGATAGTCTCATCATATGCATATTTTGCAATAGATATTGTTTGAGAGTGGGTCTTATGCATAGAATCTTCAGAAAATGCAAATTACTTCATTTTATACAAAAGAAAAGTTTGTGTTTTAAGTCGTAAATCAGAAAAAAGTTTAGTAGAAACGCATCATTTTCACTCGGCAAAATTCTTCACGGGTAGTTCTTCACATTGTAATTCTTACAGGTAAAAATCCTACACATTTTGAAATAATGAAATTGAAATCACACTCATGAAAGCAAAGTTTGAAGACAAAATAGAGTGTCTTAGTTAAAAATCACTGATTATTAGGACAGGTTCCATCTCTTTTTTTAAATTCTAAAAAAACAGAATTTTTCATTCTTATTTGTTTTGTATATTTATTCATATTCTTTTCTTAATTTATTTTAAAAATAACAAAAAAAAAAAATTAGCAACTAGCTTATTCTCTGAAAATAGTAACCGTAAAATAAATTAATTAAAAAATAGTAATGATTTTTAAGAAATTCTAAATTATTTTCTTCAATTTTACACATAATTAATAAATATTATTCAATAACATAAATTCTCTCCGAAAGTTTTTCGAATTTAACAATTATTTCTCATATAATTTTCACTTTTAATATATCTTAATATAATCTACACCTTAGTTAATACCACAGAAGAAACATATTTTTGTTCCTTTTTCTTGAATCAGCCGTTAATAATAATTTTCATTCATGATTGATGTTCCTAATTTATTTAAGAATTGGGGATTTTTTCTACTTATATTGAATTATTAAGTTTTCGAAATTACTGCAAGAGTCGCTACATTATCTGATTAAAATTCGATATTTCCTTCTTATATATGACGCCTGCATTATTAATGTTTAGAAAAGATAAAAAATCGTTTATTACTTTTTGCGTCATTTTTGTATTGAACAGCTCTCTCTTATTTTCTCATTTTTACTTTTTACATTGAAATATATCATAATTATTATTTCTTGTTATTGATGTAATTGGAGTATATTTAAAACTACATATATAAATGGTATTCATAAAATATTTAAATATATGACTATTTAATAGTTTCAAAATAGTAGCAAGTAAAACTAATTGTTTTGATAGTTTCGTGCATTTACGATGTTAAATATACTGGATGTAGTACAAAAGATAATTTCCATATGCAACTGATACTTTTCAGTTAATAATTTCCCGAAGAAATCAGTCTCTCTCCATTCAAAAAATATATGCATATATATATAACCTATAGAGATTTAATACAACAGCCAGTGAAATTTGTTTTTCAACGAAATAAATCATTTTAAAAAATTAAATTTTAAAGCAGATTAAATTAATTTATTTTTTTATGTTTATATGATTTCACTGCATAATATTCTAATTTTTCTGTTGCATTATTTTACTTATGAACGGCCATTGAATTTGTATGTATATTACATTTTTTTTTTTCGCCAAGATTAGTTTATACTATATCAATTTCCTTTTAATAATATTCCATGCGTTATTCGGGCTTAATAAATTAAAATTCTATTTATAAAACTAATCTATTAATTTTTATATGAAAGATATAAATTCTTACATATCCTTACAAATATTTTTTCCATTACGCATAGATCTAAAAAATAGATATAAGTAAATATATTTAAAAATAAAATCGTGTTTTATTTTAATCCCTTGTAAAATTTACTACAATTGTTCTGTTTTGCCAAACCGTTTAAAAATCTTTATTTAATGTATACACTATATTAATCTATTAATTATTCCGTTTTAAAAAACCTAATTATTTAAAATCGTTCTTTTTTATTTAAATTTCTAGTATAATGTTTAGCGTCTCAGAATTATTACGTGTCAATAAATTAATTTTTTCTTTTTAATAAAGTTATCTTTTGCGTAATAACTTCTACTTTAGTTGTCATCTTAACGCCTGATATTGATCTTTATTTACATGTAATGCATTTCGTTTTGAGGATTTCGAAAATTCTAGATCAGATATTCCCTCTAGGAAGTTGTTTCGCATTAAGATTAATGCACCGGTAGAGAAATATTCCCTCTTTTGCGATGATGATTGGATAAAAAATATGCTCAACTGACTTTTAAATTGTATTCTTAGGCTAAAGAGAATTAAGTACAGATGCTCCGGTAAAATTCATGGTATAGTATCGTATTGCACTCCACAGCTGAGAAGATTAAAATCACTGTCAAGTAGTTTTTGATATGTTCGTTTGTCCTTGCAGTTTTCCTTTTCAAGTCTTTGAAGGTGGTGTTGAAGATATCTTACTTGAATGGAATGGCATTAAATCAGCGATTTCAAAACTTAGCAATGAGGAGGAGCTTTTCTCCTGAGAATGTTTCTTGAAAGATTAAATAAAGTCCTGGAACCGCTCATTGATTACTCATTTAAAAATCCTCTATATTTTCTATTTTTGAATAACATTTTTCCAAGAAAACCCTATTTAATATTTCGGGGGATGACCCAATATACGTAATGCTGTGTATTACAGCTCTATTTAACCACAATGAATGTGATATATATATATATATATATCTACCCTATATATATATAATCCTAATGAAACGAATTTATGAAATGAATTTATAAAACGATTGATTAAACGACTGATTACATTTTATGGCAATTTTTCCTGAAATACGAAATAATATGCTATGAAATTAACACAAGAAATTTCGTATTAATACGCAGATCCTAAAATTAGCATTAAATTTTTAAAATGTGAATTACTTTTCGAATTATTACTTTTTTTTTTCTAATTTGAATTAAATTTTTCTAATATTAGCATCCAAATTAGTCTATTATTTGTTAAAAACGAGAAGAGGAATAACGATAGAGATAATTAGATTTCACTTTCTTCTGTCATTTTTAAACTGAAATCAAAATTATCTTTTATTTAAAAAAAATAGTGGAGAGAATTTATTTCCCAAAATATGAAATAGCATGCAGTAAAATTAACACCAAAAATCCGCATTAATTCGCAGATCGCAAAACTGTCATTAGACTTTTAAAATTTTAATTAGTGTTCAAGTTAGTATTATTTTTTTTCAAATTTGGATTACATTTCTAAAAAATGGCAACGAAATTACTCCATTTTTGTGGAAAAAGAATGAAAAAAGATAAAAATAGGAATTATTACATTTCTTTTTCTTCTGTTACATTCAAAAGGAAATCGAAATTATGTTTTATTTCAATTAACAGTGAAGACAATATTATGATTAATTTTGTATTTTTCAAAAATATCCGACAACATTAATTCTCATTTTTACGTATTAGATCTCCAAGTTTCAATTTATATTTGAAAATAAAAAATCGTCTGGCATTTTAATCGGTCACATAAATTCCATTGACTTAATAATCCTATCGTAGTTTTTCGTTTTAGTTTTTCGTTTAGTCTTTTTTACAGTTGACAAAAACCATAGAGTAAAACGAAGGAATAGAGATGAAGTATAGAGGCTTGTGGTGACGCCAAAAATGTATTTCTAAAATCCACTACATTAGGACCAAACACAACCGTGTGCTTCTTCAAAATAAGAAGAAACTTTTAGTAACACTGTTTTTAATTCATAATACAATGAAATGCTATTTAGAGTGTTTAAATATAAGCAGATCATTTTCGATAAAAGAAAAAATGCGCGGTTGACGTCAAATAATTCAGACCCTGTTCCACGTGGCTGTTTTGTTTGGGTTGAATGAAGGCATTTGAGCGATTTGCAGTATGAGCGATAACACGCATCATATTGCAAACGGGTTTTCCGGCATATCGCATCTCCATCTATATCTTTCCTCCATGGATAAATGCGTATAAACTCAAAATGATTTAGAGAGAAAAATGAATTTTCTAAAGATTTATTTTAATTTTTATAATAGAAATATTCTGAATAATCTTTCAATGACGTCTTTAATGTAAACGCTAAAGAAAATGAAAAAAAAAAAGTGGGATTGTTCCTTTGATATCATTTTGTCATTTATATCTGGAAAAAAGTATTATTTTGCTTTTATGAATTCATAAAAGCACTACATAGTAAAAAATAATAATAAATAAATAAATATAAATAAATCTGTTAAGTTACTAAACATTTTCTAAAAAAATGGGATTCCTAGAAACCAATATATAACGGTAACAGTAAAATGTATGTTGCAATGTCGGTTATATGAATTTTTGGTGTTACCATTACATATACAATTCTAGGAATACCAGTTTCCTAGAAGAAGTTTAGCATCTTTACAGATATTTTTACAGTGTAATTCTTATAAATGAAACGAATGTATAAGATAATAATTGCTCAAGGAGGATGAAATTTCCTTTTTCTTTTACTTTAAAATTTTAAAGAGCAAATTTCATTACTTATGCTAAGTTGACATCATTAGTGATAAATTGTTTGAGCTATAAGAGAAATATCAATACAATTTGAATCAAATTAATATTTCAATAATATTATTTTTTTAATATTTTGCATACAGGAATTCAAAAAATTTATTAAATTAATCTTGGAACTATTTGGATATCTCAAATGAATATATGAAATATTAATCGTGCAATTGACTGCTAAGAGAAAAAAAATCGACTTTTGATTTTCATTTCAATAATAAGAAAATTACATTGTGAATAATGATAATTCACAAGAATGAAGACATGACATAATTTGTTCTTTTCTCTTTAGCATTCACAGGAATGGCATTAAAATTTAAAACAAAATAATATTTCTAATACATGATTTAATTATATATTCATACGTAAATTTCAAGGAGAATAAAAACTTTAAATAGTTAAACTATAAATATAAAATGATTAATTTACCTTAAATGAAATTTGAGGTAAAAGTTAGGATATAAATTAAAACTACACATTTAAAACGATTTAGTTATGGACAATGTTCCCTTGACGTGACACTGAGAATCACATGGTGTAAAAGAAGCACGGTTAACAATTTTCTTTCAGTTATGTCACGAAACAAATGATGTATACATGCGTCATAAATGAATGTATGCCAGCATTTATGAGGCAGCATGAAAGAAGTTTGACTGCGCGAGATATTTTCGATTTAATCAGTACGAATCCGATATTTCTTGAAAAAATTATAAATAACTTAATAACTAAAATGAATAATTTATATTTTAAAAGTAAAGTGAAAGTATGTATGATGGTGCATTAAAACAGAGAAAAGTTATTAAAAGCTTGTTACTAAAACTATCTAAAAATAAATCTCAACCTAATTTATAAATAAGCATAACATTTCTAGAAAATATGCATTTCGGTTGTTCTAAATGTTATTCCCAAGCAAATGGAGTTTTTAATATTCGAATCTAACAAAAGAATATTGTCTAAGGCGTTGTCATAAAAGCCTATAAGACAGCGACATTATATAACTTTTTCTTTTTAAATGGATTTTAAGATGTGTAAGTGATTTCATTTATCAATTCCAAAAGCTACCGTCAGCTGTCGATATAGTGAATGAAACCATGCTAATTGAAAAATACCCCCATTCAAACGGAAAGTTGTGGCAACCTGATTACAGAAAATTATCGCTGTTTATGATAATATCAATCAATCTTGTGCAATTCGGTAATTTCATTTAAAGAAAAGACACATTACCATGTTTTAAAAGTCTGAACGGTGGTTGGCGGGCATAGCTCATAGAGTTAAAAGCCCGCTAGTGTATATCTATATACATACAAGGCGTTTAAGTTAAACGTTTCAGAATTCCTAAGAGGGGTAGAGTGCATCCTGACGACTTGAAATCATATAGCATTGCGGGGTCAGAAATGGTTTCCCGACGCGCTAGATTGGCGTCCTGCAAAAGTTCCGAGCTTTTATGCGGGGAATCGTCACCCGACCTATCATGACTTGATTTTTACTTTCTTCTATCTACAATAGAAGAAAGTATTGTAATCGAAATGTTTTTTTGACTCTGGTTTTCCATGGATGTACAAGTTTTAGGGTTCAGAGATTCCAAAAGACATGTTTTTACAAAATGTTTGGCTGTGTGTATGTGGCGCCTGATGTGAGGTGTGCATTGTAGTCGGTGGCAGAAATTTTGAACACTTAATTTGACAATTGTACCTTTTGCTTTTTTACATGTATTAATAAAACGTTTTTTCAGTTACGGTGTCTTTTCTTTATGGTGCTTCTGTGTACATCACAACTTCAGGAAAGCATTTCCGAACTCACATTACTATATGATTTCGTGTCTTCAGGATGCACCCTACCTCTCTTAGGAGTTCTGAAACGTTTAACTGAAACGCCCTGTATATAATTCTGGGCTAGAAATCCCAATTACTAAAAAAAATACTTTTAATCAAGATATTTATTTTGTTTGTGATTATAATAGTTTTAAGCACGCATAAATATATAATTTCTATTCAGAATGAATGATTAACTTTTAGAATTTAATGTCACTATTGTTACATAATTAAGTTAAAATTAGATTCAAGGCCTATTGTTGAACTGTCTGTTATATGAATAGTTTCATCTGGAAAACCAAAAGAAAATGAATGGAAAAATCACAATAAAATAAATGAATAAATTTAAAAATATATGAAATTAATAAATAGTTTGTTATATATTATGTACATGTCAACAATGCACTTTTCTTATGCTTTTGAAATCCATGCCTAATTTTGAATAAAAACATAAAAAATTATGTTAGATTAATTTCCTTCTTACTATGGCCATATTATTTATATATCATGAAATGAGCTACTAAACAAAGACACAAATATTGCCCTGTACAATGCAGGTAAAGAATATTTCATTTCGCGAATTCAAAAGTTCTTGAAAGAAAATACTTGAATAAATTCGAGAGTGTGTGAAGCTTTAATTATATCCAGAGATGTTTTTTTACTTATTTATTGAAGACAACACACACAAAAAAACTACAAACACTTAAACATATAAACTTAAATTTTACATGTAAAATTACGAGCGTTACATTTTTCTCTTATCGAGAATCATTTTTCGAGCACATCTGAACTTTAGAACTGGATTACGTAACAACTGACTCTCGAGACCAACGGCGCCGAAATCTCTAAATCACGTGATTCGTTAGTAGGTGCTACGATTCGTAACACTGCCCACCCATGAACATATGGATGTTCATCACAAATTTTATATCAATTTAATACAACATGAATATAAATATGAAACAGATATCTAACACATTCGTTCTAATGTTCACATTTACATAGCTATATTTAATTAACTCTTTCCTGGAAGAGATATTCGAGTCAAGGTGAAGCCGAACTGGTAGCAGAGAAATTATTCTTTTCCCGATTAGGAAGTAAGCAGGCGTTAATGGTAGGGGGGCTTGACCTCCTGTCGAGGCATATGTTAAATGTTGAGAATTGACTATGCCTTCAATTGCAACTAAAACAGTATGTAGTTCAGCAACAGTCAGCGATGATTTCCCGAGTGTCTCTCTTGAAGCAGATTTTACAGTCCTAACCATTCGTTCATAAATCCCCCCCCCCCACCACGCTTCTCGTTCAATGATATATTTCTACTGTATGTGATGAGAAGCAAAATTTTCTTGCACATCTGGATGAGTCATAATCCGCCAGAGCTTTTTAAGTCACTGTCTGCGCGTTTAAATGTCATGGCATTGTCCGAATATACTACAGATGGTAATCCTCGTCGAGAAACAAAACTACGAAAACCTAGTAAAAATGTTTGTGTCGACAAGCTGCGGACAAGCTCCAAGTGGACATTTCTAGTTACTGCACATTAATCAACAAAATGTATTCAGTATTTGTTGTCACAGTCTTTAACGTATAATGGCCCTGCAAAGTCACACCCTATTACGCTGATTGTTCTGTTCTACTCGATCATTAGGCAATGGCGCTACCGTTTGGTCTCATGGAGTTGAAGAAAATCTCTTGCAAATAATGCAATTTTTAAGCACAGCTCTTACGTTTTGTCTAGCCTTTAGTAGCCATAACCTTTCTCTAATCTGCACGCCTGTATGGGCAAAAGCAGAATGAAAATCTCTATAGTGGGCATTCCAAATTATAAGTTCTGAAAGTTTGGTTTTTGGCGGAAGAATTATTGGATGTTTTTCATCTAAAAATTTGCCTTATGGAGTCGTCCTAAGACTCGCAAAACTCCTTCTAAATCGAGTTAAGGGTTCAATGAAAGCAATTTAGAGTCTTTAGGAAGTGGCCTGGAATTTTTCAGGCTTAAGATTTCTTTTTCGAAAATTTGAGTTTGACAATTTTTTATCCAAAAAATTTCCGCTTCTCAGATTTCCTCCGTCGAAAGGGTAAGTGGTGGTGCACGATTTGTCTTTAGTAATTTGATAAAACGAAATACATAGGTTTTTTCACGCAATAATTTTCTCAGGCTACTAAATTTGTGTATATCAATTATATTCTCCTTAACAAAAATTGTATTAACAATAATATTACTTCTAGCTTCAATTTCAGGGTTGACTGATTTTGTTTTTTATCGTCCTTAGGCCAAAAGTTTTCTGATATACCGAGCCATTTCGGCCCGTACCACTACTGATTGGAGTTTATTAACTTTTTCCCTGACAGTCCCCTAGATAGCATATCGGCAGGATTATCCCTGCATCCAAGAACTAGGGTCGCTCATGTCGTGAATTTGCATCACTATGTTATCCACAAACGGCTTCCATTTGGATGCCACTCCGTTGATCCAATGTAGTACTATAGTCGAGTCTGACCACAGTACTATTTTTTCTAGATTCGTGAAAATGAGTTTAAGGTGACTGCCTATCCTAGCAGCTAATAGAGCTCCTAAAAGCTCTAAGCGTGGCAGTGTTATTTTTCTCAACGGGGCTGCTCTGGCCTTAGACATAACAAAACATGTCCTATAATTTTCTTCGGATGTTTTAAACCTGAAGTAGGCTACTGCTCGAAAGGATTTCAAAGAAGCATCGGAAAAAATGTGCAATTCTACATTTTTCTGCACTTCACTCGAATGATAATAATATCTGGGCATTTTTAATTGGTTTAGCAATTCGATTTTCTGATACCATGTTCTGTATTTATTTTTAAATTCTTCGTTAAATTCGTCGTCCCAGTCTAGCCCACTCTGCCATAATTCTTGAAGGAAAATTTTTACTCTTATCAAAAATGGCGACATAAATCCAATAGGATCAAATATCTTTGAGGCAGTCTGGAGAACATGCCTTTTGGTGAATTCCAAGTTGTCACCTATTGACTCTAAAGATGTCAAATCTATAGCCAAAAGTCCCCCTTAACATTCCAGTTTAACCCCAATACTTTTGATTCTGCGCAGTTTTCATTAATCTCTATAACCGGGTTACCATTCTAAGCATCTTTTAATTCTGGAGAATTAATAACGAACTTTAGCAATTGCATATTGGCATCTTTAAATATGGAAACTGCAGTAGTTGTTAGTTGCATAGCCTGCTCGACTGTAGATGATTCCTAAATCAAGTCATCTACGTATAAATATCTCTAAATCACTTGACTCGTTAGCAGGTGCTATGATTCGTAACAGAAGGGCCGATGTACGCAATAAAAGTTTACTGTCTGCATGAAGATATTCTAAACGGTTATATATTGGTAATACGCTAGCAGACACCATAACAAAATTTGTTTTGTCTCTTGCAGTTAACTGTTAACATTTTTCGAACAGATTAAAAGAGGAAAACGGCATATGATACTGAATCCATATCTGAAAGATTTCCAGATATACATATCTCCGAATTTGGGGCAATAGATTTTAGTCGATGATTTTGTTTACAATGTTTACATTTTAGTCGAGTTAGAACTAAGGAAAATATGTAAGGTACCCTGGGGTAATAACGCCACGTTAAGGTTCTACCAATTTTCACGGCTCAGTTTTAGTTGATATTTTTCAAACAAATATATGATTTGATACAGCAACTCATTGACTAGCTATATAAAAAATAATTTAACAGATATGTATTCATAGAATGTAATAGCGTGATTTCTTGACCAATGCTATTTGGCGTTATTACCCATCTATATGGATAATAACGCCATGCAAACAAAACTATGAAATAAGATGGAATAATTGCATGTAGATTGCCCAATTCTAAAAATACAAACTCTACAAACTTAGAAATTGACAAATTGCATTCTAAGCTATTGAAAATTAATGCTATGTTCAATGCTAAACTAAGCTATGTTAAATTTTTTGTGAAAATGTAAGAAAAATAAATGTGTGGTGTGGGGGGGGGGATGAGTCAAAAGAATATCAGACCGTGAGCTCTTTTTGCTTAAAAAGGACCGCTTAAATAGAATTTTTAGAAACATTGCACAGTTTGAACTGGGTTTATTTGAATCAGTATTTAGAATGTAGCTCGGCCGCTGTAGGGAATCAACCGGGGTATTAATGCTCGGCCGCTGTAGGGAATCAACCGGGGTATTAATGCCAAGGATTGGCGTTATTACCCCATTATAGTTATTGCGCTGTACATTTTTAATTATAAATTATCTCGAGAAGATATCCAAAATCTTCAACAACATTTTAATAGTCCATGAAATGTACTACAAATTTATGTAATTAACAAAGTATTTCCGGATAAAAAAAAATAGTCTTCACATCACAAAATGTATCTCGCAAATTTTAGATCAAGCTTTAATTTTAGTTGCTTGTAAAAACAATAAGACCTAAATATGAAACAAATTAACTTGAAGCTGTTTTTTTCCGATTTATATGTCTCAAAACCCTTCTGCGCAGAGCACATGGGTATCATTTCCCAGATTATTTCATAATTATGCAAAATATTAACGCTTGGCGTTATTACCCCGCCTGGCGTTATTACACCAGACCACCTTATCTTGTAAGGAAATATATTACCATATATCTTCGCTTTTTTTTGCTGATTAAGTGTAATATTTATTATACTTCTTTTTTTTAATATAAAATTATTTTGAGAAAAATAATATATATGAAAATAATATTTATATCGTTATATGTTGATTTTATATTAATACAAAATAGTCTAATAATAATGATTGAAAATAAAAAAATATATTTATGGAAAGTGCATTAAACTTTTCAAAAATTCTCAATGAAATACAGAAGTTCAAACACACACAATTTTTTATACGCTTTTACTGCAAGTGGAGGATGTTGAAGGTGGAGCAACAGTTTCGAAGAATTTTGACTTATGTTCTTTATAGTTTACTCTTGTGTTAAGTACAAGCAGTCACTACATTTAAATATATAGTTTTAGAGATTTTATGGTTTATGCTGTAGAGAAGAGTAAATAGGGAGACTGTGAAATTATAATGGCAAGATTTAATTCCTGCATTTTTTTTAACTACAACATTAATATTAGAAAACAGTGTAGAAAGAAATTACAGATTTGTAAATATTTTCATTTATTCTTCTTTGATAGAAAGATGTGGTAGAACTTTTAAAAAGAGAAGCTGGTAAATAATGTTAAATAAGGGCAAAAAATGCTTTATTAAGAACATTTCTTTACTTTTATTTTATTTTATTAATTTTTTACAAGTACTTGTTTCATTGTAAAAAAGATAAATTATATTTTAATTAACATAAAATATGTTTTTTTAGAAGTTAGAAAGAAAAAATGGTATATTTTTTGTTGAAGGAATACCGTACAATAAATATATAAAATCAATAAGTAAATATCCCAATGCATTATGGGAAGATGTCTAAATTTAAGGACGTATTTTATTTTTAGTGAAATACGTTCTATAATTTTCATTCTATTATAAGGAAAAATATTTATTTATATATTTTTATATTTATATAAATATATATTTATATTTAATTTTTTTCGAATTTAACACAATTACAACATAAGATTGTGTGCATATTGTAATTATGATTATCTCAGATTTATTTAAAACACAGCCAACTAACTTAATTTTACATTAGAAATTATTATATACTTTATTTAACTAGTTAATTAGCAAAAAGAGATTGAAATTCATATCAGCAAATTGTCCATAAAAATCTAATTTAAAATAACTTTATATTATTATTATTATTATTATTATTATTATTATTATTATTATTATTATTATTATTATTATTATTATTATTATTATTATTATTATTATTATTATTATTATTATTGTTATTATTGTTATTATTATTATTATTATTATTAACGTTTTATCTTAATTTAAAATCTGCGTGATAATGTTTACTTTACTTTTCTTAAATTACTAAAGGTAACAAACATTGTACGTCAGATACTCAAAGGACAAAAAGAAGAAGTTGGAATTCACTTTATATTTTCTGTATCATTATGAATTATCTTTACTGATTGATTTAATTATATTTAATGACTCAATTATAAATGCGATTACATTTCCATTTTCATGAAAATAATTATGTAGCTGGAAATTGCATACAAAATACTTTAAAAATTGATTAGTTAGCTCAATTATTTTAATTGAAATATGATGTCTATATTTCATAATATAATTCTAAACCAAACTATTGAAAAAAATATGTTTTATTTTTTTTTCAGTTCTTGGAATAAATGTTTTAATGCAAAACTGTTTTAATTAGTCTAAAACACATTGGTATGCAAAATTTAATGACGAATTCCAAAATGCCAATCTCAAGGGATTTTTAAGCGAAAATTTTCACGCGAATATTCAAAAGGAAGTAATATAATTCGAATATTTACTAACCCTGCATAACAGCTAGTCCATATAACATCTCGTTCAGTTCACACATAGTCAAAAGAGTCACAACAGTCATTACGGCGAAAAAAAAAACATAGGAAATTCCATACGTCTCTTTTATGAATCTCAAATGACTACTATGTGTGACTCCACTGACAGGTCATTGTGACTGCTGATTTGTGGCGAGTCACCAGGTGACTTTAGAATGTCGCTTCATTGAGATTCTCGTGTGACTTTTAAACTGGATACTCAATTTCAAAGTATTGTGAATGCTGCATTATGATAAATCACCAAATAATGTCACATTAAAGTCACATGGTGACTTTCTGTCACAAGACTATGGAATTTCCTATTTTTTGTTTGACTGTGACTCTTTTGACCATGTGTGACCTGAATGAGATATTATATGTACTAGCTGTTATGCAGGGATAGTAAATATTCGAATTATATAAGTTCATTTTGAAAATTCGCTTGAAAATTATCGCTTGAGAATTCCTTCAAAATTGGCATTTTGGGACTCGTCCTTAAATTTTGCACACCAGTGTATATCCAATATTTATTTTATTTTGCCAAATAAAATATATATTGAATTCGTTATCGGAATATATTAGTAGTCATATTCTGTATTCTGTATTGACACTAATCAATGGAAAAATGGATACAGCCATTCTTCTTTTTGCTTCATTTTGGAAATAGCGAATTTTGAGCTTAATCTATCAACGATCACTTTCAGAATTTTCAAGATATTTTTGAGACATTCACAGACGTTACTCTATACATTTAGCAAACACAATATACAAGTGAAATTTTGATAGCGTTCACACATGTGCAATTAAAAACTGCTTACTAAACCTTCTCATTTTTTAAACAATTTTTTTCATTTTTTAAAATTCTGATTACAGAATATTATGTACATTATAGTTTGTTATATTTTTGAAAAAAAATATTAATTTATATTTAGAACTCTGTGAATTACAAGAAAACACTTGGTAAAACTTGGGACTGTTTTAAAAAAAAGGTTAATTTCGCTACAAATATATATACTATCCGCATAAAAATAAACACAGTCTATCACAATAAGCAACTTAATCAAAATCTATAGTTTGAACGTTTTTGCTTTATTAGTTTTAACAGGGTTATCCAAAAGATATTCGTTATTTTTCAATTTGTTGACGGTCCCCTATAGGGTTTTGAGAAAAACTCTTCACTGAAATGTATGACCTGTACTAGTATGTTTACACAATTAGATTTTGAGGATAATTCCTCATGTGTTTTTTTTTAGATGTCAAAAATTGTAAGTTGCCACTCACCTTTGGCCATATAGCGTAGGGGAAGATGGGGATACTTGAGCCATTTTTTGAATTTTAATTTTTTTTAATTTTTTATATTTTTTTAGAATAAAATAAAATGTTGAAAAATAAAATTTGATATTTTTCCTTCAACTAAAAACCACTTTCAATAAATTTTGAACTATTTTTCTATGTATAATAAATGTTTATTTTTTGTTTTACATCGTGGCTCAAGTATCCCCATGGCGGGGTTACTTGAGCCATAGTGAAGGTATACTTGAGCCACTACGGAAAAATACCTACAAAAGTAATTTTTTTCACTTTATTTTTGTACAAACATTATACAGAATGATAAATTATGAAACGTAAAGTCTTTCAAAACCAATTGAAAAAAAAGCTAGTAATACGATCATTTTTTGTCGTTAAAACTGGTTGTCGAAGGATAATTTGAACTTCAGTTCTAATGACGGTAGAAACATCCTCAGTTCAGAGCCATTTAAATTTGGAATCTGCAATTCTTCGGGCACATTTCATTTTTTAAAATATTAAGCACTTATCCAACAAATATTTTTACAGTTTTCTTTCTGGCATATTTTATTAGTAACCAACCATCAATTTAAAGTTTTCTTTCACATCATCACCATCATTGACAGAAGTTTCCTCTAATGATATTGTCGAACTCATGCTTTTAGTTTAGTAGCTGTCGGAATTTAAGCCAGATGTATCATTCGACTATTTCAAACACTTTTTTGATTTCACAGGAAAAGATATTGTCTTCCTCTTTGGCTCCATGTAGATAAGTTTGAACTGGGATTTTTGTTGCTTTTCTTGTTTTTGTGCGCTCTTTTTACCAATTTTTCTTCAATTTTCTTTGTTAAAAAAGGCCCCACCAGTGGCCGAGAGGTACGGACTTCTCAACTGGTAGACGGCAGGTGCTGGGTTCGAACCCAATCGCGGCTGTCGGCCTAACCGTTCGGAGTTTTCGTGGTTTTCTTCGAACCTTGCGTAAATACGGGTTAGGTTACCTTAGAAAGACCCCCACGAAGGGCACTCCCCCTGGTCCTATATCCCTAGTGTAGATAATCGGACGACAAAAAATACACCAAATACTTAGTTAAAAAAAGTTATAAGCAACAGAGGTTACGATTTCAATATAAAATACTAATCTTAATATGTTATATTAAAAAATAAATATTTTAATATGTTGGAATTAACTAATTAAAGTGTTAGAGATTATAGCCTGTAAAACCGTTTTAAAAAGTTATTTTCATTTAATGAAAGTTAAATTGAAAACTATGTTTACATTTATCTAGACAGGCTATTTTGTTAGTCAAATCGAAAAATAAAATAGACATTTTCATTTAAAAAATATACATTTTTAAACATTTTTAGGTCGTTATTTTTTTAAGGAAAAAAAAAATAAAATGAAAAATTATTCTCCCTTTTCTCCAGAAAAATATATATTAATGAATATAAGGATGGAATTTTATTTTTTGTTTGTTTCACCCATGTTTAATTTCTAATGGGGATGGTTAAGACATGGCTCATGTATCCCCACTCTCATTGGCTCAAGTATCCCCACTATCACTATTTTTGTTTCCCAGAGTTTTACTAAATAAAGCATGCAGCAATTATAACTATTTTAGACTCAAAATACAATTGAAATTATGCTTATTGAATGTATGTATATAGTTGCAACTTTAAACAAAACTTTGATTACAAAAAAACAAAAAAACCATGCACCCAAATATTTACTTCAGATAGGGAAAAGACAACTATTAATCACTATACTTTCAAAATGGTACCAAGATGTGTGATTTCTTTTTTACATGTTCAGAACTATAAATATGTTATCATATTGGCAGTTTTAGAAAGAAAAATCAACCAACTGTAGAGATAATAGGGGTGGCTCAAGTATCCCCTATGCTCAAGTATCCCCACTCTCCCCTACACGTTTGTAATACATTGCGCCATAACTGTAATATTTAAGAAAATCGAACGAAGTGTCACTGATGAATTGAGAAATAACAATTTTGAAAATACGCATTAATCCATAAATTTCCTATTTTTAAATATCAAATGCCTTTCTTTAGAAGCTCATAATGACAGAAAATGTCCAGCGTATACGTTTTTCCTATAAACATCAAGAAGATTGCAGAAAACAATGAAGCATAAAATTTAAACTTTTTTACTTTTTTACGTATTTGTCATTAATAAAGCCCAACATATTTATTAAATGCGAATAATTTCTTTGCAATTTTATAAAATTGATGTAAAATTTGTTTTAATACATAAGTTTTTTTTTATATTGTTATGTTTCGGAATAAACGCACCATTTAGAAATAATGAGTTAACATGAACTAAAGTAATTCTTTCGGTTAAGTTTTAAATTGTGTCAAGCACTAAGATATATATATATATATATATATATATATATATATATATATATATATATATATATATATATATATATATATATACCGGGTGTCCCAAAAATGACTGATGGATTTTAAAATTCAATAACTTGCAAACGGTGACAGCTATTTAAAAATTTTTTGCAGGAGGATTATGTATAATGTCAGGAGTTTTTTTATCGTAGTTTTTTATTTTAGTTCGAATTTCAAACAATAGGTGGCGCTGACGGTGATTGAAACCATGTCTGCTCTTTACTCAGCACTGATCACCTGGTCTTCGATCGCCGTCAGCGCCACCTATTGTTTGAAAATAGAACTAAAATAAAAAATTACGATAAAAATCTCCTGAAATTATGCATAACCCTCCTGCAAAAAAATTTTAAATAGCTGTCACCGTTTGCAAATTATTGAATTTTAAAATCCATCAGTCATTTTTCGGACACCCGGTATATGAAGTCTATGTAATGTACATAAAATATATATAAACATCAAAGACTTTTTTTTTTGCATATATGCGTTTTAGATTGTGTGTACTACATATTTATAAGCAAATTTAAATTATGTATAAATGAAAGTTAAATATGCATTTATTTGGAATGTTTTTTCAAGTATTTCCAATCGTTAAGATTCTATAGTAATTCATTTAATAGATATCATAAATCAATTTAATCAATCAATTAAAAAAAACACATATGACATGTAAATGTATATTTAACATGCATTATTAAGATCAATGAATACTTATTTTAAATTTTCAACATTTCACTTGCACATTTCTCTTAAAAAAAACAACCCTCAGAAATAAAAACATTTAATTAAGTACAATTTTAAAGGTCATATTCTCTGTTCTTCGCAAAATATATATATCAGCTGTTTATTTTCATTACTTATCAAGGTTCGCAGATAGGCTTATAGGCTTTACGCATATCAATTATAAGAATTATAGAAAAACATTAGACAAATCTTTTAGAAAATAACTGCTTCTCATAAAGGAGCCTTACAAAGACTATTATAGACTATAGAAATTCATTAGGCTCGTACTTTTATGAAACAATCAGTTTTCTTTACTCATTCTTGAAACTTACTGTAAAATAGCTATAATATTTATTATCATCGCCATTGTAATAAAGTGGATTTATCGATAAATTTATTCGAGGGCATGATATGAAAATTATTCCACTATTTTTCTATACAAGATTACATATATTTTGCAGTTAATTATTTAATAGTAAATGTCTAATTATTTAATAGTAAATATCTTCTTATTAAATATAAATAAGAGCAATTTTAATACAATTTGCATAGTAAATGCTTTTACAATGTAGAAGAAAAAATAATTATTTAATACCATTAAAAAATGCTTAACCGAACATATTGAGGAGGAAATTGTGATTGTAAAATGATGGGAAAAAGTAAACACCGCCTACTACACCCTCAAAAAATTATTGTAGAAGAGAGTTACTGGTACCAAATGATTAAAAATAAAATCTACTTTTGAATGATGTAAATATAATTTGCTTAGAGGGCTGTCTATATATTAAAACAAATCCAACATTATTCTTTCAATGTTAATGCCCAATTTCAAAAAGATATTTAAATTTTTCGTTTTAAACTATGGCTAGACAAAAAAATTCACGTCATTTGATTGATAATTTTTTTCGAATTATAAACACTCACAATTTATTGCTTCTAATGTTATATTACCCTGTCATATTTTTATTAATATCTTCTACAATTATATTCCAATGCGCTAATTTTTTATGTATCAATAATACTAAATGCCGAAACATAAATACTTTGAATTTGAAATTTTTATAATTTTATGAATATATTATATACGAATTATTAACATCTAAATTAATATTCGAAAGTATTATGAATTGCAAGCTACAATTTTTGGATTGATTTAGATAGCTGAGGTTCAGCCTTATTCATCCAAAATTTCAAATTTTTCTTCCAAGTAGTTTTCAAATTATACTTAAACAACGCAAAACAATGGCTTAAGGGACCGTCTACAGTAAAATTGACTAGATATTTTGAATTTTTTTAGGCTTTCTTATCTTTAATGACTGCTTGATGATGCCTTGATCAAGAAGAAGGCTCTCTCGGTATTCAAATCGACTACGGACAGCCTCTAAAATATGCTTGTTTCAAAATAAATTATTTCTCGGAAACTTATCATACGAATTTCTAGAAATTATTTTGGCTATTTGAAGAGTGTGTAATTCATTTATGCTCTCAGAATTGGGTACTGCCATTGAAAAAAAAAAACAAAGTTGTGGTAATTTTTAATATGTAGAAGCAAATTTTATGTACATCATTTAAAAGTAAATTTTATTTCCAATCGTTTGGTACTAGTAATTTTCTTTCACGATATATATATATATATTTAGAATTAGTTTGGGGTGTTTACTTTTTTTATAGCGAGTGTACCTATATTTACTTATTGATTTTAAACTCTATTTTCTAAAAGATTTTAGAAATAAGCTTTTTAAGTATTTTTTCTCACATTGTATAGTATAGATGTAATTTATTTTATGGCGAATATCTGCATACTTTGAATACTCAGAATACTTCTGAATACTTTTGAATACTTTGACATGCATTTGTTTTTATAGCTACACTTTGAAATTTATTATCTATATATATGTAAAATAGCTTGTCCTGATTGACTGATATTCAACGCACAGCCCAAACTACAGAACGTAGAGACACGAAAATTAAGGAAATATACTTCTTGTGATGTAAGCGTGCACTAAGATGAGATTTTTAAAAATTTTCCCCCAAGTGGAGGAAACGGGTGCTCGAAAATTCTATCTTAAGTATCTTCCTGTATCTCAGCAGCTATTTAAGGCAAAAGCATGAAATTCCAGAAGACAAATATACAAAAAAAAATAATTAAACACATATTTCAACGATTTTAGAAATTATCCCCCTGAGAAGGTTAAAAGGAGGGTGGCGAACAATTTAGATTATTTGGCACATCTTAGAAGTCGTTTTAAGTAGAAGCGTGAAACGGTAGAAAATAAATCTATTAAAATAATAGTTAAAGACGTACTTCAGCGATTTAAAGAATTCCTCCTCTGAGGGAAATAAAGTGGGGATCGAATAATTCCAAATATTTTTGGGACTCGTCATGTGACCTGTCATCGGAAAGCCCGCAGACCTCTCTTTCATATTATGAATCTTTCTACTTGCAAACAAATCGCTCGCCTATGAAGGGTATTTTTCGATTTTTTTGTACCGTTGTACCATTATGGATCGGGCTTCTTTTACGAGGCCCCTCTGACAAATGTTATTTACAATGCATGAAAACTTCAAAGTTAAAATTTTTATACCGGGGAAGCATGATAGTTGGAATTCTGGGGTAGAGACAAATTTCTAAATTCGGCCTACATCCTTCATGGGACATATCATTGAAAAGTTCTCAGACCATTATTTCAAATTTTATTACTCCAATGCCTCGCCTTCCATTTTGCTCCCGCGGGGGACCTTTTTCTAAATTTAACGACACCTCTCAAGTGACATATTATTGAAAAGCCCTGTGACAGTTTACTTATGTTATACAATTCCTGTGTCCTTACCCCCCCCCCCCCCACAATTCGTCACTCTCGGAAATTCAGCAATCGTATTTCATCAAAAGGCTTTCTAATGACGGGTAAATTATCGAACTGATCAAAATGGGATAGAACAACCAATTAAAAAAAGATCCCATTTACATCCATTTAGTTCCTGTTTTTGCCACCAGGTGCGCTTTTTTCCTTATTATTTGACATTCTGCTGTTACTTTTAGAAAACTTGTAATTTTTGTACTTAAACTTCCTTATATTTTAATACTTTCTCACGCTTTTTCAACTTTTTGCTGGAAAGGGATACCGACACATGTCTTATCGATTATTGCAACTCCCTTTTAGCTTTTTTTCGTTGTGTTGTTTTTTTTTAATTCCATCCGTTTTTAGTTACCATGCATTTACTGAAATCCTTTTTAAGCAAGTAAAAACAATTATTTTAAGGATCGATTGCAAGATGTCTTGATTGTAGATTCTTGGAAATAATTGATAACTGTATCGATTGTATTCTTTATAGTGATAGTTTTTTTTTTTTCGATTGGTAAATTTTTGAGAATCGCCCATGACGAACCCTATCCTAGCAGCAGTTTTGAGTAAAAGAGTGAAATTCAAGATAAAAAAAACTATTAAAATTATTAAACATTTATTCCAACGATTTCAGAAATTCCTCCCAGCCTAAAGGATTAACAAGAGATACGAAAATTTAGGCCATTTAGCCATACCTCAGCAAATGTTATATATAGAGACATGAATTTGAGATAACGTAATCTATTAAAATAAACTTAAACATCTATTTTATATATTTTAGAAATTTCCATCTATGTGGGTTTAATGGCATGATCACACATTTAGGATATTTTGTCATATCTCAGCAGCAGGTTCAGGTAGAATATTAAGTTTTTCTAAATCTTTACTACATTTATTTTCTTCGATTCAAGATAACTTTAGGTAAACCGACCAGCGTAGCGGACGAAGACTGCTGGTTATTTATGTTTGAATCACGATATATTTCAAAGATTTCATCTTGAAAATAAATTTCTATTATGATTTCATTCAGTTTGGCTTATGAAACATATATTTTTAATGATACGTGGGTCTTTCGACCCATGTAAAAACATTCTAGATTTTTAAAAAATTATAGTTCTCTATCGCAAATGATTAGTTTTTCTATTTTATGAAGTTTTCAATTTGTCAGATATCTGAATAAAAGGACAACAAATAGAATTGCGTTTTGTTCAGAGCACCAAAGTTTCGAAAATGGTTTCACATAAATCCCAAACAAATTCAATATTATTTTGTTTACATTTAATGTACTACACATATAAATATATGAATGTTTTATTTTATGATGCGAAATGACAACATATATAGATAGCAGTATTTTAATAATTTGTTAATTATTAAAATATTGTTAAAATCACATAATTTTTATTCTAATATCGTAAGACCTAGAATAATCTTATATTTTTTACAATAAATAAATAAATAAATAAATAAATAAAGCTAATTCTCATGCCTTTCAACATTAGTGGATGTGTAAGGTATGATTCTTAAAAACGTAATTTCAATGTTTTACCTCATAGAATTTAGACTTTTTTTATTGCCATAGATTATTTTATAATTATTGCCGAAACGTCAGTGAAGACTTACTTTGGAGACACGAAACGTTTAGATTTATGTCTATCTGTTCCGCGATAACTGCCGCAAAAACACCCGATTAACTTGAAATTAAGTGGGTATGTTCTTGAGATACCTGGATTTAGCTGTATACTATTTTGTTCTATTTAATTCATTTGTTCGCAAAATACAGGACATTTAAATTTGCATCATAATGCTTTTCTATGGCAATTCAGACGTTTTTTAAATTTTCATTTGTTGAAAGAAAATGGCTCACTTGCTCAATGGAATAAAATGACAAATTTGATACTGAAATTTACGAAAACGAGGCTGAAATTATTCAAATTATTATGAAATTTTGTCTATGCATTTGTCAGATTTTTTAAAATTATTACGGTAATTTTTGGATATTTTTTATAAATGTGTTCTAATAATATAAAACAATTTGTTTTAGAGATTTACTTATTTCAAATGTATTTATATCATTTTTTCTTTTACTTTTTATAGTTGCCTAGCAACCCTTTACCATCATAATATTAAAAGCATGTATAATGCGTCAGTGTAATGTTTGAATTTTCATGTAAATACAGGTAAATGAAAAAAAATATACATATGAGTAAAAAGAAAATTAATATAGCTTCATATTGGAAAGAAAATGGAATGGTACTACTCTGCTATCCCGTCGACCGATTTCGCCAAAATATAGAAATTATCAAACTAATAGCCAATTTATACATATTGAGGTAATTTTTATTTTAAATATTAAAAAATAATAATAATAATAAGTAGAATTTTGATAAAAATACAAATAAAAAGTCGAAATAAAAATCACTTAATGACGTTTTAAACGAGTGTATCGTATTTAATGTCATTGAATTGGCATTCACGATCATCTATTATTGGCATTTAATCTTATAATTTGGCGATAGTATTTTGGTCGACGGGATAACAGAGTAGTACCATGGAAATTTTCAAGTATCTTTTAATAATAACAGATGAAGGAAGATCAGTAGCGGCTCGTCAGGGAGTGCTGCATCACATTTTTCTTACCACTAAAATTTAACAGAATCTTTTGTATTATTTATTCGACAAACCTGGTTGATTAATTAAAAATAAAATTACTATACAATTTTAGTGGTGTGAAAAATTTGATGCAGCACCTCCTGACGAGCCGCTACTGAGGAAGATGGATTTTTGGGCACGAAAACAAGCGATTTTGACATCATATACCGAAAATAAAACTAATGCACTTTGCCGCTTAAATTAAATGGTCTCGGATCTTGATGTTAATCCTCATTTATTTACAGAAATTTATTATCAAAATTTTAAAATTTGTCTGATGCGCCTTAAAATAAAGATTTTTTTAAATATTTAAAATAATAATAAACTTGTTGTTAAGCAAGTGGTTGGATAGTAAATTTTAATAATATGTCCCACATAGATATAAATGCCATTAATTTGCATCGCATAGGTATCGATGTCAAAATGACGTCAAAGATTAGCGCTAAATAAGTGTCTTTATTGGGTGATTTTAAAGAGGTAAAGTTATCAAAAAGATTTGGATTTATATTTAGATAAAATCTTAGATTCTAAATATTATAGAAAAGTAATAAAAGTGAAATTTTTGAGATCCAAATATTGTGAAAGACGTTAGAATTCTAAATTAGATAACTTCTTTACATAAATTTTTATATCTACTTTTCTATAAATTACTTATATATCAGATTCAGGTTTTTGTGGTTAGTGGGTGAAAAAAAAACAGCACTGCCGCATATTTAGTTGAAAATTACGAATGTAAATTTAATGAGTTAACGTGGGGTTCAGGGAGCAGAGCCCCCTGATGAAATATACTTTGTTGTCTAAAAAATTATAATAATATGCAGTTCATAAAATTTTAGAATATCGTCCCATAAAAACGGAATCAATTTAATGCATCAAATTTCCGAAAACTTCTACGTAATTTTAAATGCTTTCGTAACTATATAAATACGTAGCAATTATAGTCGTGTCTGATCTGTTCGTATGTCTGTCTATCCGCTTATTTGTCTGTCAGCACATAACCATGAAAATAGTACCCAACCAAATGGTTTGAAATTTAAAATATATAATTGTTGCATAATTTTGTCGCGTGATTGCAAATTTTATAAGCATTAGATGTATAGTTTAATTATAAGGACAGTCTAAAGTATTCCTTTACATAACGCCAATGGGAAGAATACCTTCAAATGCATTTTAAACATGTTACACTTTTCGTGCATTTTGAAATTGATATGAATCTATGAAGTATATTAAAATAAATATTCTGTACAATGTGCGGTGCAAAAGGTATTTGTACTTAAATTACAGGGCCATACAGAAGTATTCCATTGCATAATGGTATACGAGGAAACATTGTTTGGGGAGTATTTTAATTTTATTGAATTATTTAACATTTTATTAAATTGCTATACACTGATGAGGGCAACTACATGTTACTTTCTATATAACAGAAAACACATCGTATTTACAGGGACACACAAAACATTTCGAATGCGATATTGCGATGAAGAAGTGTATATAATCGATGACTGCAGATGGTACATTTTTGTTTGGATATGGGCTTTTAACTAAAATTTTGCATGTATTATTTTATGTATAAATTTTAAAATTCATATACAGGGTTATACAAAAGAACTTCTAAATGATATTAAATATAAACGGGAATAGCTTAAAAGTTTTTTTTTCCTTTTAACTACGCATTTTCGTGTTGAACTACATTTGATACACTAACATATCTTTGTACAATGTTCATAAAATAATATACAAGGCCACGCAAAGAATTGGATACAAGGCTTTCTATGGATGATTATCGCTGAAAGAATGATCTCAGTAGATTTAAGTGTGTATAAGTCTTAATTAAATAACAGCCAATTAGTGTAGTGTAAATAAAAAGTGGGTAAAATACAGGTTTGTACAAGAGTATTGAAGTATGATTCCATTTATAATTTCTTGAAAGGGAAATTTAAATCTTTCATGCGTTTTTAAAGCATTACAAGAAGTTAAAATTAGTTTGTGAATTATGTTTATCTGTTCATCTGGTCGTCTGTCTGTCTTTCCTAACTTGCTTTAATATCGTTGGATTGATCTGTAATTGATATATTTTACTGAGATTTACTATATTCTGTTCGTTATTGAAAATAAAGTGCTTAAAGCTTGTAGTTTATTTGCTGAGACATTTAAAACAATTTTATTACATTATCGTTGAAGGGAAAATATCATAATTTTTCAACTTTGTAGCACCTATAGTCGTTACCTGGTCCATCCATCTGTTTGTTGATCTGTTAGATATAATAGCGCAAAAACTACCAAGTTGAATAATTTGAAATTAAATATATAAAATCGTTGAAAGATTTTGTTGCATCATTTCAAATTTTATGAGAATCCAGTCACAACTTAATAAAAAAATTTCTCCACTCTGTCAAATTGTATCATTTTGAAATAATTCAGTCATATCCCATGATAAATATGGATTCCAGGTTGCCATGATGATTATGCCCCAATTAAGAAGTAGTAATATTATCCGTGTAACTGATATCATATCTGTATTACTGAATTTAATATATAAAATCGTAATAAATTTTGTATCCATACATTTTCGCATAGGATACGTCAAATCTTACCCCTAGATCTGAATATATTTTAAACTTTGATATAGTAAGAATGAACGTCATTTGATAGGTTTGACGCGCAACTTTTGACTTGATTATTCATTTTTAAATTTATATAATTTGAAAACCTTCGATTGCTGTTAGTAGAAAGTTAAATTATATCCAAAGTGGGGTAAAAAGCAGTCATTAGAACAGCTGACGTTGAGACTCCTTATCTGCAGATTTACTAGTTCTTCATTTTCACGGTTAAAAAAATTATTGACATCATTGTTTTTTCTTTACCTAATGATTTATTAAAATATACTACACATTTTTAATCTTATAAAATGAAAAAGCAAAAAGTTTTTTTTTTTCTATTAACACACATTAAATTCTCTAGTAATTTTTCCTACACCTACTACCGGTGAAATGGTTCATGTTAGAAGTAATGCTGGTTATGAGGTATCTTATTTTTAAGTATTTTTTAATTATGAAAAATTCACGGAATGCAGTAAAATTATTAATTATCGTGATAAATGTGATATTTTACAAACCAGAGAATATACGTATATATTTTCATTTTTATAATTGCTAGCAGAACAGACTCTTAAACACTTGGAACTATAATTTGCGTAACGCTTTAAAAATGAAATGTGAAGTCTTTTATGATGTATATTTTTAATATAATGAATACGAAGTAGAATATTTACTAAGAAAAATATTTTCTTAAATCCTGCTTTTTCTTCGAGATTATTAAAAGCAAAAAATACGGTGATGAGTATGTATAATACACAAGATTTGAAAAATGCATTAGAACGACAATTAAACGTGCTCATTTAATTTTTTTGAAATATAAAACAGAGCAACCATTACCATAAAAGATTTTATGTTGCATTTGTATATATATTATATATTTTTTAACTGCCAATTTGCTTTAAGAGAGATTTTCTTTCCTTTATAAAAATGTAGAAAGTAAACAGAGTGCATTTTATGCCATTAAATTTATCTTGAATAAATACTTTTTTGTGGTTTGTTATTATATATGTATTTAAAATTACTACGTTTCTAAAAATACATACTATAAACAAAGGTTAGAATTTTTTATGCTTATTCTTGTGTTTATGTTATTATGATTATTCTTGCTTATATGTTTTCACAAACATATTTAAATTGGATTCATTAATGTTAAAAAATGGAACATTCAACAAATTTGTACTATAAATACAGGCATAAATAAAACAATTCATTCGAATATAAAACGATTATTTTTTTAATAAAAAATATTTAAATAAAAAAGAATATTTCCCCGTTAAACTGGTGGCATTGAGCTCACAGGCTAATTGCACATAACAGCTTTATATTCTCAAGGTTTTAATGACGTTAAAAAAAAAAAAACAATGAAGGAGAAAAATATTTCACATCAGTTTCCGTTTTTATACTTAATCATTGAACCCCTTAAACCATTCAGGGATCTGCTTTATCATATAAAAAATTATATCCAAAATTCAGAGCAAATTGGATAATTCTTCACCAAAACACATAACTATAATTTAAGAGGAGTTATCGCTCTCATTTATACTTAAGCATTAAACTTTTAAAATCATTCAGCGACTTTCCGTATCAGGAAAAACCAACATCCAAAATTTAAAGCAAGTCGGATAGTTCCCCCGTAAACACAAAACCCACTTTATTAAATATAAGGGGGGTTATGATTGCCCGTACCCCCTTTACACTTAAAAAAAGAACCTCACAGCTAATTAGAAAAGCGTCTTATCACTATGAACCTGTATCAAAAAATTGAAGCAAATCGGTTATTTCTGCAAGAAAAACCATTTACTTAAATTAAGAAGGGTGGTCTCACCGATACCCCATTTATACCTATTCAATGAATTTCAAAAACAAATCAGGGAAGCTCTCTATCAGAATGATCCTATATCAAATATTTCATGTAAATCGATAAATTCTGCTTGGAAAAATCGTTAACCTAAATTAAGGGGGGTTACCTTTCATTTCCCCCTCATTTACTTATTAAATGAACTCGCAAAAAATAATCATTGATGTGCCTTGATAGTTGAATAAAAATTGTTAATTCTGCATGAAAAATCCATTTATATAAATTAAGGAAAAGGCAATAGGCCCCTTTTCCCCTGTTATATTTATCAAATGAACTCCAAAAACTAATCAGGGAAGCTCCTTATCAGAATATATTTATATTCAAAATGTCAAGTGAATCGGATATTTTTATCAATAGTTATCGCATTACGTACATAAGCACGCACGTAGTGGAGACCGGAGCAAGATGACTATGTTAACAATATTTGTTGTTTATTAATGTATTTTAAAGTGCAGTAAAATTAGTTTTACATGAACTGTTAGAGTATTCTTTTATAGTATTAAATACATTATCATTTAACTTTTCAAAAAAATTAAAAAAATAAGGATAATTTTATTTTTTCATAACATCAAAAAATCGTAATGTGCCTATAGTACTGGGTCAAGATGACTTTGGAATTGGGGCAAGATGACAATACTGAAAAAGGTTGAACTTATTTTATCTTTTAAATATATTACATGGCTTAATATATGATAACAGTGTTTTTACATCTTACGAAGTATAAAACTAAGAATAATGCATTGTAACGTTAAGTTGAAGTTTTTAGTTGTGTAGCTAACAATAGTCACAAATAAAAATGCCATTTTCGTAATTGGAACTTTCCTCAAGCACCACTCTTGGCATTTGCAGCATTTGATACATTTATCTGTTGATGGGTCACAATGTTCTTCGTCACAAACAGGACATCTGAAAACCACATCCTTTGAAGTGCAAGATGACGAGCTCTTCATCTTGCCCCCGGATCGTCTGTTTAAAAACATTCATTGTCATTGCCATGAAGCAAGCCGATAAATTGACATTTATTCATGATAATAGGTAGTATTCAAACTAATTCACTCATAAATATCAAAGAGATACGACTTATATTATATGTATCTGTAGCAGAGCTTATTTACTCAAGCATAAAAGTTATAACGCGGCAGCGGTAAACAATCAAAGCTTCAGAACTATCACAAAAAAGGCGATTTCAGCGTATCTATACTATTTTTTAACGAACGGCTGATAGGAGAGTCAGTAGTGCCTGGTAGACGGTGCCACCTAGTGGAAAATAGAAAAATTAAGACTTTCGTCATCTTGCCCTATATACATACAGAACGGAAGGGCATATAAACTCTCAGGCTTTGATACAAACATCATTATTATTCATAGCCAAAAACATTATTATTCTAATTACGTGCCATGAATTTGGTCAATATGATTTCTGTTCCAAATGAAGAACAACACTTCTTTTTAGGTGCGTTCGTAATTATGAAAATACGTTGCACCTATAGTTGTCGTTAAATCCGTCCGTCTGTGTGTACGCATATAACAACGCTATAACTACCCAACCGAATCGTTTGAAATTTAAAATATATATTTATTACATAATTTTGTAGAGTCATTTCAAATTATACGAAAATCGGATAAATAGATATATTACAGGAACAATCAAAAGTATTCCGTTACATTACGGCCAATGGCGAAAAATGTTGCAAATGAATTTTAATCGTTTGAAATTTAAATTACATACTTGTTACATAATTTTGTCAAGTCATTTCACTTTTTTAAAAAATAAGATGCATAGATCAAATACAGGGACAATCAAAAGTACTCCGTTACATTACGGTCAGTGAGGAAAAAAACATCAAATGCATTTTAATTATTTGAAATTTAAAATATATAATTAAAACATAATTTTGTTGAGTCATTTCAAATTTTATGAAAATCAGATGCATAGATCAAGTACAGGGACAATCAAAAGTATTCCGTTACATTACGATCAATAGGAAAAAATAGTTTCAAGTACATTTTAATGATATTAAACTCTTTCGAATATAATAGAATTTCATGAACCTATGAAGTATATATATATATATATACTAAAATATACATTCTGTACAATCTGTGATGCAAAGAACATTCATTTTTAAATTGCAGGTCCACACAAAATATTCCACTACATAATGCTTTGTGGGGAACATTGTGTGGGGAGTGTTTTAATTATATTAAACTATTTCACATTTTTTGAATATGATATGCGTTGCTAAGGTGTAATAAAAGTTACTTCCTGTATATATACAGGAAGATAGAATTGATAGAATTGTGCGGTAAAGGGTTTGTTTATTACACTGTTAAAAATCTTTAGCATTTTATCCAGTCATTTGACTGTTTTCTACAAAAAAAGTAAAACAACCGTCTTTTTACATTATTCTCAACATATTATTACCAATTTTATAGTCAGAATAGAGTTAAATTACGGTTATGTTACTAGTTTTTCAGAAAACGGTGAATGACTGTACAAAATGCTGCAAGATTTTTAAAAGTGTAGATAAGCTCTAAAAGTCTTACACTGAAGTTTCGAACGGTGAATATTTTGAGAAGATGGTGTTCTGACTACAAAGAATACTTGACTTGACATTTTTCTTGTTTTAGATTCCTTGTAGTAAACGGGGTTTTTGCCTTACAGTGCCATATTTTAATGATTTTTTGAATTAAATTTTGGAAATTTCAAAATTCCAAGAAATTTATTCAAAAAACGCATTTTGCGCCACAATACGACCGTATATTTTTAGTATGTTCATTAAAAGCATGTTACCTGCCACTTACAACAGGAATTATTTCTGTTCCAATTTGCTCCGCCTCTAACGCTATTTCTACTGTACTAAATAGTCTAGATAAACAGTGGACTTATGTGGAATGTATAAATAACAATATAATGGATAATAATATGATTATATAATGAATAGTGAATAATATGCCAACTTAAGCTCATAGTGAAAATGTAAATTTAAAATTTTGTTTTATTACTTAAAAAAACAATAGAACAGGTCTTGGGATATTACTTCATCTTAAGAAATAAATATTTTATTTCTAACTATTTTCAAAAAGTTTTTCTGACAATTATTTCACTTGAACTCACTGTCTCATTAAATATGTGTTTTACAAATTTCAGATTAAATGCAATATGAACATAGATAATCGTTAAGCTGGATTTAGAGAAAAAGAAGAAAAATTAAATTGAAGAAAAGTTTTTTGTCAATAAAATTTTTCTACTATTAAAATTTGTTAAGCTCTTTAATGATGTGTCTCTATAGTAAAGATGGCAAAATAATTTTTTGAAAGATGTTGAAAAGTTCATTCTATTTCTAGTTCGTCCTATTGAACGAATAAAAAAGAATTTGTTATTTTATTTTATAGACAATGTATAAAATGAAATAACAAAAGATATTGGGAAAATGTATGTTATTTTCACGTATATTTAAATTGTTATTATGCTAAAAAGTTAATTAAATCCAATTGATTTTTTAAATCATCAGATTTTAAAATATTCACCTTTTATATAAACATTTTAATAACCATTTTAATTTTTCTTAAGAAAGGTGTTAAAGTAAAAATAAAATACATTGACATGTTTCGGAACCGTCAAATAAGTTCCATAGTCATAATATAAATAAAAGAAAATTTCAAAATATTTCTCGGACAATACAAATGACACGCGACAATGAGATATAACTAAAAACACGCGCTCTATTCCAAAAAATTAAATTAAAATATAGACCATGATCTAAAACTTAACTAAAAATAAAAATTTCCAAACTATTTCACGGTCACTACAAATGACACGCGAAAAGAGATATAAAAAACACCAAAAAACACGCGCGCTATTGTAAAAAATTAAATAAAAATAAAAATAGACCATGATCAAAAGAAATTCCAACTTGGTTCATCCCATTCAAGCCCTCACGAGGAATTTATTTATTAATTCTAACCATAACTTAGGAATAATAAAAGAAACGGTATCATTGCAAACCAGACTATTACGCGTGTAAATTTCAATGGACTCTCTTATAATAGATTTACGATTACAATTAGATATGAAACATAATTTACTTTGATTAAACAATATTTTTATCTCCACATTTAAATATGTTCTTGATAAGGCAGTGTTATTACGTCCAAATTTAATATCAGATTCGTGCTCCCCTTTTCTAATTCCAAACTTTCTCCCAGTCATGCCTATGTAATAATTTAAGTCACCATTTTCAGTAATATAAGGTATTTCATAAACTCCAGCAAGATCATCATGTCCAATAGGATCCAATTGCTTATGAAGTAAACATCTTAATTTTGGTGGAGGAGTTGCAATCAAATCAATATTAAATTTTTTTAATTTAAATTTTAATTTCTCAAAACTGCCTTTCAGATATGGAAAAGAAACTATTTTAAAATAAACTTTTAAAATAATAACTCTTTTAAAATAATTTTTTTAAAGAGTTTCTTTAAAAACGATTTTTTAAAAATCGACTTTATAAAACGATTTTATAAGGTCGTTTGACTGACAACACGACTGAATGTGTTTTACTGCTATTTTTGTTAAAGTGTGGAACATTTAGTGTTGGAATTGACTCTAAAAATGCATATTGATCCGCGGATTTCAAAAGTGCTTTTATAATTTTAAATTTTAATTCGCTTTTGAAAGATTACTTTTATTTCTAAATCATAATTACATACCTGCACTGACAATCTGTAATAATAACAAAATTACTCTTTTTTTTAAAAAAAAAGGGGGACAACAGGAAAAATCAATAGGAATTATTACATTTCTTCTTTTTCGTCAATTTCAATTGAAGTTATATTTCATTTCAATCAACAGTAATAATGCACAAATTTTCATAAAACTTAATATTCGATTAGTACGTGACATGAAATGACGGTTTTTATATTATCTTGTAAACAAGTTATACTGCATTATGTGCAATATTCGTAATCAATCAATCTACAGATCTAATCCACGGATTTCCACCAAACATCAGATTCAATTAGTCCTTGACATGAATTAATGTTTTTATATTTTGATGTAAATAGCTCCAAAGGTGGCGTTGCTACACTGAGTTTGTTACGATTTCTGTAACAGTTCTTTGTCAAGAATTAATGCGCAAATATCCATAAAATATCAGATTCAGTTAATTCTTGACATACATTAATTTTCTTTACATTTTGATGTCCATAGTCCTAAAGGAGTCACTGCTATGCTGTATAATGAAGTATTTACAAAATTTTAGCAATAGTCATACTTCAAGAGCTATTACACGGATTTTCAAATCTTTAGAATCCTTATGATGGGCATTGATTTCTATTTAATTTGAGCAATGCGATAGCAAATTTCGAAGTTTTAACATGCATAAAATAGAATAAAGTTTAGGGGTTGCTACATTTGACTGGTCTTAATTTACATTTCAAAATATATGTGCATATACATAAGCACAGAAAACAAAACAATTTGTCGAAATTATATTACTGCAAAACATACACAAACACAGATAGACAATTATAAATCATTGACTTATTTTAAACATTTCACATTTTTTTAAAAGCAGTCTACGATGTTGTTATCATAAAACCTAAAATGGATTAGAAGTCACTTATTATATTTTCTCATATGCTATAATCTATTAAAAGTACTTTATGCGTCTCTGAGATATATAATTATGTACAACATAATCCGTTTTAAGAATAGATTTTTCGAATAAATATATCAGATCACATTTAATACTGGAATTAATTAGAAGAGAAATGTTGCAAAATTACATTATCTATTTTATAAACTTTTTAAATATTTTTGGAATTAAAATTGAAACATAGTGTTTCCATTCCTAAATAAATAAGTTTATTAAACAATTTATATATTAATAATTACTCGCTGCATCATGTAAATACATGTCTTAATAGGTCGTAAAATAAATGCAAAAACATTTTTTTTATTACTAGTCACTGGTATGTTAATATACTTGTCGTGTTTCCATTTGACTGTTTTAGCAGCTTTAAAATGATCATAACTAGCACAATCACGTACTTCGACAATTCACATTTTCCCATTGACACTAATATAACTAACAAGCAAAGAAAAAGTCATAGTATCATCTGATAAACAGAAACTACATTTCATTGCAATAATGACTGATGAATAAAGAAATTATTTTCTCGATCAAAATTATTTTCACGATCTAAATTATTTATTTAAAAAAATTATTGAAAACAAAAGCTAAATTAAGGTAAATTACATTTTGATGTAGTAAATTAAAAAAGTATTCTAAATTCTATAGACAAGAATAGATCATGTTCATTTGTAACTATTTCCTTAAAATAGATATATTGAAAAATTAAAAGTAATGTAGTAAAAGGTTTTGATTGTATCTGTTTTGTAATTGTGTAGCTATTGTATTAAAAATGTACTGAACTTTATTTTCTAAATGCCATGAAATGAAGTTTATATTTTTAAAGGCAATGGACATGTACTTTAAGAGATATTGATGTGCATGAAACATCCTAAAAGTTTTTTTTTTTTTTATTAAAAAACATTGTTTCTGTATTTGTTATACGATTTCATAAAACTATTCAGTGTTTGATCAAATTTAGAAATTTAAAGCTGTTACTTTTTAAAATATAATATATTTTTAGAAAAGAATAATAAAACAATAATGATAAAAAAAAAATCCAAATTTTAATATTGCATGCTATAAATAATATTTTATATATGCATGATTGTATATTATAATATTATTGCTAATTTTATTTAGGCTTAAATATATAATGAATTGTCAGAAATAAAATTATTTATACAAATTAAAACAAACTGCTTTAATTTCCTCCAAATTCAGATCTACACTGTAAAAAATTTTACTCCTTTGCTGCATCGTCACTCCCCCGCTTTTATAAAATATCTCTCTTTTGACCCATATGAATGCTCCATAATTATCTGAGGTAAACATTTTCTATAAAAGCAGTGGAGTGAAGATGCAGTAAAAGAGTAAATTTTTTTACAGTGTAAGAGCAATTTATTTTTCTTAAATGTATCATTCTTGTAGAAAATCTAGATGGCTTTATTCTCACTAATTAAAAGGTTTACCAATAACCATTAGGGAAATCTTTAGAAAATAATGTATTGCAATTCAGCAACAAAAGTCTTATATAAAAGATCTATTAAGGACCAATATTGCTGTATAGGTACATTCATAAAATAATCACTTCCCCAGTAGCAGCCCAATATTGATGCAACTTGTGCCAATATTGGATTTCTTGGATATATTGCCAATAAAACGCCAATATTGGCAAAATATTGACATTTCATTGGAAATATTTCCAATGAATTCTCAATATTGTAAAAATATTCTCGTTATATTGGAAATATCTCCAATTAAATCCCAATATTGTACAAATGTTGGCGTTACATTGGAAATATTTCCAATGAATACATAATATTCTACAAATTTTGGCGTTACATTTGAAATATTTCCAACGAAATCCCAATATTGTACAAATGTTGGCGTTACATTGGAAATATTTCGAATGAAACCCCAATATTGTACAAATGTTCCTGTGTATTGTCACAGCATCAGCATCGTTGAAGATTTATGGGATGCGAGTTTTTAGCGCTTTTTAAAGCATTATAGGAAGAGCCGTTTTCCGCACTATACCTTCTAGGCGCTGTAGCCACGGGGTGCAAGTGACAGAAATTCAATTTGGAGTAAAATGAGTTCAAAGATAATTAACATTAATTTTGAAAATCAATAATAATTGACTGAATTGAAATATTAAACTGCTGCTTGTTTCATTGTGGTTTTTGAACTTCTTTCTATAACTATGAAAAAAGTACAGAACAATTTTCTTTAACATTATAATTTCCTCATATTTACTTGAAAATTTCATTAAATATTTAAGGTTAATATTTCCATTGATATAATGAAGAGAATGAACAGTTGCATTTATTTTTTAACTTGATTTATAAATTATTTTTCTTTGATGTTATATATATATTCAGTTTCCCATATAAGATTAAAAGTATAATGTTTATACTGCAGGAAAATTTGAGTAATTTCATTTAACTTCGACATAAAATATTTACAAAATAAACATTTTCAAAATTTAGAAAAATATTTATTTATTTATTTTCCTGTTATATTGAATTTTAATGCTTTAATTTCTAATTCAGAAGAATTGAGTATATTTTATCAGTTAAGTTTTGATAAAAAACATACCAAAAATTTGAAAGTTTTTTGATTCTTTGAAATATTATGTGTTAAAAAAGAAAATACTCTCAATCACATACTATTTTCGTAGATATTTCTTATGCTATCTATGTATGAGGGTGTTTGTTTCAAACCTACCTTATCCAGAAAATAAAATTTTGCGAAAAACCTCTTATAGCATCCATTGATTTTCTTTGTAACCAAAATTTTACAGTGCCAGAAATACACTATAAAACTATTTTTTTTTCAGTTTATCATATTTTTGGATGCAGATTCACCAATAGATCAATAGCGGTAAATCGATTCTTTAAATGTCGTATAAGGTGATTTTCGAAACTCAAGTCCTTATATAATACGTTAATGTGTAAGTGGTGCACTGTTAATAATTTGAAACTTCTGCTGCATCGTCACTCCATCGCTTTTATAAATTTCTCTATTTTGAGCAATAAGGATGCTTATAGTAAATTGAAGCAATAGTCTTCTATTTAAGCGATGATGGAGTGACGATGTAGCAAAAGTTTCAAATTTTTAACAGTGTATACACATCCATAGCAGGCAGTTGTTGTTATAAGACGTATGTGGGACTCACAACATTTGTAGATGTTTTTCAGAACAAAACGAGATAGTGATAAAGTGTTATAATGATTTTACTCAATCAAAAAACCGAAATATTTTTCGTATCATTATGTTTTATTTTGTTCTTAGAAAACACGTTGGTAAAATTAGTACAAAGCCCTACATGACTGGAAAATGATAGCATATAAGATTTTTTTTCTTTTACAACATATAAAAATACGTCACATGTGCTCTTTGTGGCCGAGTGATCATGTCGCTAGTCACTTATGAGCGTAGGAGTTTGCGGGTTCGAACCCCACCGGCACACATTGTTTGTGTCGAGGTCACGGCTGCATTTAATTCGTGTTGTAAAATTTCCTTATGCTTTCTCGTATCTATATATTGAAGATCACTTATGAGCATTTTTCATGTCAAGCATACAAGTCAGATGTATGTGTTAAAAAAATAAATAAATATTAATAATAAAAGTCACATTTAAATAATAATGTAAAGAATTGCTTTTTTTTTAGAAACAGTTAAATTTTGATCCTTGCGAGGTCTTACATAAGTGAAACCTTTAAAACAAATATATGTTATTTAAACGTTTGAAATTAAAACATTTTCAGGATTCTAAATATTTAAATGAAACTGAGATATATGTATGGGTAAAAGAAAGATAAATTATGATATTGAAAAACGCAAAATGTCTAATTTCGATATGTAACATTAATTTAAAAAACATTTGATAGCAAAATTGCATAGGAAACTATCACGAGTAATTTATGTTTCAATAATTCTATTATATTTTAAATCTTCTTTGAAATTTCCTTTCATCTTCTTTTAAAATAAAGTAATTTTTATTTTCTAAGCCTTATGCTCGAAGAAACTTACAATTTTAATAATGATCCTTTAATATTTAAAAATCTATTGAAGGAAAAATTTCTTTCAGAAAATATAGTTAACATTTTCGAGAGTATGATGTAACGTAATTCCCTAGCAAAAAAGAAAAGTAAAAGTAAATTTCTTTAGAGAGTATCAGTATAGACATAGCAGATTTTCATTCTTTATGCAAATTGCATTTACTTTTTTCTAATTATAAAAATTAAATACTTTCTAAAAATACATACCGCAAAAATATTTTTTTGTTTTACATAAGCTCGTGTTAAAATATTTATTACAGATATTTATTAATTTTTAAAAATTATACGAAAGGTGTTTAGAAAAAAAATCTCTCTTTAAGTATAATCTTTAACAAGGTATTTTTCGATTCCTGAAAGCACTGAAAAATATGACACCATATTTTTTTTGAAAAAATGGAAATTAAATTTCGTAAATTTGAGTAAAGCTTTAATGGAAGCAAATATTTATCTATGAAAAATAGAAATTTTTAAACACTTCAACATATTTCAAAAATGAAAAGCTGAATTATAAAAAGAGATAGTTTTTGTTACATGTATTTTATTACATTTACAAATAAATAAATAAATAAATAAACAAATAATAAAAAAATATATAAAAAATAAAAATTAAAAATTAAAATATATAAATATATATAGATTTGTTTAAAGTTCAATTATGGTAATTTAGAAATATATTGCATCAAAAGGAAATACCTAAATTATAATTGTAAATTTATTCAAATTAATATAAAAAAGTAATTCTTTCATTTAAAAAAGTTTGTGTTCATACTTTTTCCATTATTTATTAATAAAAAAACATCTATGCATTAACAAATTAAGAAATTTTACTGCATATTTAAATTTAACATGACAGCAGAAGTTCAAATACAAAATTTCTTTAACTAAAATTACTTTTATCTAAAAAATAAATCTAAATCCATAATTTAAAATTTAGCTATATAAATAATAAAATAGCGCATTTTTGTACCTCTAATTCTTTTTGAAAACTATACATTTTCAAATGCAAAATAACTTGATATGATAAATAATGAACATTTTTGCGTAATTAGATGTTTAATCATGTTACATAAATATAATTTAGAAAGTTAGAAATAGTTAAATTTGTAGGATATGTGTTATTGTAATATCCGAGAAAATCAGGAACGATTTTTTTAAAGTCAGAGCTTAATTTTGAGTTGAGCTTGTTAACATGTGAACAGCTTAAACGTAAAGGCCATTAGCATGCGCAATTTGCATGCTAAGGAAGACTCGTTATTTAATCTATAATAAGTTTTTCAAGTTTTTTACGAGCTACGTAAGCAGTATAACGTCTAATATGGGCAAAACTTCTGTTTGCACCAAAGTGGTTTTCGGAGAAATTTAGGTTATAATTACGAAACATGGCTTATATTACAAATGTTTTTTTTTTTTAATATAGTAATTAATCTAATTACCACAGATTGTAAAAAAAAAAAAAAAAAAAAAAAAAAAAAAAATCCGTTAAAAAACGGAAATAGTACTGGTAATCTAGACGTCAGTACTACTTCAGTTTTTTTAACGGAAAAAATTTCCAGAAATAGTTCCGTTTTTTCACAAAATATTTCCGTTTTTTAATATTTCATTATGTAAAAATTTTCGTTTCATAAGTTAAAAGAATTTTTGAAGGACAAACTAACATCTTTGTGATTTTTACTTTACAAGGCACGTTAACATCAGAGACACATTATATACAATTAATTTAAAAAACAGTGAAGAAATGTTACTTACCTTCCATGGGGTTCGATCCCGCTACCTTGTCTGTCGTAGCCGGCAGGGTAATACCATTTCACCAGAATTATTCAAAACACCCTTTGAAATGTCTTTAGTTATTTCGGATGCATTTCATAAAATACAGAGAAGATTTTGAACGCGGTTTATTTTTGTAGAGATAATATTTTTTTTATTGAACGGACAGTACTAAATCAAGTTTTACAGATTTTCTTTCTATAATATTTAATATTTAGCTTTTCAATTTTAGCTTTATAAAAAAAAAAAAAGTTTAGCCTTTAAAATATTACATGCATGAATGAAAGTATTTAAAAAAAATTTTTCCTTCTTTTTTGGAAGAGTTTTACATTTCTATTGCAATATTATTCATATTCATTTATTTTTTTTATAAAAGGATGCTAACACACTTAAAAAACATGTATTTTAAAAAATATTTTGTATGGCGATCTATTGTAAACTCAATAAAGATAATTACTATGGATTATTAAAATTAATTATATTTATTGATTTTTATGACTTAGGTAATCGCCAAAATAATATAATATGATCCAATGCCAAAATGATCGGTAATATATTTCGATATATTTTAAATTTTAAGTGCGAATTTCTTAATTTGAATATATTGACATACAGTGGACTCTCGTTAATTCGAAATCGGATAATTCGAATCTTCGCTTAATTCGAACTAAATATGAAGTCCCGAAATTTTCAATGGAAAATTAACGTTAAAAATTTTCATTAATCCGAACTCATTTTCTCTTGACTTCGTTTAATTCGAACTAATTAGGATTCCAATTTTTCATTTTTCTTTTCTTTCTCACGGATTTCAGATCATTTGAATAACTTTCTTCCTTTGATTTTTGTGAAAATTGTTCCGAACGTGTATATATATAATCCAATGTATTTGATATCCATTTTCTTAGTGTCCCGTCTGTCCATTAGTGACGCTTTAAATTTTTCTTCCATTGTGCTTGTTTCTAATCTTTTAATTATTTTATGTATTTATACATTTTAATTTAATATTAAGTCATATTCTAATGATAACAAGCGAAGTAAATTGAACAAAAAAACACTATATCATTAATTCCTTTTTTAATAGTACCATATTAAGCATGTTTTCATTTCATATTTTCCATAATTCGAACTTCGGATAATTCGAACATTTCTTGTGGTCCCGACGAGTTCGAATTAACGAAAGCCGACTGTATATATATATTAAAATTAAAAGTAGATTTTTTTCCACTTAAAAAATCTTAAGCACTTTTTATATTATGATATAAATAAATTAAACATTATTTTAAAATTATACTGAAAAAAAAAACTTTCCTTAGCTATCTCAAACTTAAAAAGTTTTAATAATTTTTATTATTATTATCATTTTTAATATTGTAAAATATGCTGTATTTTTAATATACTTTAAATTTTATGCGCGAGCTTCGTAATTTGAATAGATTAAAAAATATATATATTGAAATTAAAAGTAGATTTTTTTTCCACTTTAAATAACCTATGCATTTTTATATTATAATATAAATAAATTAAACATTATTTTAAAATCATACTGAAAAAAAAACTTTCCTTAACTATCTGAAAATTAAAAAGAATTAATAATTTTTTTTATTATTATTATTTTAATATTGTAAAAATATGCTATCTTTTTATAATTAAAAAAGAAAAAAAATAGAGAAATGTTGCAATGTTTTTGTATTTGTCATACAGATGGCGCCACGACACTTATAAGTTAAAAATACTGATAACTTGCGCTGTTTAAAACGGAAGTTATTCTGTTTCCGGTGTAATTTACGGAACAGTTTCTGTATTTGTAATCTCAAACTGTGAAATACGGAAATACTGCTGTTTTCTGGAAAAATGAAACTATTCCGTAAATTTTTACGGAAAAGTTTGTGTATATTAACGGATATTTTTTACAGTGGCATTGAAGACATATCTTCAAGTATATATTCCCCTAGAAAAAAACTGTTGTACTCTTCTAGTATCAGGAATATGTTTAAAGTGGTTGAAAGGGATGTTTCTGAAATGGGTCTCTGAAATATTTATAACTGTGCGATGTAAAGAAATGAACGAAGTAAAAAATATTTCATTATTTAGTTATATTAATACGAATCTATTAACAGGTTTATTAACCTTTTCATGTATCTTATTGTATTGCTAAACAAAGTTGAGAAATGTCAAGGTCAGGGTTTGAATCTAGATCTATGGCTCAGCGCACCAACTCTCTGCACATTGAGTTAGCAGCATATACCAAGCCTGACACTTCTGATATTTACGTTCATAAGGCTGTAACTGCAACACATTATGAAATAACTTTTGATTGAATAACTTACTCCATCTTGTTCTGCACTTGCAGCTTTAGCAACATAAGAGTGAGATGTCCAGGTTAGGTATATCATTTTGGCTAATTAAAAATAAATGTATACTTTTATGCTAAAAAGTGTTTATTAAGTTTCATTCTCGTGAATGAATAAATATTTTATCTTGCTTTCATTTAATAAAAAATGCATAAAGATGCATAATGCATTACACAAAGTAATTCAACTATGAAACAGAATATTAAGCATGTAAATAGGTATGTGTTTAACGTAATTTTGATTAAAGTTTCATTTGTTTGAAAAATAAAATTCATAAGTGAAATAAAAAACGCAAAATGCAGCTAAAATGCCGCAGGTAGAGACATAGAAGTTTTTTTAATTAATTTAACAAACCGAAGTTGATTTATGAATATAAATGGAATATATTTTTTTCAATTCTTTGTTCAGCATTCTGAATCGAATTTTCGTCATTTTATCCATTTAGGTCTTTAACTTTTGCTTTCTTTAAAAGATATAGGCAAAATTTTAATAATGTTAATTAATTAATTTTGAAGAATGCGGAAATTTTTTAACATGTTTGGAAATTATAATATTAAAATATTTCTATCTAATTTGAATCAAACTAAAAGATCTTTTGAACTTTTTTTTTTCATGACTATTTCTCAGTAATTACTCGATTAGACAAACTTAAAATTTTAAAATTAAATGTACATATAGGGAATTTAAATTATGGTATTGCAAGTTAAATTAAAAAAATGTATAAAAAATAAAATATTTTTTATTGAACAATCAGAAAAGTTTTTTAGATTTATCCTACTTTTATATACATTTATTAATTTACGCTTAAATTAATTTAATCATTAAAGAACGGAAACATTTGTATTTATTTATTATTTATATACACGTTTTAGATGTTTATTTAAAATATGAAGTACTTTCCTGTACAGTTAAATTTAATCTCGAGGTAAAATTACTTGCAGTAAATTTTCCAGACTTTTTCAGTTCCGTTTGTAGATTTTGGGAAAAAAAGAAAGAATAAAGAATACTGCCCAGTTAAACTGAAGGCATTGAGCTCACAGGCTACAAATACTAATTGCACATTAAAGCTTTATATTTTCAAGGGTTAATTCCGTTCGAAAAAAAAAAATTAAGAAGGGGAAACAGCTCTCCCCTTTTCTCTTTTTTTATACTTAATCATTGAACCTCCTATACTACCAAAGACATGCTTTATCATATAAAAAATCTATATCCAAAATTGAGAGCAAATTAGATAATTCTTAATAAAAACCCATTTAGCATTTATATAATTTAAAAAGAGTTATCCCCCTCTTTTATACTTAACCATTAAACTTCCAAAACTATTCAGAGATTTGAACGAAATCTGACAATTCTGCTTGAAAAACCCATTTATATAAATTAAGGGGGGGGGGACATTAGAACCCCTGTTCCTCTTATTTATACTTATTCAATGAACACCTAATAACAGTCACGGAATCGCCTCATCAGAATGATCCTAATCTAAATTTTGAACGAAAATTAATTCTGCATGAAAATCCCATTTATATCAACTCACGGGGGGGGGCATTAGAGCCCCTGTTCCCCTTATTTATACTTATTCAATGAACACCTAATAACAGTCACGGAATCGCCTCATCAGAATGATCCTAATCTAAATTTTGAAAACTTAATTCTGCATGAAAATCCCATTTATATCAACTAACAGGGGGGGGGCATTAGAACCCCTGTTCCCCCTATTTATACTTAATCAATGAACACCTAATAACAGTCACGGAATCGCCTCATCAGAATGATCCTAATCTAAATTTTGAAAACTTAATTCTGCATGAAAATCCCATCTATATCAACTAACGGGGGGCATGAGCCCCCCGTTCCCCCTCTTATACATATCGAATGAACTCCAAAAACTAACCAGGGAAGCGCCTTGTCAGGATATACCTACATACAAAATTTCAAGTGGATCGGATATTTTTATCATGAGTTATCGCGTTACGTACATACGAACATACATACAGAACGGACGGGCACATAAGCTCTCAGGCTATGATAGCCTGTGAGCTAAAAACCCATTTAAAGAAGCGGTAACTTTCCAATAGAAAATTAGCGAAAGAGTTGACTAGTGGTGCCATCTGTCGAACAATTTAGTAGCTTATGTAAATTGACAGAGGAAAAAAATAGCTTCATCGGGGCGATTCGAACTTACGACCTTTGGTGTAGAAGATATTGTTCTAGCTATCACAACATGGAGTATTCGAATGCACGTAGTTCTAAAGTCATATAGTGGATTCTACTGTGTGTTTATATACAGGGTGATTCCAATTTTTTTTTACAATAAAAGAGGAGTGATAGTTCACATCAAGACAAACAATATTAAATAGGAGACCAAGGGTCCAAAATGTTTTCCTAAGGAGATAGCCGCCATTAAAGTTTAGGGACCAAAATTTCAAATAAACATAAAAAACGGAAAAATCGGTCGATTGATTTGCGGTTTTCACTAAAATTATTCTTTATGTCGGCATTTTCTTGAAATTAAATTATAAAGATAAATTTCAAAAAATGCCGATAGAGGGCGCTTTAGACTCTGGAGTAACGAACAACTATTTTTTGCCGGTATTTTTTGCATCTCATTAAATGTTTTCGTAAGCTTAGACTCAAACTTAAATTTTGAGCTCAAAATCTGTAGTTGGGAGTGGTCAAGTAACACAAACTGAGCTGTGTTCAGAGGGTTCAAATTTCAAATGATTAAAAAAAAAACGGAAAAATTGGTGGATTAATTTGCGGTTTTCACTAAACCTATTCTTTATTTAGGTATTTTCGTGAAAATAAATTATAAAGATAAATTTCAAAAAATGCCAATAGAGGGCGCTTTAGACTTTGGAGTAACGAACAACTATTTTTTGCCGTTGTTGTTTGCATCCCTTTAAATGATGTAGGAAGGTTAGACTAAAACTTAAATTTTGAGCTGAAAATCTGAATAGTAGGGAGTGGTTAAGTAGCAAAAACTGAACTGTGTTCAAGGGGGGGGGGGGAGGTTCGAATTTAAAGTAATTATAGAAAATGGAAAAATTGGTCGATTCGTTTGCGGTTTAAAATAAAACTATTCTTTAAGTTAGTATCTTCTTGAAAATAATTTTCAAAGATAAATCTCAAAAAATTCCGTCAAAGGTCGCCTAAAACTTCAGAGTAACCAACAATTCATTTTAACCGTTATTTTTTGGTTCTAATTAAATGCTTGCAAAAGCAATTTAAATGTTCTCGGAAGCTTAGATTTAAACTTAAATTTTGAGCTCAAATCCTGTACCGTTATGAGGAGTTAAGAAGCGCAAACTGAAGTGTGTTCAGGAATTAAAATTTAACCCTCTTTCCTCCTCGAGCACAATTCAGTTTTTCGCTACTTAAACACTCCCAACGATTCAGAATTTCAGCCCAAAATTTAAGTTTATGCATTTGAAAGCATTTAATGAGATTAAAAAAATAACAGTTAAAAATAGTTGTACGCTACTCCAAAGACTAAGGCGCCCCCAATCGGCATTTTGTGAAATTTACCTTTAAAAATTATTTTCAAGAAAATACTGATTGATCAAGAAAACTGCCGATTTAAAAATTATTTTTAGCAAAAACCGCAAACGAATCGACCAATTTTTCCATTTTCTATAATTACTTTAAATTCGAACCTCCCCCCCCCCCTTGAACACAGTTCAGTTTTTGCTACTTAACCACTCCCTACTATTCAGATTTTCAGCTCAAAATTTAAGTTTTAGTCTAACCTTCCTACATCATTTAAAGGGATGCAAACAACAACGGCAAAAAATAGTTGTTCGTTACTCCAAAGTCTAAAGCGCCCTCTATCGGCATTTTTTGAAATTTATCTTTATAATTTATTTTCACGAAAATACCTAAATAAAGAATAATTTTAGTGAAAACCGCAAATCAATCCACCAATTTTTCCGTTTTTTATAATCATTTGAAATTTGAACCCTCTGAACACAGCTCGGTTTGTGTTACTTGACCACTCCCAACTACAGATTTTGAGCTCAAAATTTAAGTTTAAGTCTAAGCTTACGAAATCATTTAATGAGATGCAAAAAATACCGGCAAAAAATAGTTGTTCGTTACTCCAAAGTCTAAAGCGCCCTCTATCGGCATTTTTTGAAATTTATCTTTATAATTTAATTTCAAGAAAATGCCGACATAAAGAATAATTTTAGTGAAAACCGCAAATCAATCGACCGATTTTTCCGTTTTTTATGTTTATTTGAAATTTTGGCCCCTAAACTTTAATGGCGGCTATTTCCTTAGGAAAACGTTTTGGACCCTTAATCGCCTATTTAATATTGTTTGTCTTGATGTGTACTATCACCCCTCTTTTATTGTAAAAAAAAATTCGGAATCACCCTGTATTTTTATAGGATAGTTTGTAATTTTATCAATGCGTTTATAATTCTAGCAAGTTTTAATCAATGAAGCAAATTTATTATTATTGTTTTCTTATGGTTAATGAATAATTATAATATGGATTTCTGAAATAATTTATGATGGAACTAATATATATGTATATGTATATATATATATATATATATATATATATATATATATATATATATATATATATATATATATATATATATATATATATATATATGTCTATGATTTTTCAGAATTTTTTTAGCAATGTAGGAATGCAACATTGATAAAGAAAAAGGTATAACAGGTATTTTCAACATTGATTTAAAATTGTTTTTCCGTAGGCTGGAATTAATTGACTATTTTGATGCCTATTTTTTATGGTGAACAAATTTCATGTTAAATGTTACATGACGTACCTCCTTGCTCTCCGTTTCCCCTTTCTTAAAAAAAAAAAAAAAAAAAAAAAAAAAAAAAAAAAAAAAAAGTGAACTTTAAAATGCGTAAACAAATCACAAAAAGGCTGGTTTCAGCAATCATTAATTTAGGGATTTTTAAAAACATAAACCGTTATGAAATGCTACAAGCACTGTAACATACCAGGAACGTTTTGATTCCATGGAAACAAAGACAATAAACAACCACTGATAAGAGAAACTCCAAAATAAATGAATATTAAAAATGAGTGTTATTCTGCAATTTCTATGATCTAATGTAATAAAAACCATGGAACAATTAAGGAAGAGGAACTCACTTTTCATTAAAATACTGAAGCATAAACTGTAACCGCTTTTCAAGCATCTATCAGTAAATTTAAGGAGATTCTGCCTTTATATTCAAAAGCATTATTAATGGAAAATTTTTGTTAAAAATAAAGGAAAAAATTACATTCATTTTTACTGGTGTCAGTCTACTTTAACAGGTGTAGTTCCACCATATTCTGACACACAAGACAACCTCCTATTAATGTCAGAATAAAATTATAATACCTGGGTAATGTTGCACCAGTAAATTGAAATAGAAATATTTTACATTATTTATGAAGTAAATTTCAATTGAATAAGGCATTTAAATAAAAGGAAATTTTCTATTAAATTTGACTGGTGAAATTTTTCACCGTCGGTAATCATAATTTTTTTTTTTTTTTTTTTATCTCAGTAAAAACAACTGTAGCCATATAGTGACAACAGCTCAGTTAATTCACTCGCAACGTCTAGATAATACGTTATATGTCTCCTCCTCATTATTTATAACTCTTTGGTAAAAACACCTCGCTCCCCTGAAATAAGATAGTCACCTGATGCAACATGTTCATAGTACTGGAGTCTTGAAGATGCATTTTCGTAATGCTTACAGTATGTTTGCACAACAATCTTGGTTTCTACAAAATTTTCATTCCTGTCAGTGTTATTGTAATTATTGTGTTAAAATCTGACTGAATACATATAAATAGCTTTAATAAATAAGTAAATAAATCTAGACGTTAATTTCGGTGTGTTTTATAAACAAAATCACTTCGTGAGCTGAAATTATTTTCGAATCTATAAAAGGGAATTAATCATTATATAATCTGCCAAGAAAAACGATAAATAACATCCTTCGTGATTTATTATATTTTTAAAATTCGAAATAGGATTGTGATTATTATATCTAATTACTGCTATATTCTTTCGGTGAACCTTGCTTACAAAGAAAATAGCTTGTAAAACATTAAACAATTGCCAAGACTGTGAATACAGGAAAATAAACAAAAACTTTTTTGTGAACTCAAACTCCTCTCCGAGTCTGTGACGAGGAATAAATCACAATATAACTGCTGATACTTATCCAGTGGGATTCATAAGAAATAACAAAAATAAACGTTTTGTTATGCATACAGAAAGAAACCGTAAATTCTATAACTAAATATACTTTTCTCCTCATTATATTTAAAATGCTATGTTATAGTGCAATATTTTAGTGATAGTCTTTGCATATTGTGTGTGATTTATTTAATTTATTCATTTCAATCGCGTATTTCTTTTAATGTTTTTATTCTCTTTAATTTGGTATTATGTTGCAGGTAATCCCGGATTCATTTTATTTTGTTTTTCATGTCTGATACGAAGATGAAACCACAAGTTTATTTGAAGCTCTGTAGTATTTAGCTATATATATAGATGTAGAAGCTCTTTAGTCAATCCCAGATACTTCTTTTATTCATTATTTCATGATCTGTTGATATATATTGTGTTAACATTAATGGTTGTATATATATATATACATATATATATCAGGCTTCTATACCTTTATTGAATTTTACTGTATTACTTTACTGTATTACTTATTTATTCAATTAGATTATTTTGTTTAAATTTTCTGATCTTTTACTTTCTTTTGTCTCGTACGCTATAATAATACATACTCTTCTCCGCATTGCATTTTTTTATACCTTTACTGAATTTTACAATATTACATTAAATGTATACTAAATTCAATTAGATTATTTTATTTGTTTTTCAGATCTTTCACTTTCTTATGTCGCGAATGCTATAATTATATTAAATGTTCTGTGCCTACTTTATGCTTCCAAATATTTCATATTATAATAAAATTTAAACTTAGCTGAAAAGAATATTTACAAAAAAATGCGGGTAAAATTTTCGAGTCGTCTTATGTAACCCGTGTCTTCATGTAAAAAAAAAAAAAAATGTTTAAAGAATATCAATGGTTAAACAAAGAACATATTTTTTCGTAGAAAAAGAATCCTAAATGAGTTTGTATGATTTAATTTTTATACATTCTAGCAAAAAACTTGAAAGAAAATTTTAAAAAGGAATTTTTATGTAAAATAAAAATATGCAACATTCCGTCAGTTATTTTTCAACTGATTTTTCGCCATTTTTTTTTTCAAAATCATTCGAACAAAGTTAATTTTGGATAAAAACACTACTGATAGGAAATATTTACTTAACTGGAGTTTAAGATTTTAAAATGCATGTATATTTCAGAATAAACTGACAAATAAATTGTAAAAATCAGAGAAAATAAATAATTAAACCAGGTTTCTCGATTTAAATAAATGCTGTTATACGCACGAATATTGTGAACATTTTATCAAAATATTCAAGGACCGTCATCATTTACAAAATTAAGATTTCAGATATTACCTTTGCATAACAGTTAGACAATGTTTTGAAGATTTATGTTAAAAATGTTTAAACTATATTACTAACATAAAATTTTTATTAATAAGTACATAAAAGACGAATGTAGTGACAAATCATATAACGTAACGCGGCGTTGTTGATCACTGCATAAATTTTTCATCTTACTTGAAAGTTTAAAATTCCAGCATAATGTTGAAAGAGTTGAAACAAATAAATGCACACAACTTAAAATAATAATTAGCACAAACCAGCTTATAAGAAAAACGACCATTTACAAGAGTATGCCAATGATTTTTTTTTTCAATGTAAAGTAACATAAGTGGTGTATAATTAAATCTCTACAAATTATATTTTTTAATTTTTTTTTTGAAATAGAAAATATTCGTTAAAATTTCTATGTTTTAAAAATAATAAAATTGTCTGAGTATTTCAGATGATATGTTCTGAAATATGCTCTAAAATTTTGTAAAACACACTTTATACATAAAAATCTGTAAAAACGAAATTCTGAGAATTAATCATATGGTTATAAATTACGAAATAAATTTTATAATAAGAGCATGAAAAAAAATCCCAAAATTTTCTTTTTGATAATTTTTTATATTTCTTGAATTTATACATTTTTAATTGTTTAATGCATAGTATAATCTTTAACGAAATTAATGAAATTAGTATAAAAATTCTAGAATTGCATTCTTTTCTAAATATTATTTTGCTGCCGGCATACATAAAACTCTCTACCTCTTATTGCGTTAATTGTACCTCAGTTGGTACAGCATTTACTCGTTGATCCGCGGCGTCGTATACGATACCGAAATGCACTATGTTGGTTTTTCTTATTTTTCATTTCATAAATGTAATTGTTATTATAATTTATTAATCTCATTATTAATTAAAAATTATGTAGCTGTTATAATTTTAATTTTTTTATTTGTTATTTATAACTAAATCGTTGCATAAAAACATCATAAAACTGCTATATTTTTAATAACATTTAAAATGTATTTGATATGTTTTTTAATCTGTTATATTTTTAAAAAAATAATTTTTAAACTTATTTCATATATTCTTCATCAATGTATGATACTAAACAATTGCGTCAATTCGGGATTTTAAATTATCATCATACTACCTTAATAATGAATATAGATACGATGATAAAACTATTCTGTTTTGAATGAGTACACATTACTGATAATATTACCCTATTTGGAGTTCCAGTTGAACCTTAGCTCCAAGTGTTGTATGAATATTTAAATATCCTATTGTTGAAGAGATACTAATGCAACATATATTGGTTAAACCTATCACAAATATTTAACAGTTTAATTTTGGAAGAAACCAGAAGCGAAAGCTATTTCGGCTAATTTCCTCTTTCCCTCCTTTTATCTCTCGGAGAAAGTACACTTCATCCCACTGCGATAAGAAAAAATATATATATCCTTCATCTAGAATTAATGGTTAGTCCTTTTCTGAATCTTTAAACTAGAAATGTAGATTTCCAAAGCATACTTATTGACAAAACAACTATGCTGAATAGATTAAATGATGTAGAACTTTTAGTCTCTTGCGTTTTAGGTAAAGGAATGATGTTGAACTTTGCCAGTAGCAAAAAATTATAACTTTTTTTTGTGGAATGATTTCATAAAAAAAATTCCTGTTGCTAAAACTAACTGTTTGTGTTCTCATCTGTTTATAGTGGTTTTTTATTATATTTGACCACGAAAATATAGGGAAGCACATTTGAATTTCTGTACGAGACTCAAGAACTTCCTAGCAAAGGTAACTAGAATTTATAAGGGATAACATGAAGTTATTATTTATAAAGCTACAGTTTAGATTCCAGATGCCAGAATCATATTTTTTTCTCAGTGTGGTTTTCGGTGGAAGTATTTGATATCAACATGCATGCCGTTATCTAAGCGAAAACTTAATTATAAAGCGATACTATTTTGAAAATTATAGACCATATATGTGGGTTAGAAAAATATCTTCAACAATATAAATTAATCAACTCAAGGCTTTCAATTATCAAATTGCGAGATGCATGAGATAAAATTAACGTGATGTAAAGATTTCGAGTGAAACAAAATAATAAGTAAATAAGACATACGAAAAGAGTTTGGAAAATAATGGCTTTCCACATTTTATGTGTTTAGAAGACAAAACACTCAAAGGAATATATTTTAATTTTTTATTAATTTATAATATATTTTTATATTTGATTAGAAAATGTGCAAAATGTATATTATTCTATGAGTGTATTTGAATCAAAATCTATTATGTATTTATGTCAAAATCAGATATTGTTTAACAGTAAAGTCAAATTGTTTGTTGATATAAAATTCATGAATATTAAGTAGGTTGAATATAAAATCCCACATGCATTATTTCTGCAAAAATGTTAACAAACATAAACCATTAAATGTATGCTAAGGTTTATTAGAAACCTCAATTTAACATTTTATTTATAAAAATATAACGTTAATGGCATTTTTTATGTATAAAAGCATTACTCCAGATACACAACAACTTATTTATAGAACCAAAAACAATTCCTAAGAATTTTGGATTGTTTTCCTTATAAATGTTACATCTGACATGGATTCTAAAGGATCCAGCGGATTATCTGCGAATAAAATAAACTCCAGAAACATTTCTTAGTTTTGAAATGGAGAAAAAAAATCAAAGGCTTTGTATAAATGTCTATGGGGAATAAGGAAAAACTTCTGACCATTTAAGCTTAATTTTTAAAGAAGAGATTTTATGGGGTTTTAGGGTTTTATTATATATATATATATATATATATATATATATATATATATATATATATATATATATATATATATATATATATATATATATATATATACATATATATATATATTAAAAATCGTAATACATAGATAACAGAAATTTATAAAAATAATTTTGGCCAGAAAAACATAAAAAGAATAATAATAAAAGGAAGTAAATCTACTAACCTTAGTAAATCAAATAAATCTTAGTAAATCTCTTAGTAAAAGTAAAATCTTAAATATAAAACGGAAAATTTATCTTCAGTATTTTTCATCAATTGACGGAAGCGCACTTTAACACGATGTATGCCGTCTATTTTGACTCACTTTCCGTTTGGGACTAGAAATAAGATACTCTCTAAATCGCTGAAGAGAGACAATATTATAAACTAAATTACGAAGAAAATGCGGCTGCGGCATAATTTAAAAGAGGAAAGGCCAGAAAATTACCTGAGGAATTTTACACATTTGACCTTTTTCTGATAGCAGTGAAAGACAATCGTTTTTTATATGTACTGTATTTAAATATATGTATATATATGTACTATTATACTGATAAGAAATATTTAGTACATTCATAGTAGAATCCAGGAATTACTTAAAATTTTACATTTTAAAATTTACATTTCATATCACATTTTATACCGTCAATCATCGGTGACTGACGTGCCACTCAACGTTTTAAATACGCCTGATATAAAATTAAAATATAATTCAGGAAAACAAATGTGTATTCACAACTAAAACTTTAAGTACATGTACTTAGACAACAATGAATTCACCTCTTCGAATAGCTCTATATCGGATATTATTTTTCTTCTCTAAATTTTTTACAGTGCAACATCTATATTTCAGCTAGAAAATAGATAACTCAATTTTAAAAAACTTCAAGTAACTCAAGTGAAAATGCTTTCGAGTTATATTTTGATGCCTTGTATATTATCTATACAATTTATACATACCACGTTGTATGCATGAAATTAGTTAAAACTTAAGGCGCATGCTAAAACTAAAATTGCTCTTCAGCATTTAATATTTTATAAAATTACACAGAATTTCTTTTTGCTTTCATCCTAGACTATCAAGTAACAAATTTCTTTCGTGCAATTCTGTAAATGTTTGATAAATGCTTTGTACTCCACATTTTGTAAAAATAATTTTGTAGTTCACCCCATAAATGTTTAAAATTTTCATTAAATTTAAAGCGCTGTAACTTTATTATGCACTGCAAATGATTTTATCTCATAAATAAAAATGTAATGGTTTTTTTTTGGGTGATCCTTTAAACGATTTATGAATGGTACACATTTAAAAAGAGATCGCACCGCTATAGTAAATATCAGAAAGAGATCATAGTGTACAAGTATGTTTATAAAATAACGAGGCAGATAGACAAACCAAATATTTTTCAACTATTTTGTAAAATGCCTAATGTTTTAATATATTAATACCAAATGGAGTGAAAAAAAAACCTTATAATACAGCCGGTCAATATTTGTATTTGTTGTTGGTTGTATTTATGAAAGCCAGTTATCTAAACGAGGGATATATATACTAGGGGGTTGCTTTCTATAGTGGTCTATCTAAGGCAACCTAGCCTGCATTTACGCAAGGAAATCCAAGGCTCGAAGAAATAGACGGACAACTTGGAACGATTATGCCGACGCGACGGGTTCGATTGAGTTTTAACACTTCAGTTCCCGTCTGCTACTTTCTAGAACTTTCGGTCACTGGTGGGGGCAGCCAGTCAATATTACTTCATTAAGTATGTCAGAACAATCACCAATAGTGAAATAATGACATACAAGGTATAATAACTAATTGTTCTGCAATTTGAAATGTGCCACAAAATATGACAATATATGTGCAGTAGTGGCCCTTGATTACTTCGTTATTTTCATTCTTATTATCAAAGGTAACTTCAAACGCACACACACAAACAATTGTACACAGATATTCTCTCAAAAGGAAAATAAATTCGAAATTTTTAATTCGAAAATTATTGTAAAATTAAAAAAAAATTAATAATAATTTATTTCAAAACAATGACTAGCAGATATATTTATATGTATTTTCAATATGGCTTTTCTTTCACGCCACGTGACAAATATAATCAGAAAAAGTTTTCACATTTTATTAATGTTACATAATTTATTAATATATTCATAAAATTTTAGAAGCATATGTGATTGATAAATATGTAATTTATCGTTTCTTTGTAGTTTTGTTGCAAAGAAAAAAAAAGAGAAACAGAGAAGAAAGAAAAGAAATTTAATCTATAATAATGCAAATAGAAATAGAAATAAACCTATTAATAGAAAAAAAAATCCAAATCGGATCGAATGTAAAGAAAATGTGTAAAAGAATTCAGAACGCATTAATAAAAGAAGATTGTAGAAAATACATTATATGTGAACACTGAATCCAGCTTTTGAATTCTTAAGATAAATATTTTTCCCCCATAAAAATCCATAAATACAAGCATTTCTATCTGCTCCTCAAAAATAGTTTCTTCTAAACTTTCGTATAATCCTATAGGTTTGTATTTCAGGTACTGTAGAAGAAAAAGAAATAGGGAAGAATTTTTAGATTAGTCAAATATTCATAAACATTTTGAATAAATTGAAAAAGTGGAGTAAATAAATATTTTGTTTTTTATAAAGATACTTTGAACAAATATTTATCTATTATTTTTTCTGTTAATTATAAACATCATTTTTGAGATTTTAAGATATTATGCTTAAGTGCTTGAACTAACAGTTAGAAAATCTGAAATACAAGTGCAGATAATTTAGTTTAGAAAAAAAGGAACAAAATGGTTCAAATTACTCTTTAACAATATATTTCAATTGACGACAGCGTATTTTTCACTTTTTCTGGGCTACTTTTATGTGCAATTCCAATTTTAAATCAATTTATATATGCCACATACTACCTGAAAGTTAATTCGGCCAAAAACATCCTTAAATCATGGATCACAAATTTGAATTACTGTCCATTGTATCGAGTTCTTTCATTGCCCTGTATATAATTTCAGTTTTATGTCCTAAAATATCCTAGTATAATAAATGTACTTGATTTTGAAAATGCATATTTTAGTAATTAAAAGAAAACCTTTATGCAATTCACATTTTTTTCCTTAAAATTATTACGAGATATTTTATGTAGTCATGTATATGGTCTATAGAATTTTTAATTTCTGCGTAGAATGCAATGATTTAGTTAAATTTAAAAATTTATACCATGACTGGAAATTCACATTAAGGCAGCATCCTTAACAGACGAAAATAATCGCAATATATTTGGACCTGTTTGCCACGAAAACGGCCCATTTCAGTAATGTTTTACTATAATAATATTAATAAAATTTCAAAAGCACATTTAATTGAAATATATTTAAAAATATCAGTTATATGCATTTTCGCAAAAAAGAGAAAATAAATTTATCCAATAAAACTGAAAATAGAAATATTAAAACTGATATTATTATCAGAAATATCTTCATGTACTACTAATTGTTGCACAAAATCTTCCCTGATTAAAAAATAAAAAATAAAAATAATTTTAAAACACAGGTAAAATTTTAATAAATTATTTCAAAAGCAAAGGGAAGCCACCACCGATTTTTTGGTTAATGCTCTTCCTGCACGCTATGTGACGAAAACACTCATATAAGTTTGGTCACGGTTTTTTTACATCTCTGTAATGTTATTGCTATATAATACTAATAAAATTTCTTACACATATGTAACTGAAAAATATTTAAATAATCATGACTAGGCATTTTCATTAAAAAACTGAAACTAAATAAAAGCAACCATAAATATATTCAATAAAAATGCAAATAGGAATAACCGATTGTAAAACAAATCAATTCGAATATAAAATTTAATGAGGAAAATTCTAAAAGAAATAAGACTACATAAATAAAATAAGAACGTATAAAAAAAGATTATATGTAAACATTTTCAACCTATTTTTGAATTCTTATGATAAAGGTTCTTTTTCCATAAAAAAACAGAAATCAAAACTTTCTATCTGACGCTTTGAAAAATATTTTTCCAATGCTTTCGTAAAAATCCGATAGGTTTACACGAATTCGGGGATATTTTAGGGTAATGTTGGAAACAAAGAGGTATTAAAGTATTTTATACTAACCAAATATTCACAATTTTTTTAACAGATTCAGAATGTGAAATAAATAAATATTTTGAAACTATAAAGGTGATATGAACAATATTTTATTTATATTTTTTGCTTTAATTAAAAACATCTTTTAGCGATTTAATGGTGTTACATTAAATGCTTAAATCAATGGTTTGAAGAGCTCAAATAAAATTTATAGAAATTTTATGTTTAATAAGAATATGAATAACACAGTTGAAATCCCCCCTTCAGCAATTTATTTCATAAGACAAAAACATTTTTTTTGTACAGTTCTGTATGTACAAGTTTTTATCTATACTACATATTACCTGAAAATTAATTGAGGCAAAAACATCCTTAAAATATTTCAATTCAAAAATATGAATTACTATTGATTGGTAACCGTGTACCCTGTTTTGTGAATAGCCCTGTATATCATTTTAGTTATGTGTTACAAACATATTTTAGTATAACAAATGCATTTGAGCTTGTATGTATAACTAAAAAAATTCAAACTGAGAAAATATTTTATCTATCGATTATCTGCATTTTTATTAAAACGAAAAAAAAAAAACGAAATAAGAAGAAAGGGTATAAATTCATCCTATAAAGATGCAAATAGATATGTGCGAACTGTAAAATAAGTCAGTTCAAATGTAAAATATAATGGCAAAAAGTCAAAAAGGAATCAGAATGCATTAATAAAAAAGTCCTTCCGGCAGTACTGGGTGGAAAAGTTAGCTTTCATACACCTTATTTATTTATTTATTTATTTATTTTAAATTAAGTTACATTATTCAAACATACGAAGTTCAAATTAGTGAAATCCGATTATAGAAGATTGAATACTAGTTTTTGCCAATACGGAATATTAATGGAAATTTTAAGAAATTAGACATATTTTATTCAAGCTTTTGTTTTATTTTATGCGATTTATATGGTCGCCAAATTCCACGATATCATGAATTGTATGCCATTTTAAAACAACAAGATTTATAAAACAAACCAATGAGTTTAATCGAAATCTTATTTCATGTGCACGTGCACATTCACATTCACACTCTCATCAAAATCGATAAATATATACGAGCGCTGTCGCGGACAAATTGATTTTTTTTAATGTCATTCACATTAGAAATTCAAACTAATATATCTCAGGCGTCTTTTAATTTAAAGACAAATCAAAAAATACTCCGAAATTGATTATTAAGATCAAACACTTTAGAAAGAACTTTTTTCAATTTCTAATTTTTTGTATATACATCATCATACATTAAAAAGTTTTTTGACAAACTTAAAATGCACCATTTTGAAACAAGATGGCGAATGAACTTGGCCAGTGAACTCGGTCAAAACATTAGTATGTAATATATACACACGGAGTTATGCCCAAATATGTTTATAAATATGCATATTATCATGTGTCAAATTTCAGATCGTTTCAAAATGTCAACCATACTTAAAATTGAAAGTGCTATAACTCAGCAATTTTTCAATATATAGATGAAATAAAAATGCTCTGGAATATTTGTATCAAGGTAAATACACACAAAAAATTTTTTAAATTCATTAAATTTCTTAATTTTTTTCACCTAATTTTAAAATTCAAAATAAAAAAAAAATAATATTCCGCCATTTTGAAACAAGATGACGGATGGAACTGGTCAAAGAACTCGGTCCCCACATCGGTATGTACTATGTACGCACCAAGTTACATCCAAATCGGTTCATAAATACGCGTGTTATCACGTGACGAATATCATTTCAAAATGTGAGCAACACCAGAAATTAAAAGTGCTATAACTCAACGATTTTTTAAGATATAGACGAAACATAAAATGTTTTGGAATCATTGTATCAAGAGCAAATGCATAAAAGTAAAATCTTTTTGAATTTCTAACATTTTTCTACCAAATTTCAAAATTTAATTTTTTTTAATTTAAATGGCCGCCATTTTGAAACAAGATGGCGGATGGAACTAGCTAACGAACTCGGTACAGGCCTCAGTATGTACTATGTAAACACCAAGTTACATCCAAATCGATTAATAAATACACGTGTTATCACGTGGAAAAAGTCAGATCATTTCAAAATGTCAATCATACTTGAAATTGAAAGTGCTATAAATCTAAATGCTAAAGATATAGATGAAATAAAAAGTGTTTGGGAATCGTTGTTTTAAGTTCTAACACATAAAAGAAAATATTTTTCAACTTTTATTTTTTTCGCAATAATTATCTTTAATTACTTATAATTCTTTAATCTTTAATTATCTTTAATATCTATTAATCTTTTAAATATTTAATTTAAAATTTTAATTAAAAAAATTAAATGGACACCATTTTGAAGCAAGATGGCGGATGATGCTGGCCAGCGAACTCGGTCGAGACACTTGTATGTACTATATACATACCAAGTTTAATTCAAATCGGTTCATAAATACAGTCGAGTCTCTCTACAACGAAACACCATACATCGAATTTCTCTATATAACGAATTTTTAGTAGGAACGGTCCCCTTTTCGCATGATTAAATTGAACAGTCTCTATATAGCGAAATATTTATCGAATTATATAATGAATTTTTTCATAAATTGGTCATAAAAACAGTTTTAAAAAGCTTCGAAATCATATGGAATCAATTTTCCATCACTTATTTTTGATTTATCGTCAGTGCTGAGTTTTTGTTTTAAATTTATATTACTTCTCTTCTTGTTCTTTAAATCCAACGAATTCATTCCACCTCCCTCACACCTTTCCACATCTTTCTCAAAACAGTGTCAGTTGGATTGATACACATGTAAGAGAGGAATCAATGAGAAGCACATAAAAGAGGCCTTCAAATGGAGGAAAATGTTAACTACAATTTTTCATTCCTTGGTAAAATCTGAACATTTTTTTGAGAGCGTAACAACTTTAAAAAAAAAAAAAAAAAAAAAAAAAATTATATATTTCTTCGTCTGAAATTAATGCAAGTCTTCCTTATTTGATTTTCATTAAGCTTTCAAATAAATATCGGTTCTCTTTTTAGAAACAGATTAAATAATTAAGAAATAAAATGCTAGGTTAATATTTACTTTTAAATACTTCAGATTCATAATTCAAGAGATCAAAAATAATATTTGTTCAAATTTCACACATTAAATACGATTTTTAACATCATTCTCTATACATCGAATTTCTCTGGGGTTATGATCTGTAAAAATATACCAAAATTTTCTGGACGTGCTCTCCTCCGGACGGCAGCAATATGTATCTTTTTACTTTTTGTAATGAAAGCTATCTAACAATAATGTGTAAAATACATTGTATGTAAATATTATGTACTGATTTTGAATTCTTCAGATAAACGTTATTTTATTTTCACAAAAAGCGATAAATCCAAACTTTACTATCCAAATTTTACGAACTTCCCTAAAATCTAATAGGGTTACATGAATTTGCGGATATTTTCAGGTAATGTTAAACATAAAGAAGAATGAAAGAATTTTAAACTAGTCAAATATAGATAAATAATTTGAATAATTTCAAAATGTATAATAAAGAAATAACTTTTTTTGTAAAATTATTTGAACATTTGAATATTTTTCATAGATTTTTTTCTTTAATTATAAATATTTTTTCGCGATTTTAAGATAGTGTACTGAAAGGCATTAGCATAATAAATATTTTGAGATTGAAAAAGCATAAATTATAATTAAATAAAATCTTTAAGCAATTCATGCTTATTTTGAATAATCATTATGAGTTCTTTTTTGTAGTCATGTATATGCTAGAAATAAATTTTCTTTCTACATAAATTGAAAAAAATTATAAATTTGAAAGTTCGTATCATAAATGGAGACGCACTTTCATTCACCATCCTTAATAGACGAAAATAAACACATTACATTTGGTCACATATGATGAGAAAACGGCACATGTTTACTATAATGTTTTACTGTAATAATAGTAATAAAATTTCATGTAACTAAAAATATTTAATTTATCAATTTTCAGCATTTTTCTTAAAAAAAAAGAAAACAAAACTGAAAAGAGAAGAAAGGAAATAAATTCATACTATAAAAATGCAAATAGAAATATTCAAATTGTAAAACAATTCGTTCAAATGTAAAAAAATATGGCGAAAAGTCTAAAAGAAATCAGAATGCATTAATAAATCAAGAATGTATAAAATACTCTGTATTTAAATATTGTGCCCTTTTTTTGAATTTGTAGATAATCGTTATTATTATTTATTTTTTTCCATAGAAAGTGGTAAATCTAAGCATTTGTATCTGATGCCGCGAAAAATACTTTTCTAAACTTGCGTAACATCCAGTGGGTTTATATGATTTCGCGGATATTTTCGGGTAATGTTAAATATAAAGAAGGAAGATGGAAGAATTTTAGACTATTCAAACATTCACAAATGTTTTGAATAAATTCAGAATATGAAATAAATCAATCCATTTTTTTAAGATGATTTGAACAAATATCTTATGTCGATTTTTTGCTTTAGTTATAAATATATTTTGCCAATTTTAAGATGGTATGCTTGAACTAATGGTTTAAAAAATTGAAATAAAAGTATAGGTAATTAACTTCATTTAGAAACTGAATAAGACAGTCTAAATCCCCCTTCAGCAATTTCTTTCAAATGACAAAAACTATTTTTTTTTTTTTTTTTTTTTTTTTTTTTTTTTTTTTTGTACAGCGCTGTATATGCAAAATTTAATATATGTTCATAGTGTAAAAAATATCTAGACTAAGATGCTTATAAGATATATATAATATTTATGATACATATGATTGTAAATATTCGGTTAAAAAACATAAACCAGAGTAAATTAGAACGAATAACAGTTATGTGAATATATATTGAATTCTTAATTATTGTTAGTAATTTTAAAGCATATTGTGTAGAAATAACTACACTAAAATGGTTACTTACATTATTACAAATAAAAAAATATCCTCCAGAGAAAATTAGAACTAAGCATAATCATGAGAAAATATTTAGAACACTTTATAAAATGATTAATAGTGATAAGGCAAATACCAGAACAAGTTTCAATAAAAATTATTAATGCAAGAAAATAATTAACAGTTTCTTTGTAAATAAAAATAGAATAATCAAATTTGGTACCGTTGTGAAGACCATGGTACGCAATGCGCAAAAATAAATTTTGTAGTAATGTAATATGAATACTATAAATTATGTAATAAATTGTAAATATGTCAAGAGATGTTTTTATTTTCTCGAGTCTGGCAGACGATTATGGCAAATAAAGAACAACATAAAAAAGAATACTGCACGGTTAATCTGATGGCATTGAGCTCACATACTACGCATACTAATTGTGCATTACAGCCTTATATTTTCAAGTTTTAATTCCGCTCAAAAAACAAATTTAAGAGGGGAAGCGCCCCCCATTTCCCCGTTTTATACTTAATCATTGAAACCCTTAAATTCATCATGGATATGCTTCATCATGTAAAAAATCTATATCCAAAATTCAAAGCAAATCGGAAAATTCCTAATAAAAACCCATTTATATAACTTAAGAGAAGTTAGACCCTCTTTTATACTTATCCCTTAAACTTCCAAAACTATTCAGAGATTCACCTTATCAGGGAGAACATAAATCTAAAATTAAAAACAAATCGGTTAATTCTGCAAGAAAACCGATTTATTAAATTTAAGGGAAGGGGAGGGTAATCGCAAGCACTTCCTTTATAGATAACAAAAGATCCCCACAGATAATTAGAGAAGCATCGTATCACTATGAACGTGTATCCAAAAATAGAATCGGTTTATTCTGCAAGAAAAAACGTTTACTTAAATTAAGAGGGGTAATCCCACCGATCCCCTACTTGTACTTATCCAATGAATTCCCGAAACCAATCAGGGAAGCGCGTCATCAGAATGAACCTATATCCAAAATTTCAAGCAAATCGATAAATTCTGCGTTAAATTCCTTTTTATATAAATCAAAGGGAGGAGCATTAGCCTCCCGTTCTCGCTCTCTTTATTCATCCAATGAACATCCAATGAATGATCCTATATTTAAACTTTAAACAAAAACCGATAGTTCTCCGTGAAAAACTCATTTATATCAATTAAGAGGATGGGCAGTATCTCCCCGTCCCCCCCTTATACATATCAAATGAATTCCAAAAACTAATCAGAGAAACGCCTTATCAGAATATACATATATCTAAAATTTCAAGTGAATCGGATATTTTTGCAATGAGTAATTGCGTTACACATGTACACACATACATTCAGAACGAACAGGCACACGAGCTTTCAGATTTTGATAGCCTGTGAGCTAAAAACAGCGTCCGTAAATAAATAATGAAAACTTCGTTATTTGGCGACTTTTAATCGGTTGGCGGTGGAATGCAATTAAAAAAATTATTGCTATTTTTATATCAAATACATTTTAAGAAGAAAATGTTTCATGCTGAACTTGTTAAAATTGAATTTAATTGAATTTAAATAACTTTAGTTTTATCAGTTTCAGTTTGTTTTATGTTTAATTGCGTTACATCGATATTTATGTGTATTTATATTCAAATTTAACTATCAAAATTTGCGATTTAAAACGAAATTCATAATTTAAATTAAATAAAATTGTTTTAAGCTCCAAGTTCATTTGAATAATTGTCGATTCGGTTTTGTTACTATGGAAACAGCTGGCTTTTATTTTTAAATAAGCATAAATGTATGAAAATAATTTTTCGCACTATGAATTTCTTTTATATGTGAAATTATTTTCAGTGATAAATAACTGCAGCAACAAGTAATATATATATGTAAAACAATATATATACACAGACATATACACACACATATATATATGTATATATGATAAATGAAACTCTCTCACTGTTTTTGTCTAATTTCTTGAAATACCATTTACACACATTCCAAAAATCCAACCGTTTTCAGTTGCATTAAAATCGTTTGTTGTTTTGTCGAGGAAAAGTGCTATTTGGAAAATCGCGTGACGCTTTGGTCCTTTCACGCCAAATATCTGAAAGTATTTTATTTTTTTACAGACTTCCTACTATAATTCTACCTCTAAATTTGATTGATATTTTACTACGTAGATAAGTAGTTTAATTAGTATTAATTTTTTTTTAAATCTGAGTAAACCCAGTATAAAGAACTTCCTTGTAAGTTCGCGCCTTTGGAAGAGGAACAATTTCCTTTATCTTTTTTCTAAATGTTTATCGCGATGTTATATGTTTGGATTATAACAGCGAAGTACCAGTGATTTAATTTTTTTTTTTAATATAATTTTTGTTTTGAAAAATCATTTCTGCATTCAAGGTTTTGATCGCCATAATGAGATCGGGTTGGAAAGGTGGGATGACCTATATATCATCAAACCCGTGATACCCGCAAGATAAGTTACACGTCTCAAAAAAAGTAAAATTCTAAGGAAAGAGAAAAAGAAATTTGCATAATTTTAGTATAAAATGAAATTGCTGCTTAATGCTCTGATGCTGATTCATGTTTATAAAAGTGATCAATAAAATGTAAATTCCAAGACATTATGAAAACTTTAATATGTTTTTTAAAAAAATATCATCATAAAATAGTAATTACTCCCTTTACATTATCAGATTCAAGGTAAGGACTATTGTAATTTGATATGATTTAAATTTCATGCAATTCAAAATATAAATTTGCAAACCCTTGAGCGTCTCTCAACTGCTCTGCTCTGCTCAACAAGCACAAACCATTTTGTCACATTTTCAAACTCATTTTTAACGAAAAGATATAAATCAAGATGGCCTGGCTATAGAAGCAATCTGAAATCAAAAGGTGTTTTGCAATGTTTGATCAATAAATTACGTATTGAGTTAAAAGAGATTTTGGTCACTTGAAAAAAGCTTCTTTTTTCTCCTTCCTGAAAGGATTATTCTTCTTTCGTGCTAAAATTAATTTCAAAACCTCCACTTGAACAAAATTCTCCGAAAGATATATTGTATTGGCAAAAAAGCAGAAAAATAACAATTCGATTAGAGAGTTTTTGAACAACAAGCACCTGCCAGTTTCATGTATTAAAAGAAAAAAAAATTACTACACTGCAAAAAAAAAAGGTTCTATCTACTAAAACAATTTTAGTGATCCTTGTAATTACTAAAAAATTTTTAGTAATCTTACTCGGTTACAAGGAATCTATAAGAATTACTAGAAAAAAGCTAGCAACGAATAGAGTTATTAGTTTTACATTTTTAATAGCTATTACTAAAACTCACTTGGTGTGGCTGTGATAGCCTAGTGGTCATAGCGCCGAACTGCAGGCTGAAAGTACCTGGGTTCGGTGCTGGCCGCCATCAAATATGCACCGAATTATGCAATGTAAGTGCTTGTTAAGTAAAGGGATTATGAAAATCCTCTCGTACACTGTTAAAAAATCTGCAAAGGTACTAAACCTTTTCTAGGAAACTGGGATTCCAAGAACTTTTCCTGTAACGGTAACAGTAAAAATTCAAGTTTCAGAATCGATTACAAGAATTTTTGCTGTTATCGTTACATGAAAAGTTCTTGGAATCCCAATTTCCTAGAAAATGTTTAGTTCCTTCACAGATTTTTTTTTTACAGTGTAGCAGTTACCTTGGTTAATGATCTCTGAACTTTCCCTCCCCTTTAGAAACATGTTAAAATAGAGCAGGTAGCAATGTTTGGTGCTGCCATCTATTGCGGCTTTGACAAAAATCTTCCGTTTCAGAAGTGTGTCTTTTTACCCACTGGATGCAGCTCGAAGGAGGCTTCTGCCCTTCGGGCACACGTAATGGTTACTAAAAATAATTTTGGAGCTATTACTATAATTTGCTTGGTGGCTCATACTAAAAAGATTTAAGTTAGTTATACAAAAATTTTTTTGTTAGTTTACAAAAAAAAAAAAAAAAAAAAAAAAAAAAGAAAAAAAAGAAAAAAAAAGTGTTTTTTTCACTTGAAAAAAAAAAGAAGTTTGTAATGGTTACTAAAAAATTCTGTGGAATACAAATTTACTAAGAAATTGTTAGTAACCTCTTAATTTTTTTTTAAAGTGTACTACACTTGGTGCTTTGTGTTCACATCTATTTTCTGCGAGTAAATAAATGAATATATGAAGACTAAAGCAATGTGAAATAAATTTACACCATGTATAGCATATATATTGCTATTAACCCATTTTAGGCCAAGCACAGAAATTTTATAAAATGTAGCATTATTTTTATTGAAATATGCTTAAATTACATACATTAAGACACAAAAAAAGATTCGTGCATGAAAAATAATATTTTATATAAGAAATAATATTTTATATAATAATATAAAATATTATTTCTTATAATGAATAATATGAATATGAATAATATTTTTATGACTTTTGTTTTATTCTTATTTCATATACAGAATTTGCAACTTTAATCTATTTTAAAAACATATAATTCATTTCAATTGGAATAATAATATATTTTTAAAAAGTCGAATTTGTCAAAGGCGTTTCAAATTAAAACTCTAGCGTATTTTGAAAATTTTTTAAGAGAAAGTGCTTACTCCAATTGAATTACTAATATTTTATGGATGTCTTCAAAAGCCTTAAAAAATAGAAGAAAAATAAAATTCTTGAAAAAAATGTGTCAGAGTGTTAAAAAAAAAAGATTTATCGAAATGTTTCGTATACGAACCTTTGTCTGAAAATGGGTTAAAACAAGCGTGAGAATCTTTTCATGCAGTGTAAAAAAAAAAATGTCGATTTACTAAAAAAACTTTAGTGATTCTTGTAATTACTAAAAATTTTTAGTAATCTTAGTCGGTTACAAGAAAATATGTAAAAATTACTAGAAAAAAGTTAGCAACGAATAGAGTTAATAATTTTATATTTTTAATAGCTATTACTAAAACTCACTTGGTGTGGCCTTGATAGCATAGTGGATATAGTAACGGACTCCAGGCTAAAAGGTCCCGGGTTCGATACTGGCCATTGCCAAATACGCCCCGAATGTACGCAGTGTAAGTATTCGTTAATAAAGAGATTGTGAATATCCTGATGGAGCAGTAGCAATGTTTGGTGCTGCCATCTATTGCCGTTTTGCCGAAAATCTTCCGCTCTAGAAGTCTGGATGCAGCTCGAAGGAAGCTCCTGCCCTTCGAGCCCACGTAATAGTTATTAAAAATAATTTTGGAGCTATTACTAAAATTTGCTTGGTGACTCATACTAAAAATTTTTAAGTTATACAAAAAATTCTTTTGTTCAGTTTACAAAAGAAATGCTTGTTTCGCTTGCAAAAAAAAAGTTTGTAATGGTTACTAAAAAATTCTGTGGAATACAAATTTACTAAAAAATTTTTAGTAACCTCTTGAATTTTTTTTTACAGTGTGAAACTTTAAAAGTGCTTTATATTTGGTTCTATCTTGTTATCGTAAATTTTCCTTTAATGAAAATAAAACCTTTTAAAAATTTTGATAATTACTATATAATCCAATTGAATAGAATTTTTTTTAAATTTATTTTTTTAATATATTGTTTTTAGTCATCTTTATTTGAAAAATAATACTTTTTTATTCAGCTTGAAATTCATCCCAGTATTATTAAGAATTTAATGCGGGTTGGCACAAATTTTTAATCTGTAGATATTTCAGTGATTATAATTTTATGAATATTTCACATATAATTATTCATTCATCAATTTTATGAAATTTGAATTGAATGGGGAAAATGAAATTTATAATATTGACGTAATCGTGTAAATTTTAATTTTAATATCGATTAATTTTTGTATCTCAAATTTTAAATAGCTCTTTATTGATTTAGTTAGGATATGTTTTAAATTCGTGCCATTTTTTAAATGAAAATAAGTTATTAATATCATTTAGTTTAATGAATGTAATTTAAATACTTTTCTCACTCTGGTTAAATTGAATTTATATGTAGCATTTAATGGAAAACCTAATCGAGCTTTATATAATCAGTAATATAATTAACATTTAAAGTACGTTTAAAAGCACTATTTTAAATGATTTAGTCGGTTATCTAAAAAATTACTTTTCTTTTTAACTATAGTTAAATTTTATGTATTTCTAGTCATTAAAAATTAAATTAGACGAATTCAACTGTTGCAATAATTCGATCTCTATTAAATATTGACTAATATTTGCTTTAATATATAAATATTAAATAATTTAATGATTAGAGTAAATATACAAAATTAGTAATATTTCCAACTGCAGAAGAAAAAGGTTTCTAATTTAGTTATTTAAAATATTGCACGTGACGCAATTTAGAAATTAACAGATGCATTATTCAAACTTATATTTATATATTAAATAATTTATTTTTGTCTTTTATTATTAATTATAAAAAATTCATGCACAAATGGGTTAGTGCGTGCAGATTAAGAAATCAATTCGATTTAATTATGTGTTTATATAAGACAAAATTAATGAATGAAAATAATGCATTTTAAATACAATAAAATTAGATTATCGTTTAATGAAATCTAACAAATAAGGCCGGAAAAGTGTTAAGTAGTTTTCTGTTTTTTATCATAGTTACCATAGAAGGGAAAAAATGATGTAGAATTTTGTAATTTCTCACACGAAATGTTTTCCATTTCCGCACTGCAATCCCCTAATTTTTGAAAATAATGAAAAATTATGTTTTGTTTTCACTATACAATATTCTTCATTTAATGGTCTAAAAAGTAATTGTTAATTAAATAATTATATAGCTCGTTTCCACAGACATTTATACTTTAAATGGCAGCTACTTGATTTGCATGAACTGTACATAGGAATAATTTTAATGCAGTAAACCAAAAAAAAAAAAAAATAAGAAAGAAAGCAAATAAAATATATTTTAATTGTACTGAAATACAAACCCAAAATTTAACTGAACGTTGTCGTTGATTTAATATTTGTTTATAAATAACTTTATATTACAAGTGTGGGCTCTTTGGGAGATGCTAATTAGACTTTTTTTTTTTAATACAATTACATTTTCTTAAATGTTAATTTTTATTAAGGGGAGACATTGCTGAACCGTAACATTTTTCATGCATCAAAAATTTGAAGGACCTATCTAGATATTAAAATAATCAATTATTGTTATTCATCAATTAAATAGTTGCAACTGATTAATTTTATAACATTTTAAGGCTGTCATATCAACAATGGACATTTTGTCACAAAAAATAGATAATTTTTTTTTGTATAATGTGTCAATTGGCAGTCTGCCTACAATTCTTCATTAAATATGTTTTCAGTAAATGACAAATTTTTTTACAATACAGAGTGTCCAAGATGTTAATTTTGTAATATCTGATTCCTAAACTAGTATGCTTCATCATATTAAAAAAAAAATATTTCAAAACTGTTTCCTTATGTAAAACTTACGAAATTTAAATATCTATATTGTTTTGAATTCAATGAGTTATGCCTTTAAAAACAGAACTTTTTTAACAGAACTCGGTAAGTATAATTGAGAAAAAATTGTGTTTTTTATTGTTTTATTTACTAGATTTTACATAAAAAACCTAACTGATAAGGACAAGTATAAAAAAAAAAAAAAAAAAAAAAACATTTTTTTTTCAAAATCACATATTTTGAGGTAGACTTCAATTTAAACTATTTGTCCTTAGTCCTGATGTCGCATGGAGTGGCACTAAAAATCACTTTTTAAATTAATGTAACTGTTTCTAGTATTGTTAAAATTAAATTACATGGAGATTTTTAATATATATGTCCATTTTAGAAGCATCGATATACAAACTGTTTTTTTTTTTTTTTTTTTTTTTTTTTACAATTTGAACTATATTAAGTTTATTGTTTAATAAATGGGTGTTTGACAATAATAAAAGTTGACGCCTTATATAATGCAAAATGTTTTATTTGTATCAATAACAATATGCGATAAATAACAATACACGAGAGAATACGCTATACGGGAAACAATGTACGACGTATGTGCAAAAAATTTCAACCAATTTTTGGGTTTATGCATATTTAGCCTAAATTTCAAACTTTTTATTATTACCAAGGATCCAAACGCAGCACTAGAAATAGTCGGCTTGTACCACTGAATTTTAATGTTATTTATAGACTTATTTAGTGAGAAATTTTCTTAGATTCAACAAATAAAAGGACATTATAAAAATACTGTGATGAAAATCAGCCATATGTGGCACAGAGCTTACATCTATGATCGTACCTAACTTGGACTTTTAGTCGACTAAATATTTTAAAATATACAAATGTGGCACTTATATAACTCCCATTATACGTCAAAATAAATGAACAAATAAAATAAAACAAAAAAATGATGTTTATCTTCGAAAGAAATAACTTTGGAGTTTCTTGCTCAAAACCACTGTTGTTTAAAGAAAATGTTAATGCTTGTGCGAAATTAACTTTGTCTACAGATCAAAATGAAAACGTTTGTTTATGAAATATGCATATTCTAGGCAAAACAAATACCAGGCATGCACTTAAAAGAATATAATTTCATTTGTTTTCTACTTAATAATGCAGGTATAAGAAATTGAATCAATAACTTTAAAGAAATTCATTTAAGAGATGACAAGTTGCAATCTAGTTAAAATTTCTTTTTTAAGTTTTGTGTGCATTGTATCATGGACAGAATATAGGATATTGAAATAAAATATCAAAATTAAATTAAATTTCCTGCATTTCACAAGAAAAAATAATAAAATTAGATTTTCGTTTTATTATCGTTTTTTAAATGTATCTGCATATCACATTTACAAGCATGTTTATTTTCACAGATCTAATACAAATTCTCAAAAATATCGTTCGACGTTTAGAAGAAAATTTCAACTCTGCATAGAAAACATTATTCTTTTCACAGATTTGCATATAAGATTGTTATCTAATTTAGATTATATTTTTTTTGCCCTGAACTTCTTAAATTTAACAATTTAATGAATATTTTAACGTGTTTTGTACATATTTGTTTTTCAAATTTTACTTCAATCGAAATTGATTCTAATAATGTTGTTAGATTCTAATCTTTTTAGAAGAAAAAAGAAGCTCGTTTACGTATATGCTCTGTACATTCAATTACAGGAGCATAAAACTTAACATTTAACAGTGTTGTAATTTTAATAATAATTTAACATTTAAATATTAGTAATGGTATTTTATATAAAAAAATAACTCTACATTATCAGTTTTTGAACAATAATAGAAACGTAAAATTAATTTAATGTAAAAATTTCTGTAACATTTAACACTACTTTAAAAAATGACAATAATAGAATTTTAAAAGTATAGTAACAGTACTTTACAGAAATTGTAACTTGGCATGAATAGTAAATCAGCGATAGCTAAAAATTACTTGAGCAGTAACTAAAAAATAGTCACAGATGAAAATTTTCCCAAGTGGCTGAAACAGTCCGGGCCAGAATTCGAACCAGGGATGTATTGGCTGAATCTGCCAATGCTCTTTCAATTGACAATAATATACATCCAAATAACCGTATGGATCACATAATTTAACGACTGAATAATCGTGTTATAAATTAATAGAAGCATTAATAATAACTTTAATTGTAACTAAACATTAATATTTTGTCCAAATTTCATGCTGAAACACTGAAACCTTTATTGTCACATATTGAAAAATGGTAGACTAATGCATCTTCACTCAATACGCATATTTACGTATATTCGCTTGAAAAGTTTCTGTAACTGACTATTTGAAAGCATCCATTTTTCATTTAATGAATTAAAACACCTTTAAGTAAGAACGCTAAATTTTATAAAAATGCAGTTAATGATAATTTGTACACTTTCGCTGCTGAATCCTTTAAATGGACGAAAACTAAATCTACACTAACCATATACTTTTATTCTTTTATTAACATACATTTAAAGTACTGCGAATGCACATTGAAATTTAAGTTAATTATTTTAAATAAACTTAGCTAAATTAATAAATTTACTAAATTTGCAATTCTACTAATACTACTCATCAGTGAATCACACGAGAAAAAGGTATTCGTCGAGACTAAATGGCTAATTTTAAATGGTATCACATACGTGTATAACGGAAGTCTAACATCATAAAAGAACCCAGATCTTGTTAAGGCCCCGCAATAGTCACATACAAAGTACTCAAAAAGACCCGGATGATAATGATAAGTCTATGGGAGCGTTGTTTTCAAATATCTCGTTCAAATTTTAATATTTTTACATGATTTTTTTTGCATAGGATAGCTGAGGACGCTCCACAACCGGCCTAGTTTTTACCTTTTCGATTTTGGTTATATATTTTTTATATTATGATAGTTTCAGTTTCAGAACCGGTTTAAACCGGTTTTGAAAATTAAAGTATTTTTTTTTAAATCTAAAAGCAAAATTGAAAAAATAAAAACTAGGCCGGTTGTGGATCGTCCTCAGCTATCCTGTAAAACAAAATCATTTAAAAATATTAAAATTTGAACGAGATACTTAAAAATAACGCTCTCATAGACTTTACATTAGCGTTCGGCTTTTATCGCGAGACTAGTGTACGCTCTTAAGGGAAACTTCAAGTCACATAATTCAAACTAATCTATAAAAGTGTGGTTTTTTTTTGAGAATTTTATTTTTGTTCATTTTAAATAGAATATTTTTTTTAGTCTATAATAAAAGATATTTATTTTTTATAAGAATCCGACAATGAAAAAGATAAATAAAGAAAACTATATATTTCATACATGATGATTCCAAGAAAATATGTATATGACTTAATTTGACAAATAAATAAAGGAAAAAAATTGTTGGTGTACAGTGCGATCAAAAGATCCCAACAACATAAAATGTTTAGTTAATTTGTAAGTATAACCTTTTGAAGAGGAATCTCAAAGTCATATATTTCACTGACTTATAAGTTAAAAAAATATTTATGGAATAAAAAATAAATATCATTAAATTTCAATGACCAAATTAAATGCAATATAAAATACGTGATCTGAAAAGTTTCCGACCATCTCTCAAGTTTTGAAAAAATAACGTCATAATAAAAAATACCAGTGATCAGCGAAAATCACAATTATTATGCCTTCATACCTTTAGCATTAAGTACTGCGATGCAGGGACGTAATATCGATTCAATAACACCTGCTCTCAAAAATTTCCGGCCATCTTAACAAGTTTTGAAAAAATGATGTTATAATAGAAAATAACAGTGATCGTCAAAAATCACAATTAGTATTATGTCGTCACATCTTTAGCAATATGTATTGTAACGCAGGGGCGTGATCCGATTCAATGAATGATTAAATATAATTTATGATAAGTTTCTCGATTCTACTGAATCTGAATTACTATAATTCCACACGCGTATGTCAAATTCTTTCGAAAGATTTTTATGAATTCAGATCCGGTGATAGAGCTGATATTTGAAAAGCGTAATATTTTTTGTGCAATACATACGAGCTTAAATATGTTATTTGGGTCGCTATCATGCTGAAATAAATAGTTCTAACCACAATTTTTTTCCAAAAGATTGGCAAATGATCTTGCAATATTTTCTATACATAAAACCATTCATCTTGCCTTGGATTTCAATTAACGGCCGGACAACTTTCCCAGAAAATACATCCCACCGCATAACGTGCCCTCCGCCCTGCTTCATTGTAGATAAATCTCTGCTCGAATCATATTTTTTTGTTTTTAAGTCGTCAGACGTAAGTGTCTGCAATAATTCCCTGACAGACTGTACTTTGACTCATTGGAAAATAGCACTTTTTCTAGTTTTCACTGCACAAGTCTTTGTACTCATTGGCAAACGCCAGAATTTTTTTTGCTTTTAAAAAATGTTTTAACGCCGCACAGTGGGGCAGGAAGCCTCCAAAGTTGGCAAAACATAAAATTTACTTTGAACAAAAAAAGCACATCACGGATTCTTTTGTAGAAGAAAAGTAGTAAAATTTTAAACTTTTACATAAGCTAAATAGTAATTTATTAATTAATTTACAAACCTTTTTCAATATTTTTTGAAGAAAAATGAGTTAAAAACAAGAATTTAAGATAGTTTTATACTAATTAGATATTTATAAATCATCCATAATATCGCATTAAAAAATGTAAACATAATTCATAATTTTAATTATTCTCAAGCAAACCTTATAATGAATATTAGCGACTCGTTTTGAAGGATTGGATCAACCTTTCTCAGGTAAAATGTACATATTACTATAAAGACAGCATAAGAAAAACTGTTTCTGTTGTTTTAGTGCTAACACACACTCTTTGTTTTCCTGTTTTTCAGATCTTAAACTCATACATGTCACGTACACTAACGAATATGTAGAACTAGAATTGTATAACCGTTTTATTCTTGATATTTTTGATCGTCCAGAACAAATTCAGACGGAATATGAAGATGGGCACGTTTGCTTTTCATTGACGCTTCTGTTTGTTTTTCAAATCGAGGAAATGAAAGCGATTTGCCAAGCCACTCTTTGTTAATTCTAAAGCATTTCCCTTATTTCGACAGGCTTTTGCTCATCGAATTTATATTAAACTTTAAAACACTTAATCTTCTTTTCATTTAAACTACTTGTTCGTAGTTTCTCCGATTATGGAGCTCTTATACCATAAAATCACATAACTTTTCAAAAGTTTTTTGTTAAAACGTTCCATGATAGTCAGTTTCATTTAAATACATTGTTTTGTGATAAACAATACATTAAAATTCGTATTTAACAAAGAAAATATTTATAATCATGTTTGGCACACCCGTACACTAACAAAAATTTAAGGATGATTAGCTATAAAAATGACCATACAATTAAAAAAGTGGCAAAAAGGAGCAACATTTTCTGGCATATTTGTCCTTTTAAAACTCATACTTAGTAGAAAAAATTATAATTAACACTTAACTCGCCTTAACTCATAACTAAAACCTACAATGTTTGTAGACAGTGTTAATTTTTTTTATAAATTTCACCACTATATATTTTAAGCGTCTGTATATGCATAAAAATCGTATTAAAACAAATTGAAAGTTAATGAATTATTGTTACATACTTGTAGTTAAAGGTTCCATAGTCAAAAAAAATTATTTTTTGATTATTATAGGGAAATTAACAAACGAATGTTGAAACAAAATTATTGATTTTTTTTTCACTCATTATCAAAGCACAATATGCAGTTTAACTTCTTTCTCTAGTGACGATCAAAATAACTTTGCGCAAATTTTAATACTAGGAAGATGTGTACTGGCATCTGCTCTATTAAAGTGACGTATGTCGGTAGTTCAAAATAAAATTTCATTTTTTCGATTTTTTGCCAGTTTTGAAGGCTTTTTGCCCCACTGTGCGCCGATTAAACGCCGATAATCTATAAGTTCTTACGACACGTAAATTTCTTTACATGATAGTCCGGCTTATTTGAGCGATGTGTTCACTCCGTAAATCGAGGTAAATGGCAATGTCATTTTTATGTGTGTTATCATTTGCTTTTCTGTGATATTTCTGTCCACATGAATAGTCGTTCATCGGAATCTCCCAGATATTGGCAAGACATAAAAACAATGTTCATTTATATATATATATATATATATATATACTTAAGTTAACAAGTATATTTTTCTGTCGAATACTTTGCCACAATCTAAAGAGAGGATTAACTCTTTAGCGAAAATTAAATAAGACGCTTACGAACAGTTACTTATAAACTTGTCATTTTCCGATTTCAAATACGTTTTTCAAGTTGATTCATTGATAAATTGTGCAAAATAAATAAATAAATTTAGAACAGTAAAAACTAAAGAATAATGCATGTTTGATATTTTTGCGCATGCAAATTTCGAATTCTAGTTTTTGTATCAAGTGTCGTCAGTATTCAATCAAAACTATCATATAGTCAGCGTTCATTTGCATATTTTTAACTTATGGAGTAAATGCGCTTCTTCTTCGCTGAAACCTTCTGGAATACATATCAAAAAAGCTAACATGTCGAAAACTTTGTACTACCATTATATATCAAAAGTCCTTCCGGCAATGCCGGGAGGAAGAGGTAGCTTTCATATACTTATATATTTATTTATTTATTTTAAGGTAAGTTACATTGTTCAAAAATACTAAGCTCAAATTTGTGGAAATAATCTTATAAAATTTGTGATTTTATAAGATTGAAACTAGTTTTTGTCAAGACTGAATATTAATAGGAATTTTTAGCAATTAGTCATCTTTTATTCAACCTGGTTTTATTTTAAGCGATTTAGAGAGTCACCAAATTCCACGATATCATAAAGTGTATGCCATTTTAAAGCAACATTGTGGATCGTTCATATCAGACCGTTTCAAAATGTCAGCCATAAGCAAAATTCAAAGTGCTATAACTCAGTCATTTTTTAAGATACAGACAAAATAAAAAGTGTTCTGGAATCGCTGTTTTAAATTCTAACACGTAAAAGAAAAATATTTTTCAATTTTTAATTTTTTCGCATTTAATTTTAAATTTAAAAAAAATTAAAATGGCCACCATTTTGAAACAAAATGGCAGATGATGCTGGCCAACGAACTCGGTCGAGACATTTGTATGTACTATGTACATCCCAAGTTTCATTGAAATCGGTTCATAAATACGCGTGTTATTACGTGACAAAAATCAGATCGTTTCAAAGCCATAAGAAAAATTCAAAGTGCTATAACTCAATCATTTTTTAAGATATAAACAAAATAAAAAGTGTTCTGAAATCTTTGTTTTAAGTTCTAACACGTAAAAGGAAAATATGTTTCAACTTTTAATTTTTTGGCATTTAATTTTAAATTTTAAATTTTTTTAAAAATTTAAAATGGCCGTCATTTTGAAACAAAATGGCGGATGATGCTGACCAACGAACTCGGTCGAGACATTTGTATGTACTATGTACATATCAAGTTTCATTCAAATCGGTTCATAAATACGTTAGTTATCGCATGACAAAAATCAGATATATATATATATATATATATATATATATATATATATGGTTATATATATATATATATATATATATATATCAACATTTGAACGAAGGGTGGTTTTGGGGTCTGGGGGTCATGATCGGTGAAAATATACCAAAATTTTACAGAAGTGCTTTCCTCCGGACGGCTGCAATAGGTAGCTTTTTACTTTTTGTAGTGAAAGCTACCTAAAAAGCACAAAGCGCCTTTTTTTTTCTTTATACTGATAACTTTCCTTTTTTAATTGCGTTATTTCAAATAGATAGTGTAAATAATTCTTTTTCTTTTTCCCTTTATTAAGTTCACATGTCACCAAAAATCATATTGAAATGAACTGATATTTCGCTCCAGTTAATCTTGATATCGTTTTTGTAATTTGTAAAATGTGAGAAAATCTAATCCATATTTAATGGTGAAACATTCTTAATATGCAACTTTCTCTTTTATACCGTACTTTCGTTTTAGCCAAGTCTGTAGTTGGCGAGTTTCATTTATTAGTTTTTTATTATTATTAATTTGAATTATTATTTTTCAGAGCTTAAAAATAGGAAAAACATAATGTTAAGAATAATAATAATAGTTTAATTTAGTTTTAGAAAAAAGAAATAATAATAATAATGTGAAACTATTTTTTTATTTATCATACTCATCAAAAATCCAAATATAATTATGGCTGCATAAAATATATAAAAGATATTTACTAATCAATATATACGGCATATCTATATAATAAATATAGTACAAAAATAATATTAATACATTACAAGTAAAATATTATATATCGCATTCGGTATAACTCTATGTTTTTCCATGTTATATAAAACATTCAGTTATAGATTTCAGTTAAATATGTGCAATATATGTGATTTTATCATCTGAAAAAATATTTTAAAATATTTATTATTAAAAAAGGAAATCCCTTTGACGTTTAAAATAACACGATGGAAGTGATAGGTAACAAGAAATAAACGCGTTGTTTTCCGGAGTAGCATTCTATTGTTTGTTTATTGAACATTTTGATTTTTTAAATTTTAATGTACATCAGTTTTAAAAGGTTTCTAGAGATTAAAATTGCATCCTTAGAAAATAGCAAAACGTTTTATTTCCTCTTACTGAATTATTCAACTAGAGAGTGAAAACATCAAAGTGAGTTTCTTATTCATATAAAAAATAAAACACATTTAAACAGTTTCCTTGTTTTTTGTATAACTAAAAGCTTCCCAGAATAAATTTCAATTTTTTAATTTTCTGTTTTCTTAAATGTGCTATCTAAAGGATATTTTTGAAAGAGTTTCAGAGTAATAATCGAATTTACAACATTTTTTTACTTAAAATGATACTTAACGATCGAATTGATGAAGACGTTTGTTTAAAATAACGTATCTATTTCCTTAAATTTTTCTTAAATAAATATTTATATATTTATACAACGTAGTTTGGATGCTAAAGTTAACATTATATTTTAGTTTCATATTAAAAAGTCATAAGTACACTGCGAATGTAAGCTAAAATGCAAAAGTACAAGATTAAAAAATATTAAATAAGGTATAGAATTGTAAATATATTTTTTAATAAAATTTACTTAATTACACAATATTGAAATGAAAAGAATACTGAGGATCGATAAAGCTAACACTATTTTAAAATTTAATAACCTATCAGAGTAGCTTTACTACAAATAACATAAACTGCGTTTACTTGTCATGCTTCCTCATAAAACATTTATTTATAAACTATTTTTTAATAAAAATATTCACATTTTGAATAATGTCAATTAATAAATGATTTAGAATGATAAAGTTTATATTTTAAACTTAACTGCAAAAAAATTCTATCTCATATAAAATTTAAAATTATAGATTTTCAAAAATGAAATCAGTATATGTTTTCAATAAGGGCTGTCCATAAATGATATCATACATTTATTAAATATTTTTGACTCCTGCTCTCCCCTTTGTCACAAAGTTTCTCACTTCCATATACCCCTCCCTTTCCCTTATCGCAGATTATATAAGATTACATAATTTAAAGTTGAGGAACAAAGCACTACGTAATAGGTCACATTTAAAAATTTTATTTTTAAACTTTAATTGGGTGTTTTAATGATACTTGTGAGCATAACAATAAAGCTGATTTGCGTGCTTATGTTGCATAAAATAAGATTAACTTTTACACGAAAACACATATTAATATAAAATAGCAAAAAATATATTCATGAAGAGCGATTGAAAACAGTTCAGTTTTTGAATTTGAAATGAATTAAGGTAAAGTGCCCTATTATAGTCCCTCAGTTGCTTTTAGGGCCCTGGAAGTTTTAATTTTCTGTGAAAATCTACCAAATTTGAGTTTTGTATAGACTACATATTCCCAAATATGGAAACATGGGCAAATGTTGTACTAAAGAATATTAACAATACAAAAAATTGTTTTGCAAAAGTATTTCAATATGAAAAAATAAATAAAAAATAATGTGCCAATTCCGTCCTCTTGAAAAAAATCTAAAAAAAAAAAAAAAAAAAAAAAAAAAAAAACAAGAATTAACTTATAACTAAATCAAAAATTTTAATTTACTTTAACTTAAGATACAAAGAAATGTACTATTATTCCTCATATTAAATAATAGAATAAATAATACATTAAAAAACATCAGCTATCCAAGCAATTAGAAACACATAAATTGTGCATTGTTTTTGACTCCTGAGCATGTTTCGTGTGACCATGTGCAGCACTAAAGTTACTGAACCCATTGTTTCCCATGTTTATCACGAGAAAAACACTTCAAGCAAGTAAGGCACTCTGCATCATTACCATCATCATCGCTTTTATTATCATCATGAAGAATTTCAACAGAAAAATCACTTTCATCATCAATGATGTTAGGTAGGTCCTATTTGGACTTTTTACATGGTGGGTTTTTTCCCATCCCCTTAAAAGTGGTAGTTGTCAAAAGTTTTTTTCAGTTGAGCGCTTTTTTCTACGCCTGGGAATTTTTCACTTTGTTTTTATGCGGAGATCGAGTGTTCAATGTTGCTGAACCTTCTAGGGCAGAAAATGCTGGTGTGATCAGTGACACTTCCCTGGTCTCTTTAGGGCTGATGGAGTCTTGGTCCATGCAAACGTTAAAGCTCCATTCCTGTTGCGATTTATCGGGCAAAGAACGATATAAATCGCATGCAGATGTAATGTGGAAAATAAGATCAATATGTAAAAAAACTTTGACTTTATTAATGGATAAAAGGCATTGATGCGAGTATGCAATTGTCAAACGTGTTAAAATAAAATAGAAAAATATTGCCCTTTATTAACCACTGTTCCATATATTTGGAAAAATAAACTTTCAGAAAAAGCCTATTTTTTATGTAGTTTACAAAACATTTGATCTTTGATGTCCATGCAAACGTTAAATCTCCAAATCCTGTTGCGCGTTATCGGGCAGAGAACGATATTAACGACATACAAATGAAATAAGGAAATTAAGACTAATGTGTATGAAAACTTTTTCTCTATTAATGGATAAAAGCCACTCAACCGAATGTGAAATTGTCAAACGTGGTAAAATAAAATCGAAAGATGTTGCCCTTTATTAACAACTGTTCAATATATTAAAAAAAAACTTTCAAAAAAGGCCTATTTTTTCCTGTCTTTTACAAAATATTTCAAATTTGATCACTGGTTTTTAAAAAATGAATTTTTTTGCAATTCAATCAGAAAAATGCTCTAATTAAATAATGCAGATTTTACACTAAAAATTTACTGATGTGAATAACAAATCATGATTGAGGGTGGCGAGTGGTCACGGAAAAACATAGTACATAAAAGATGGGAGCTACCAGTATTTTCTTATAGAAAAAACTTCCAGTAATGTAAAGGGATCAAAGAAGGCAAATATCTTTTTAACAAAATGCTGGTATCTAACAACTTATCTGAGTGTTTTTCCCTGTCAACTCGCCACCTTGTGATTAGAATACGGATGTCCGTACCTTGCACGGACAGATCATGTTTGAAAAGCGGTTAATAAATAATTAAAATAAAAGGCTTATATGTAATTTACCTATGGAACTGTAAATGGAAGTGGCTTAGACGCTCAACGATTGTACGGAGAGCAGTTTCCCTTCTTGCTTTTCTCACTTATCACTTGCTTTCTTTGTGTGTATCTGTCTCGTAAAATTAAATCACTTTCAACGCCCTATTGATCTTTCCGCTTTAAATCTGACAATGCTTTTTTGTGAAAGTTGTTTCTTTGGATGTGTACTTCCACTTCTTAAAGTTTTGCCCATAAACAGCCGTATGCATTAAATAAACTACAGAATGTTCCAAAAACAATGATCCATTTCTGTTAAAACACTATTTTATTGATTTCTTTCACAAGTGTATAAAGAAATGCTTTCTTTAGAAGAACGAATAGCCATTTTTTCCTGGAAGTTGAATGATAAAAAATATCAAGAGGTGAATCCAGCTGTATTATCAAAAATTCGGAAGAAACACCAATAAGGGCCTATTTCAGGCTACTTGTGAACAAATTCATATGAACTGGTAGCGTGGGGAACGAAATACGTTCTGGACGACCATCAACATCTGGGATGCTGGTTCGTCTGACTTTGTTCACAAGTCGCCTGATATTCACCCTTGTTGGTGTTTATTTTCCCTAATTTAGATGATACAGCTGAAGCACCTCTTCATATATCAATAAATATAAAAACTTTGTTAAATCACCATAAAAAGAAAAAATATACAGGACGCGTTTCGAGCTGCAAAATTACCGTTCGTCATCAGCTGGTCCAAACACGTGTCACAACGGACAGAGTGGAAATAATTGTTAACCAATAAATAATAAGTGTTAATAAGTGTTATTTCCACTCTGTCCGTTGTGACACGTGTTTGGACCAGCTGATGACGAGCGGTAATTTTGCAGCTCGAAACGCGTCCTGTATATTTTTTCTTTTTATGGTGATTTAACAAAGTTTTTATATTTATTGATATATATTTATCGCCAGTATTTTCGGTGTTTCTCACTATCACCTCTTCATATATTTTCTCACTCAGTTTCCACGAAACAATAGATATTTTTTCTTATAAGTAGAACACTTGTTCAACCTCCTGTGAAAGAATTCGATAGAATAGTATTTTAAAAGAAATAGATCGTTATTTTTGGGACATACAGTATTTTTTAACTCAAACACTTATGTCATTTATTTTCATGCATGTCAGCACATAGCCTTAGAATTAAAATAAGGTGGTTACAATCTCATGCTGGTAAATACGATTTCCTATACAGTTTTTCCTATTGTTTTCATTCGAAATTGCATGTTTTCTACATAATTATAAAAAAGCCTAAAACACCTGCTACATCTAAAGAATTTAGTCAAACAAAACAATTCTTTACAATTCTATAATTGTTTGCGTAGTTCTGGAACAATAGACCAAATCTCCCAAATCTTTTGGTTTCATGAAAAAGCACATTTCAAATATGTTTTATATGTTCATTTTAATGTTTTAATAAAGCAACTTGCATCGCTTTTAATTTTCTTTTGAAAAAAAAATAAGTAAACAGCAATGACTTTAATAGTTCTTGTTGGAAGAACTTTTGTCATTTTCCAAACATCATTACGACAATTCTTGTTGTAAACAATTTCGTACAGCTGTCATAAAATTTTTTATAGATTACTTTACTTTTGTTTGAATTTTTTCTAAACGATGAAGAACTAGTAATAATCGTGTATATTTCATGAAACGTCTTTTTTATTCATTTCAATACAGAACAGTATTGAATGCGAAAAACTACTAAAAAAGTATTAAAAGCAATTTTAACGAAAAACGAGTGTTCTTTTCTCGCATTTATGGTTGAGTAATATCTTTCGGCACATTATTTTAGTATTTTTATTTTCTTATTATTTTTTATACCAAGAAGTAACTTTTTAATTCAGAATAGCTAATTTAAAGTTTATGCTTATAAAATGACACATTTTATTTATTTATGTATTTAATTTATTTAAATTGATAAAATTATAAAGTGATAGATCAAGTATTGAAAATCAATGTTCTGGATGCAAAATTATTAAATGTGTGTTTTTCCGAATAGACGGCTCTCTTTTCCTGTTTTCTTGAATGCTTTAAATTTCTTCCCAATATCAGATTTTTTCTGCATAAAATTTTTCTTAGTTATTTTTTCATTCAGCAACTCATTCTTTTTGCGGAATACAGAAAAAAAGAATTGTTTCATGTATTACTTTAAATGTATAACACATAATGTCATTTCTATATACAGATTTTTTTATCTTTACAATAAATAAATAAATAAATAAAAACTAGCAAAAGCCATGCTTTGTTTGGATTCGCGAAGCATTATTTTATAAAACAGATATTTGAAAGTAAAAATATTTTTTAATATTATTTTTGCATCTTTATTAAACAAAAATATTATTTTATATTTTGGCGCATTTTAATTTTTTATTTATGATGTAAAACTGGCATAATAAAATATTTTCGAAGCAAACTTTTACAAAATATTTTTAAATTTTCAACTAAAAGCTCTTTTAAAGATGATTTTACAATTTCCAGTAAGCACTGGTGTTTTTTAAAGTTGTTTGAAATATGCATGTTTCCAATCTTTGTAATTAACATCAAATAATCTTTGATAGCTATTTTAGAATAATATACACTGCTCAAAACAATTAAAGGATATTTGAAGTTTTATATAAAATAAAGATATAAACGAAATTTGTTTTGCCGAAAATTGAAGAAGAGAATCACAAATGCAAATATTTCTGGTTTTCAAACTGCGGAGTATGCAAATTTTGAGTTCGACGTCAAAAACGTCGCTTCAGCGGCAGCGAATGAAATTTGACTTTCAACTGGATAAAAGAGAATGAAGACAAGGATGATCAGCATTCAGTGATTGCTTTGTTTCGATGAGTACGATGTCTCAGCGAAGTCATTTGACAGATTCAGAAGCTTGGAGAATTGTTGGAAGGTTAGAAGGGGGCCAAAGTCAAGCCGAAGTACCGCAAGCCATTAGAGTGTCACAAAATGTCATTTCCAGGATCTGGAACCGTTTTTTTGGAGAGTGGATGTCCAAGCCGAAGACCAGGGCAAGGTCGTAGATGGGCAACAACGCCTAATGAAGATCGGTATTTAGCGTTAACAGCTCGGAGACACCGAAACATGAACGCTACTCTTCTCCAACAACACCTTCGCTCGGCTACAGGCACCCCGATTTCAACTCAGACTGTCCGAAACCGGCTCCATGCTGTAGGTCTGTATACTCTCCGACCGATGATTTGTTTTAGATTAACATCAAGGCATCGTCTCGACCGCAGGGAGTGGGCAACCGAGCATGTCAACTGGAGGAGAAATGAATGGAGCAATATTCTGTTTTCTGACGAGTCCCGTTTTTCTGTGTATCCGGATAATAGGCGTATTTTCATCTGGAGGGACCGTGGCAGTAGGAATAATCCTGCGTTCGTGCACGAAAGTATCACATTTGGCGGTGGAGGAGTGTTGGTGTATGGTGGCATCTCCATTGATGGGCGCACTGACCTCTACATTATTCGAGATGGAGCTCTGACTGGTCGCCGATATAGGGATGAGATCTTCAGACCTATTGTAGTCCCTTACGCTGCAGAAATCGGAGATAACTTCATTTTAATGGACAATAACTGCAGACCACATCGTTCAAACCTGGTGGAGGATTTACTTTTCTAGGAAGGAATCGTTCGATTGGAATGGCCAGCGTGTTCTCCAGACATGAATCCAATCGAGCACGTTTGGGACGCTCTAGGAAGACGAGTTTCTGGCCACCAACAACCCCCACAAACTCTCCAAGAACTGGAAAGAGCTCTTCTGGAAGCGTGGGGTAGAATACCCCAACTCGTCATTAATAGCCTCATTGAGTCCATGCCTCAAAGGTGTTCAATGTTGCTGGCCGCCCGTGGAAACCATACCCCCTACATAAAATGATTTTCTTTGAAGAAAACACCGTTTCTTATTCTTTTTTCTCATATGCACTAATTGTGTTTTTTTTCCTTTTGTACACAAATGCGCAATAAAATGCATTTTTTTCTGCCAAACATGTGCAATTTATTCTCATATAACCTACTATGTCTGTCGACCATGTATCAATCAGCTAAAAAGTTTCCCAGATACAAAATCCACCTAAAACTGCAATATCCTTTAATTGTTTTGAGTAGTGTATTTGAAGAGAGCTTGAAGAAAGTTACTTCGTCAAAATCCTTTTTTCTGGAAAAATATTTGAAATCTGCTCTCGTTGATACTATGAATTTTTAACTGTAAAACTTTTTTTTCTCTAACTTCTTCGTTTTTATACATGCTAGCGTATCAGAATTTTTGAAAATTTCTCACATAATTCTAGTATTTTTATTTCATTTTTATTTTTTATGTCAAGAAATTTCTTTTTTATTTGGCATAGTTAATTCAAAATTATGCTTTTGTAAGGATTCTTTTTATTTATTTATTTATTTTTATCAATTTAAATTAATAATATGTTACCGACGCAGATCACATATTGAAGAACAAAGTTCTAGATGTAAAATTATTAAATGTACCTTTTTCCTAATATAGGCTCTCTGTTCCTGTTTTCTTGAATGCTTTAAATTACTTCTCAATATGTAATTTTTTTCTGTACCATAATTTCCTAAGCTATTTTTTCATTCAGCAACTCATTGTTTTTGGGGAATACAGAAAAAAACTGTTTCATCTATTATTTTAAATGTAAAAAACGTATTTCATATATTTGCATAGATATTTTCACTTCGTTTCCCAATTTGTTGAAGAAATTCTGAGAAAAAATATTAAAAATCTGCATATTCTGCCCATTTTGTTATTGAGTAATTTTCATATATGTTCTAAAACAGTTTTTCATCCAGTTTTTAGAGTAATGTAGTGTAAGGTAAAGTGTCTAAATTTCGCCCCCTTCCCTAATTTCGCCCCCAAACATTTTTTCACTTTTTTTTAAGTTGCGCCACTGATCACGCAAGGCAAAACGAACATTCGATAAAAGGATTCAGAAGTGAAATTTTAACTCACCAAGACGAATCCGTGTATTATTAATGTTGAATTTCCTATTTTTAGAAGATCTGGGCTCTTGTCACGTCATTTATAGACCGATATTTACTTTACCGTAAGTATTTATTTCCTATTCATTGCATGAATTATACGTAGGTAAGATGTTGACTGTACTATATTGTGAGTTTTAAAATGTTCAGTTTATTTTACAAGAATTGAAGCTTCACCATATTGGGAAGTATCGTTATTCTAATTCAGTTCTTATTTTCATATCGGGGACGAAATTAGGAACGCTTCTCAGCGCTTTTAACCATCATCTAATCAACCGACGTCAAGCAGTCTGGTTAAACAAACTATTGCAGCCATCAGTCATAAAGAGATCAGGGCAATGTCACAGATCAGGGCAATGTCACTGAACACACCAGCATTTTCTGCCCGAGGAGGTTCAACAACATTGATCACTGGATCTCCGCATAAAAACAAAGTGAAAAAATCCCAAGCGTAGAAAAAACGCACAGCTGAAAAAACTTCTGACATTTACCACTCTCAAGGGAAAGGGAGAAAATCCATTATGTAAAAAGTCCAAAAAGGACCTACCTAACATCATTGATGACGGAAGTGATTCTTCTGTTGAAATTCCTCATGATGCTAATACAAGCGATGAAGATGGCAATGATGCAGAGTGCCCTACTTGCTTGAAGTGTTTTTTCTCATGATAAACATGGGGAACAGTGAATTCAGTACCTTCGGTACTGGCCACGGTCACACGAAACAACCTCAGAAGCCAAAAACAATACACAATTTATACCGGGTGATCCAAAAGTTTCGGGAGTTTTGAAATGTTAATAATTTGGAAACTATGTACAATACAAAGGTTCGGTTTTCAGATATATGCTCAGAAACACGTGGGATTTTGTTTAGTATGATTTTTTTTTACATGTATATAGTTACAATTTTTAGCAACAGGTGGCGCTGCTGTACAACACTGAATGTAACTATAAAATATGCTTTATAGACACATGAGTATGAGTTCATTGCGAAACATCTTTTGTAGGCTATTAATAAGATTTCGTTTTAAGAATGGTTTATGTTCAATCACTTTTTTTAAAGTGGTTGAAATTGCATTGAAAGGGAATTTTGGGATACAAAATTTGATGAGTAACTGCTATGCTTAGACATGCTTTCTTTGCATGTCGAGCTGTGTTCTTATCGTACAATACGGAAGTTAAAATAGAAAAAGATTTGATGGCCATTAGAAATGTGAAATGCCATGGTAAGAAAGGTTTGAGAAAAAGTCTAATTGAAAGATCGTAATAGAAGCAGGAGATCCCAAATGTCTGTTGCAATCGTAAATGAGGTAGAATTCGATGCCAATACTCGGTGGAAATCATCAGATCATAATGAATCAGTACACTTGTAATATCACGATAAATTTAAAATTTCATCTGGAATTTCTTTCTCGTTTGAGGATACTGTGCACATTGTTTTGCGTCGGCTCACAGCGGTACTTATAAGCTATGTGCGTCATAATGAAAATTTGTAACTCTTGGACACTAATTCTTTCTTTTAAGCGAGCTATATGATACCATAAAAATAATACTGTCAATTTTAGCGCCACCTGTTGGCAAAAAGTGTAACTAACATAATTTGTTTGTTTCATCAATAATACAAATCCCATAAGTTTCTAAGCATTTCTGTGAAAACCACATACTTCTATTGTTTATAGTTTCTTAATTATTAGCATTTGAAAACTCCCGGAACTTCTGGATCACCCGGTATGTTCCTCATCACTTGGGCCCCACCAGTGGCCGCGAGGTTCTGACCTCGAAACTGGTAGACGGTAGGTGCTGGGTTCGAACCCAATCGCGACCGTCGGCCTAACCGTTCGGAATTTTCCGTGGTTTTCTTCGAACCTTGCGTAAATACGGGTTAGGTTACCTTAGAAAGACCCCCACGGAGGGCATCCCACCCCATAGGGCCTATATCCCATAGCGTAGATAATTGGCCGACATACATACATTCCCAAACATTCCCTCATCACTTGGATGGATAATGTTTTTGATGGTATTATTGATACTATTATTTACTATTAGGATTAATAGTACATTTCTTTGTACCGTAAGTTAAGAAAAAATTCAGTTAATTATTTATTTTGAGATAAATTTTGATTTAGTTGTAACTTAATCCTTGGCTTTTTGGCTTTTTTATTTTTTCAGTGTGACGAAATTGGGACATTATTATTATTTTTTTTTTCATATTGAAATACTTTTGAAAAAACAATTTTTCGTTTTGTTAAAAATTTTTGGTACAACATTTGCCCATGTTTTCATATGCGTGAACAGTTAGTCTATACAAAATCCAAATTTGGTAGATTTTTACTGAAAATTAAAATTTCCAGGGCTAAAAGCAACTGTGGGACGATAATAGGACACTTTACCTTATAAAAATACCAATAAAATTTACAAATGAGGAACATTTGATTGATATTTATGGATTGACACTTGCACAATATATTCTCTTAAATAAATAACAAAGCATTCATTAAATTAATAGAATAAAGCTCTTAATTCAAAACATTCAATACGACCGTATTTTATACATTTTCCATTAACACTTTAAGTTTTTGCGTATATTAATTACAACAGAAATATGCATCAATACCAGCTATCTTAGACTTCAATAACGTCATAATGTTTTTTACAATTACCCGGAATCACAGAAGCGATTGCTAGGAAGCAGATAAATATCTGTCTGGTAGCAACATTTAGATACTTCACAATTAGTTTGAAGCTGCATAAATTCTGTGAAAAAATGGTGAAAATAATATATTGATTAGAAAAGGGCAGACGTGTCTAATAAAACTCGTGATTCGCAAACATCATAGGATTTTTGCAATGGGATGGATTTCTCAATTTAGGTAGATGTGTACATCAAATAAATTTCTGATGCGCTTTGAACGTATGTAGTACTTTTGAAAGGAAAAATAATATTCTAAAAAAGCATCTCTGAATGCAATTCTTGGCATTGAAAAAAAAGTGTTTTTAATTAAAGTTTTTTTGCCTGCGCTAACTTGTAGAACGTAAAACAAAGATGCTAACAAAATATACAACATAAAAGTTTACAGTCAACACTACAAAGTATGGAAAGATGCATGCTATGCATAACTAGTATAGACAGAAATAGAATAACATGGATAAGAAATCAGACGAAAGTTTTTGACGTCATCGAGAGAATTAAACAACTAATATGGAAATTGGCTAAGCATATTGAAAGACGTTAAGATAACCTACAGTGGTATCCAAACATGCAGAATGACTAAATCATAGAATATGGCTAAATCAATATGATTCCGATTTCAAACGGCAATAACCACGTCTCATTCTGTGTCACAAATCTAGCCTTGAAAGCTCCAAGTAAAATAATTACTCCTCTTCCATTGTATTCATTTTCTAAATATATGTTAATATAGAAGCTAGGATTCTGAAACAGAGCATATAGACATGTAAGGCTTTGCTATTCCACATCAACCATCGCAGTAAGAATATTTTACAAACACTAGGGATAATACTTGTAGAACATCCTACTTATTTTCTTAAGGAGGAATTTTTCTCTCTAATGAATATTTTAAACGCATAACATTAAAAAGGAACATGTATAAACATAGGTTTTCTATTTATATATACATTGAACATAGAGATTTATAAAGGTCTCTTCAAACAGATTTTATAATTTTATAGTAATGTTTCTTTTTCTTTAGTTTTATAAAATCTCTTATTTTAAGTGTAGTATAATAATTTACATCTTTTTTTTATTAAACGTTTCTGTAAAACAACTATACTATAAGAGTTCTAATCAGCTGATAAACCTCAGGCATCATTTATTGAATACACATTGATCTAATAAACACATTTTATGTGAAGGAATAAAAAACTGAAATAAAATTTAAAATTCGTCGATCATAAGGACCTGAATAATTCTATAAAATCCAAACGTCTTATGTATTCAAACAGCATTAGGGAAAAAATTACATGATTTTATTGAATTATTATTTTCAGATTCTAAATCCATTTACACCACTTTTTTTCCAGATCTTCCATTTCTTTGTTTCTGGCATAACATAATTTTACTATATATGCTAAGCATTAACATTTAAGAAAAATTTATATTTGAATCGAAAAGCAATTATATTGAAAGGAATTTTTCTGAAACTATATTTATAAATTCTGAACTCTCTTATAGAACGTATCTTTATCTAATTGTTTACAAAATATCAATATGTACGAGAATTACATGGTTTACGTTTTGCAAAAAAGTCTTACACGAATTTCTCGAACTTAATCTTAATAAGTACTAAAGATGTCATTTTCAGTTTATTAAACTGGTCTTCGAAACTATAACAAAAAAGAAATATTTAAATTAATAATTTTTTCCGCCACAAACATAAAAAAAACTTTTAACATTATGCAATTCTCTTAAGAAGAGATTAACCTGTGCTACCTTTACAATAGAAAACATATAATAGTAAGTGTTTACTTATATGAAGAAAGAATAGAAAAGTATTTATAAATGAAAACTGAATTTCTTTCGTGAATAATAATTAAAACAAACCTCATTTGTTATTTTATTTTAAAAACTTCCTTCCTCTGTCATTTTATTATTAAAATTTCTCCTTCAATATAGGTTCACGTTTAAACAGTTTTAACATTTACATAATTTAAACTGTTGATTACAAAACATTAAAAAATAATTGTTTTAGATGTTGTTTCAGATGAAATATTTTGTTTGACATAGACATTCCAATTATTTAAACACAAACATCTATTCCTTATAAAAAGTGTTAAATTTTTATTTCAGTATTTTGATTGTAACACTATTATAAATACCATAATAAATAATACGAATTTAATTTAATAATCAATACATATTGCAACATTATACTAGGGTTACTGTTTATGTATCCGTAAAAATAAAAAAAGCAAGTATTTATCAGCGAGACTGACTTTATTATATTTAAAAATATTCTGTGTGAGAATAAATGCATATTTGTCTGCATTTGGAGAAATTTTCATGACGCATTTTCCATTTCCATTCATGTATCTCTAAAATATACATTTATAATGTATCAGGTGCTTTTCCGGCGTAAAACAATGTTGACCGCGAAGTTTATTTTTCACGGGCTTGAACAAAAAAAAAGTTATTAGTTCCAAAATCAGGACTACAGAAGGTACAATATTTTCACCAACTCCGATTAATATTGAGCTACTTGAGCTTATGTAAAAGAATTCGCGTTTTCGAGGTGAAGAATAAACCTGCATTGATGAATATATTTTCTTCTATTTTCTCTCGGACAACTAGTTGTGCACCATTCAGTATTGTATGTTTTGCAATTTTGCAGATGCATTGTAAAAAAAAAAAGGAACATTTATCCGTAACATATAGGCGACCATTTTGTTCGAATGCCTTCTTAAACTAGCAATTTTTTGTTGGGTTTGGGTCAAGTTGAAAGACTTATACAGTAGAATCTTGTTTACTCTTAGACACATACACAGAGATCGAAGATGCGTCACCTGTGTTGATGTTACAAACGGCTTATGACGAACAATAATGCGTATGGATACTTGAATCTCACGATGTGTCGCAGGATGACCTTGCATTATCAATTTAAGCACTGGATCGATGGATCCCAACACAACAATTGATTTTGGACGACCTTTGAAATTCGTCTATGAGTAAAAGATGGTCACGATTTAATTGACTAAAACGGTGATATGCAATAGTTTTAGAGGGTGGTTCATCACCAAAATTCCTAGTGAGTTTGTCGATGCGCAGTTTTTGAGATAATCTACGTTGAATGTCGTAGTAAATCAACGCACAAAATTTATCATGAATCAAAATTAACAAACAAAACCGGCTAGATTTTTCAGTTGGTGAATTTCTAAAACGGTCATCAACATATTTGCTTGATGGCACTTCTACTCTTACTCATAATAACTCTCACTTGCCAATTTGATTAACGGTATCGTGTTTTTTCTCGCCTGTGATTGTTCTCACTTAGTGCATACTAAGTCTCTAATAATTTAGTTTCGTGTTTTCTACAACTATGGAAAAGTTTGTGGAAGAACTGTCTCCTAATCAATCAAAAAAGAGGTAAAGTGAACCTATGATATACAAAAGGAACAAAGCTAATGTTAATTAATTAGTACCGTATTAAATTTTGCATCTATATTTTATGTAAAATTCAATTTCGTGGTATTATTTTTTGTTAAATATTAAGAGTTTTGCATTCAGATTTATGTGCTTCAATAGCATGTTTTTTCAGGACACAAACCTAATGCCCATTTTTTTGCCTTTTTTTTGTTAAAAAACAAAATATTTAAATTTTTCTTAAATAAATGAAAATGTGTATAGCTTTCTAGACTCAAAAGAAACAGATACCGTAAAAATTGTAAAATTTTCTCAAAATATAGAAGTCTTGGTCTCAATAGGATGTATTCTATTTAGATATAAATAGTTGTAATTTTCAAAAGAATTTTTTTATTTGACTTAATTATATTACACGCTTTGCTAGATTATTTGTAATCTGTTAAAATGTTCAAATCAATTTTATACGAATATATAATTATAAAAATTTATTTGAACTGGAAAGTTTAGAGTACAAAGAATTTAAACTCAAAGAAAAAGAATAAAGGAATGCCGAAAAGAAAACGATCAAGAAATAAAATAAATCTATATTATTAAACTACTTATTTTTTTTAATCATTTTACATAGTATTACATAATATACGCTTAAGTATAATTTTTTAACATTTCTATTTGAAACTGGGAAAACATTTTTAAAGAATGTATCCGATTATTTTTCCTAAAACTACCAATATACGTATAAATATTAAATATATCCCCAGTACAGAAATCTGTTTTATCTCTGAACTTTTATCTTTAAAAGTATTTTTTTCAAATCCATCTATAATCCTATAATAGCTGTTTAAATGAAAAAGAGAAAGCAACAGGTTCTAGGTTTATTTTAATATTTTTTCACCTGTATAAGAAGCAAGATTTTAAAAGTAAATTTAAATTTTACCAGAAAAATATTTTAAAGGATTTTTTCCCTTAATCTTTTTTAAAACGCAAGTGGGAATTTTTAAAATTTTTCTTCACTTGGAGTTAATCACTTGTGTAGTAGAATTGATTGAAAAACGGGATTTTTTACAGATCAGCTTCTAATAGTGCAAAGCAGTTGCCTTTTGTTATTAAAAGAATATTTTTTTTTTTTTTTTTAATAAGTTAATATTTTTAGGCCACGCATTGCACTTTAATTTTTAGAGAAATGAAGGAAATTACGAATTTTGAAATTAAATGATGAAATTAAAAACAAATATTCACATCTATTTCTAATAGTTTGTAAAAGTAACCTTTGGTAGCATGCAGTGTAACACAAAAGCTATTTAAAATCGGTTAATATTTTTAGGTCGCTTCATCGCATTTCAAATTTTGAAACATTTGTAAAAAAAATCGCATTTCTCGATTTGAAGATCCACATTCAAAATATATTGATCATTTAACTACTACATCCATAACCGGTATAAATAGAATAACTTTTTAAGACGAATATTTTATTTCACTTCTCTATATGAGCTATTTTTATCAGTTTTTGCGATAGTTACTTCTTCAACTCCAATTATTTATTTATATCTATTTTGCTGTAGTAGTTGGTCCTCTCAAAAATGCGTCAATATAAAAGATGTAGATAATATTTAGAAGATTTATAATAAATCTAAATGGACTTGATATTATTTGGGATTGATGAAGTTAGATATTTATTCTTTGATTCCATTTTTGTTTTTGTTTTAATTTATTTTTACTTTTTTAGGATTATTTATTTATTTATTTATTTATTTATTTTGCAGTAACAGTTTTTCCTACAAAAGCTTACCAATATAAAAGTTATGGATAATATTAAGAAGATTTATAAGAAATTTAAGTTGTTTTGATATCTTGAGAATTGACGAAGTTATAAATTTTCCTACTGCCTAAAATCGTATTTTTTTCGTTTCTTAGTCTATTTTCAATTTAATCAAAAATCTATCTTATATAAACTTTTGTACCTTTTCCCAGCAACAATATTGATTTAATGTGATATATATGTATCATAACTAAGATGTTATGGATTTTTATCACTTTTCACAAACCCCCTTGCTCTTTGCTTCTTCTCGGCCCAATCTCGCCCATTAACGACCTTGACGAACCAGCTTAAAAGTGATTTGTGTAGAATAATGAAAACTATAGTATCCATACAACAGCGCCATATATATATATATATATATATATATATATATATATATATATATATATATATATATATATATATATATATATACATATATATATATGCGTGTGTGTGTGCATGCAATGCTAAAACTACAGGTGACACATTGCACCTTTTAGGGATGAAAGGCTTGTCTCACTGGTGACACGCCTATAGGAGCTAGAATGGCACCATTAATTATTGTGAAAAGATGGTACCCTTAATCCTGGGTGCCAGTTAGTAAAGAGAAATTATAAAACGACATTTGGCCCACGAAGGATTCGAACCCATAAAGCTCTATTCTCAAACAGTTCGGCCATCAAGCTCACCTTCAAAGCCTCCCTGAAAATTCAAATGTCAAGAAATTGGAAGGTTGCTAAAGCAACCTTTGCAAGCAATCACTCAGTGAGGGATCACGGCACACGAAGCACATTTTCAAGGCAGCGGGTGTCAAATGGTAACATCTTTTCACCCCTAGGTGCCAAAAGCAACTAGTTTGTCACCTTTATTTTTAACAGTGTGTACAGATAGAGTGATAGATACAATTTTTAACTGGGAGTGGTTTATTTTTCCAGAGGTCCTTATTGGTATAGGTCTCTAAAAATTTTCTGAAATTCCATCATCGTGGAAAATATAATAATTAGTGTTTCTTTTGAAATCTCTCTAAAGTCAACCACACTTGAAACGTATATTAATAGTATATGATGTATACTAACATTTAAGAGTCAGACGTTAATGTTTTATGCACACAGGTGAAATATGTAACAAATATTGAATTTATCCTTTTTTACATCAGTTATATAATATGATAAATTTGGATAAACATATTGAAAGTAATAAAGATGATAAAATAGCAAATATCTGTTCGTTCTTAAAAATATTTAATTATTTTGCCTTATTTAGTTTTTTAAATAACTAATTAATTTGATAATGGTATATTTCGTTATTAGTACTTCTTAGTTAGAATTACGGAATGTAAATATGAAAAACATACTTAACAAAAAGAACCAAGTCGGAATGTCACAAATAAAATGCGTTTCTACAATAACTGGTTATGTAAGTAATCAAATACTGTTAAAATAGCTGAAAAAATTCACGAATACAAAAATCATTGTGATTAGATAGAATACATTTCATAACGCGGGAATAATATTCTATTCTAATTCTTAGAATATGACGCAATCTTCATAGTAATATAGAATATATGCTTTCATGGGATTTTCTTGAATTTTATACCTATGATAGCATTTTATAGAATAATGGCCTTCGTAACACAAAATCATAATTTATCATGAATATAATTGAATACATTACATATGATAGGGTTTATTAAATTGATTTTTCTTTTATAAATGTCTTTTTGGCACTTTCCAACAAAGTTGAAAAGTTTTATGCATTCACTGAGAAAACAATATGGTTCTGGCATATAGAATCTAAGTAATGGCTCAAGAAAAAATAGTTCCATGTCATCTCTATAAATTTTAGTTCCATTTCTTAGAAAGTTCCAGAGTCTCTTACTAGAATTCAAGAGCGTTTTCCTATATTTTTGCTGTCAAATTTATCTAAAAATCTCTTCAAATAGATGCGAACACAAGAGATTTGATTTAGTAACTAGAATTATAGCTTAAGAAACCATTCCTTAAATCAAGCAATAATTTCTCGCTACTGAAGCGGTTCAATGTCGTTTCGTCTCCCAGAAAACAAGAGACTAGAAATGTCAAGTCATTTCGCCTATTTGGCTTAGTTGTTTACCCTACTCGCATAGTTTGGACATCTATATTTCTAGTTTAGAGTTTCAGAAAGTGACTAACTATTCATTCTAGGTGAAGGCGGCATATTTTTTTTCTCAGTGTTCGGTTTGTCTGGACGTCTGGCAATCCTTCCACGCTCTAACTTCCGTAACTATACTGGGAAATTTATGCAATTGATAAAGCCCATTGAGGGTCATAGATTAGTGTCTACATTGCTATCGCATATTGAGTATGTATAATTAATGGGTCATTTACAGGGATACTCAAAATAATTCGATTAGATTATGATATATAGGGAAAAATCGTTTGCAGAGTATATGAATGAGATTATGCTATTTCAAATGTATTGAAATTGATATAAATCATTGAATTTCACTACTATGATGTTAAAACAGAACATTAAAAGTGTTTTTTATTCATTTACAGGCACGACAAAAGAAATCAATTACAGTATCGTTATTGCATAATAATTGACGGAAATTACATTTTAAAATTCAGTTATGCACTTTTAAATTTAATTAGGTTTTTGCTTATTACTAGTTATATATAAATTCTATGTCTCATATACAGGGCTGCACAAAAGTTATCGCGTGTCTTTCTTTTTATTGTAGTACATTACTCATGGGGAAATTTTTACTGAAGTATATGTGTCACTTAATTAAACTAAATTTTGGGATTAATATTTTTATTAGCTACAAAGCTCTATATCATACACAGGACTGCTTAAAAATTCGAATAATTTTCCGATTGCGGATGGGAACAGCTGAAATTTGTTTTGAAATTGATTGTTTTGATTTGTTTTGTGTTGTGTTATACATTTCTATTTGGTGAAGTGTGACGTAATAATTTTTAACCCCTTAACTGATTAATTCTTTTCCATTCAATAAATTAAAATAGCGGATTCATACCACTATTATTTAAATAAAATATTCGTAAAATTTAGTCTGAACATTTCCGCCGTTCAATAAGTTGAAAATTTTCTTGAAAATTATAGTCGTGTCAAAAAGCTTTAAATGATGCAATAAGCAAATTCGGCTTGCTCGAAAGCCTTTTGGGCAAACCAGTTAAGGGGTTAAACAAAACTGCAGTTTTGTTACATTATTCTGAATGTCCTGGAAAGTGATTCATAATGTAATATTTACTCATGATTTTTTCTTTCTTATTAAAATTTGATTCAATTTCCGCTAATGTTGAAATGACACGAGAAAATTTTGCAACGAATATGAACATTAAATTTTAAACCTTTCGCTCTGATAGCTTTGGAGCAGTTATATCTACACCGACTGACAGATATATGCACCAGATGAGGACTATAGGTGCTAGACATTTATAGAATTACAAACGCACCTAAAAGCATGCAAAACGATTTTTTTTTACAATTTCGGTAAAGGAAAAAACAATCAGTAAATAAATCTCTTCCATAAAAATGCAAATAGAAATATTTGAATTGAAAAACAAATCGATTCCAATATAAAAATAAATCGAAAAATTGTATAAGAAATGAAAATGCATTGGTAAAACAAGAATATGTAAAATACTTCATATGTAAACACCGTGTTCCGTCTTTGAATTTTTAAAGTAAAAGCCATATGTTTATGAAAAGCCATAAATACGAACTATTTCATACGACTCCAAGGAATATTTCCCTTAAATTTAGGGAAATGCACACAGATTTATACGAATTTGCAAATATCTTCATGGTATAAAAAACAAATGTTGCGAATGTTATTTCACGTTTTCGGTTATGCAAATATTACAATTTTTTTAAAGAACTAGTATGCGTAAATAAAAATAATTTGTTACATGTATACATGATATAAAACCACAATATTGCACCTTTTCTTTGCTTTATGTAAAATAATACTGTTTTAAAGTATAATGCCAAAATGTCAAGTGCTGTTAATGCTTAAGTGAATGATTTTTAAAACCTACATTATAAGTATGTATAATTCATTTTAAATTCAGAAAATATTAATGAAATTAAAATTTTATAATTTTCTAAGTAATAATGAAGTTTTTAAAGCAATATATAGAAATGTAAATTTACATTCAACAAATTCTTATCATCTCTATTGTGAGAATGGAGCTTCCCCATTTATTTATTTATTTTAATTTTATTATTTTTTTTTATTAGAAATTTCTTTTTTCAAATATTCAAAGCCAAATTATGCAGAACTATTGAAGATTCAGATATTTATTTTTAATTAGAATTTTGCAAAATTATTCAGCTACGGAAAAAATTAGCTTTATATGTGGTGATTTGGATCCAAAAAGGACGATTTCACCAAGTACGTGAGAGTATGACGCACGCGGATATAAATTTATAGTTTTATACAATGAGTGTAGGAAAACTATTATAATAATCTATACTAATAAAAGCTGTCTGTGAGTGCGTCGCATCAGTTATCCTGAAATGTGCAACAAAAAAATTGAAAAATTTCGGTGAAGGAAATTGAAAGCAGATTCTAATACATCTAAATTTCAGATTTTTTACTTTTTTATAATTAGCGAAGATATTAATTAGCATTAATTTTTAAATAATAATGCTTTGTTTCATCTATTTTATACTGATTATTTTATTTTTGCACTTTTTTAAGAGAAAAATATCTTTAATATTATGTGAATTTTAAATCTACATTTATTTAGTTAGAAATATGTGGTTTATTCTCTCATAAATTTCCTCATTAATTTAGGAAAATTAACAGATTCAAATTTTATCCAAATAATAATAAAAAAAATGTATATCTAAGATTCAGAGCAAAATTTTTCTTTTATATTAATCTCAATAAATATTTTGTAAATCAAAGGTTTTTTCTCATATATATTATTTTATGATAGTATGCTTTTAATTAATGTCAAATTATATATTTTTTTACAATTAATACCCCTTATTTCAGTAATATAATTATGCTTTTGTTTTTTTACGACACTAATTCTAGTAATTACTGCATTTAATAATGCCAATTTTATGCTATCAATAATACTAGGTTTGTTTTATCAATGATGCTAGATTTATATCAAGGATAATATAAATAATGAAATTTTAATACAAATTTGACAATTGAATTTTGATAACTTCAGCCGATATTTTAAAAAACATATTTGGATTTTACGTATGATTAAATTTTAATTACTATCAGATTCATTAAATCGTAAATTTCAATGAACGAAATATTTGAAATATATTGACCACGATTAAAACTTTGTTAATACTTTTTTAAATATAAAAATATATAAATATTTACAGGTCAATGAATAAAATAAAAATAACAATAGCACTTATGTATTGCTATATAAACAATAGTAAAAGAAACTTTTATCTGAATTTTATGTTTAGAGCATAACACACGTTTAATTCTAGATTTAGATATTATAAACACATCTACAATAATTAACTTAATTATATTATATTTATCTACATAATAAAAGAAAGTTTTTTTCTATAGTTGTGCGTGTTCCAATGACAGAGAAATCTATCACACAGAAAATTGAAAATTTTGAATAGTGTTGTCCAAAACCGGTTCTGATGCACCATATGTTAAAATTTTTATTTTAATGAAAATTAGTGAATATTGTTTAGAAAAATGTTATATCCTGCGCCAGTAAGTAAAGATGATTATCGTATTTCTTGTTTTTAAAAACGAAGCCCATTTTACTCAAGAATAAAACAATTTCTCATTATTGACCATAGATAAAAAATACAAATTTAAGAAATAAATTATTTATATTTCCATAATTTATGTTTTTAATGGTAGTAAATAAATTATTTTTAAGCTATTGAATATATTTATCTGTCTACTTAGGTATTTTCAAGTTCGAAGTAACACACTTCAAAGAAAATAAATCAGAATAAATTATACTATTTTTTAGTTTTCTGCGAGCATTCTAAATCACTCATTTCCTTAATTACCGAAGTAAATGCCAGATTCCCTAGAATCAACATTGACATATATGTAGGAAAATTAGTTATCTTATACTTACATTTTGTCAAACTGACAAATTTGTGGTAACAAAATATTGCGATTCTAAAACGGTACTTGTAAAAGATGTTTTAATATTTTTTAATTATTTCTAGTTTTATTTGTTATAATTTAATTCAAATAAAATTAGATAGTTGAAATAAAAGAAATTGTTTACGTCGATTAAATTATATTTACAAAAAAAAAAAAAAAAAAAAAAGAAGAAAAAAATACAATATAGATTTAAATAAATATTCTTAACAATAGATTTCGTTTGATTTACAATAATATTAAATGTAGCAATATGTTATTATACAAACTATTACTATATCTTTTAATCAAGTTGGAAATTATGTATCTAACAAGGCAGCTAATGCGCGTTTGTAATGTAACTATCTGTATAAATATTTAGTTTTTTGTATAATATCTCATGCATTCTTATGCAAAAATGCATAAATTCATAATTTATTACAATTATGTATTTTAATCTCTATAATATTGAAGTATGTCTCCACCGTAAGTATGATTTAACCCCCATAGCAGCCTAGATTCATTACCTATCACGAAATACATTTGATTTAGCTACAAATGATAGAATTCAATAGAATAGAGAAATTTTTTATTAAAATGTTTTTCAGTTATGATTCGATTTTTATTAAATTTAAAAATGACAAATTCTGCAACTATTTTATTCCAGGGTACAAAGTGATATGAAGGATTATGTAATTGTCTAAATAAAAAAATGCAATTTGATTAATACTTATATAAACCATATAAGTTTATGGTATCATATTAAATATTCTATAAAAACATAAAGTAAACATTCTTCAATAATTGTTATAAATATAATACACTATGTAGTATTTTTATTTGATAAGCTCTGGTAGCAAAATTGTAAGAACGAAGATTTTTTTTAAACTATAGAAATTATACATGTTAAATAAACTTATTTGTGTTTTATAATATCAATTCAATATTGTTACATAGAGTTTATATAGCTTTGAAATTTTTGCGGTGACAAAATGCGCTATAACTTCAAAATTTCAGATTTTAATTCAGCTTTTGAGTTATACGACACAATTTTATTATCTTTCATTATATATTGTAAACTAAAATACCCCGTTGTTCATGGGATTTAGGTTTGCACCAATGGCTGACCAATCCATTTTGAGAGTATTCTATGTCTTCAAACCACTTTTTGTGTCTTTTTCTAAATGTGTTTAGCCATTGTCTTATTGAAAACTTTATAAATATTGGTACTTTTTCCCTCAGGTTCAACAAATGGCATTCTGAAATACGAATAAAAGTATGTCTATATATATTATACATCTAGAAAAGCAATTATAAGCTTACCTACCGAAGAAAATGTAGCCCACTATTAGAGAGTCTCCACATAATTGACGCGTGGGAAATGAGACTTTCTCATTTCGAAGACCCATGAAAGAATCGATGAATACCATATGGAATATTGTAGTTATTCTTTTTTTCAGCACTAAAGGTAATTTTAGATCATTTCGTTTATTGCTTCAGGTATTTCTTTGGAAGAAGAAAGCGGGCTTTTTATTGCCAAATGTTTAATATGAACATAAAACTGATATTACATTTTAAAGAACTCCTGACATTTTTTTTATTTTCTTTATACAGTCGATATTGATGCTGCTATCGTTAACGGCTTTCTAACTTCCTTCGCTGTCACTATTTTGCATTGAACCATGCAAATAATCAATCTTTCGGATGATTTCAAAAGAATTTTTGGCCTCCCTGTATTTTTTATAGTAACATACATAGCTGGATTCTGTAGGAAATAAAAAATGACAGTCTTTGAATGTTTAATTTCAACAACAGTTCTTTAAAATTAATTTCCAATATTGTTATAAGCTAGAATTTGCCTTCTTTCGAAAACACAAAGCATTTTAATTCCCTCTATAAACCAAATTTTTTGCTAACTAAATGAATGTGCTCAGTATCTCTTTTACAAACGTTTTTAAATAATATGCGACAATATCCGCAAACCACGTTCTGTTGTTTTAGAGATATCGACTGCGTTCCTGTTATTTTGCTCATGGGTAAATTTATCAAAATATATTTTTTTAAAAAGATTAAAAAATATATACAATTTTTATAAACGACCATTCTAATATTAATTGAAATAGCATGCATTTAATTTTACATAAAAGGTACGCATTTGCATAGCAAACACAAACTAATTTCTTTGTTTTTATACCGTTCCTATCATTTGGACCCAGCTATTCATATTAAATTTCGAATCATTCGGTTGGGTAGTTTTTGCCCTGTTATACACAGGCAGATGGACAGAGCATATGACCACTATAGAAACTACATTTTTATATTCTTACAAACGCATGTAAAAAACTACATTAACTTTACAAAGTGAATAATTAATTTTGAAATGAAGAAGGAAAACATTTGCTAAAGCATCGGCAATTTTATTCATATTGCTATTCTAAGAATTCTTTGAAAAAGTATTAAATTGGAAAATTTATACGAGTTATTGTGTCGTAGAAGAAAACTCCTAAGATACAAATCAACTACGGTGGTCTGGTGTAATAACACCAGGCGGGGTAAGTAACGCCAAGTGCTAATATTATGCATAATTATGAAATAATCTGGTAAATGACATCCATATGTTCTGCGCAGAAGGGTTTTGAGTCATATAAATCGCAAAAAGCAGCTTCAAGTTAATTTGTTTCATTTTTAGGTCTTATTGTTTTTACAAGCAACTAAAATTAACGCTTCATCTAAAATTTGCGTGATACGTTTTGTGATGTGAAGACTATATTTTTATACTATTATATTACATAAATTTGTAGTAAATTTCATGGACTTTCAAAATGTTGTTGAAGATTTCGGATATCTTCTCGAGATAATTTGTAATTTAAAATGTACAGCGCAATGACTATAACGGGGTAATAACGCCAATCCTTGGCATTAATACCCCGGTTGATTCCCTACAGTGGCCGAGCTACATCCTAAATACTGATTCAAATAAACACAGTTAAAACTGTGCAATATTTCTAATAATTCTATTTAAGCGGTCCTTTTTAAGCAAAAAAAAAAAGCTCACGGTCTGATATTCTTTTGCCTCATCCTCCCCCCCCACACACACCACACCTTTATTTTTCTCACACTTTCACAAAAAATTGAGCATTTTCAATAGCTTAGAATGCAATTTGTCAATTTCTAAGTTTGTAGAGTTTGTATTTTTAGAATTGGGCAATCTACATGCAATTATTCCACCTTATTGCATAGTTTTGTTTGCATGGCGTTATTACCCATATAGGTGGGTAATAACGCCAAATAGCATTGATCAAGAAATCACGCCATTACATTTTATGAATACACATCTGTTAAATTATTTTTATATAGATAGTCAATGAGTTGCTGTATCAAATCCTATATTTGTTTGAAAAATACAATCTAAAACTGAGCCGTGAAAATTGGTAGAACCTTAAAGTGGCGTTCTTACCCCAGGGTACCTTAGTTGGATACGGCATTCCCAAAATTTCTTATATTTCATACGTGTTAATTCATCCAGAAAAAAAATGAAACATAGCAATGCCACCGTTCAGGTAATTTACACCAATTCCTTGTTTTAGTATTTGAGAAAAAAAAAACTGGATGGAAGTATTATCTGTTGGACGATTTACTCCAAAACAATTGAATATTAATTTATATCAAAGATTAATTTAATCCGGAGTTTGATGAAAATTCATGCATTAGTTCCTGACATAAAGCTGTGTAGATAATCTTGAATAATGCCACATAGCAGAGTCACCTGTTGAGCAATTTACTCCAAGAATCAGAGACAAACTGAATCCAAAGTTTAATGACAACTCGTTTCTGAGTTGAGTCATTGCAATATTCATGAATTATTTCGCTATTTACTCCAAAATTGAATAAGAACCATTTTATATGAAGGATTAACAAAATATGAAGTTTTATGAAATTCCGTCTTTTAGTTCTTGAGATATAGTTTTTGAGGAAATCGTGAAAAAGACAGCGTAGCAGCGTCATCTACTGGGAATTAATTAGCAAAAAATTATCCTATCCAGTTCATATCAAGGTCGAAAAATTATAGTTTTGTGAAATTCCGTGCATTAAAACGTGAGATGCCCCAATAAATATATAAAGCAACTTTTGTAAAAGTCCCAAAAACGTAGCTTAAAAGTTCTTAAAGTGAGAGTCGATAAAATAAATATTACATGGAATTTGAGTCGTTGTTCACAAAATCAAGCAAAAACTAGTTGGATGTGTCAATCCCAAAACTTTCTTCTATCTCATAAGTATATTTTAATATGCAAAAAAAAACGTGGTGACCCCAAAGTTACCCACTATCGAATTTCCTCGAACATTTGACCTAGCTAGCCTAATGAGATTCTGGTATCCGAAAAGCCTAAAACGCAAAATTTAATTAATACTCTGAGAAAATGAGCTTAGTAGTGCCTCATGTTGGATAATTTATACTAAAATCTAATAAGCATCTATTTTTGTCAAGACCTAACAGAATCTGAAATTTGATGGAATTGCGTCCATTAGTTCTTGAGATATAGTTATAACAAAAAATTTACAAAACGTAGCACAGCAATACCATATCTTGGCCAATTTATGTCAAAACGTAAAAAAGCGTCTAATTATGTTATGGTGTAAAAGAATCTGAAGTTTGATGAAATTCTGTGCATTAATTCTTGAGATATAGCTAGTTTTAAAAAACCGTGTAAAATATAGCACAGCAGCACCATCAGGTGAAGGATTTATAACAAAATGTAATCATCGTGTAATGTTATATGTCATTTTGTAACAAAATCTGAAGTTTGATGAAATTCTGTGCGTTGGTTGTTGAGATATAGCTATCGGAAAAATAGTGCAAAATGCAGCATAGCTGCACCACCTGTTGCAGGGTTAATACCAAAATGTAATCAGCGTCTAATTATGTTATATATTCTAGTGTAACGGAATCTAAAATTTGATGAAGTTCTCTGCATTAGTTCTTGAGATATAGCTATCGCAAAAATCGTACAAAATGTAGCATAGCAGCGCCACCTATAGGGCAGTTCACACCAAAACCTTATCAGCGGCTATGTATCTCAAGGTATCGCGGAATCTGAAGTTTGGTGAAATTCTGTGCATTAGTTCTTGAGATATAGCTATCATGAAAATTATGAAAAACGTGGCATAGCAGCGCCACCTACTGGCCAATTTACACCAAAACTTAATCAACGTCTATGTATATCAAGGGGTCACAGAATCTGAAGTTTGGTGAAATTCTGTGCATTAGTTCTTGAGATATAGCAATCTTGAAAATCATGAAAAACGTAGTATAGCAGCGCCACCTGCAGGTCAATTTTCACCAAAAACCAATAGGCACTAATTCATATCAATGTCTAACTGAATATAAAATTTTATTAAATTTCGAGCATTAGTTCTTGAGATAGAGCGCCCACAAATTTTTTGTCACATACAGACAGACAGACATACAGACAGACAGACAGACAGACATACATACAGACAGACAGACGGACAGACTCACAGACAGACATTTTCTAAAAATAGTCAAAACGTGTTCAGGACCTTCTAAAACGTATAAATCCGTCGAAAATTTTCATGAATCCAATACTTTCTTCTTGTAAAGATAGAAGAAAGTAAAAATGAGGGGTACTACCCAATTATAGTAGTATGTGTCATATTGTGAATTCTGTATTGACACTAATAAATGGATAAAAGGCTAATGCCCCTCATCTTTGTGCTTCATTTTTGGAATAACGGATTTTGTAGCTTAACCTATCAACGATAACTTTCAGAATTTTCAAGCTATGTCGTTTTTGAGACTTTTACAGATATTACTCTGTTTATTTAGCTAACACAATATGCAAATGAAATTTTGATAATGTTCAGGCATGCACAATTAAAAAATATTTAGTAAATCTGCTCGTATTCGTACAATTTTTATTATTTTTTAATTCTAATTACAGGTTATTGGGTACAATGTGGTTTATGATATTTTCAGAAAATATAATTATACTATATTAAAAACTCTGCAAATTATAAGCAGCAAACTTGGAAACACTTGGGACTGTTTTTTGTAAAAACCTTAACTGCTCTACCAGTATACATGCTAGCCATATAAAAATGAACACAGTTTATTAAAATAAGCAAATTAATCATAATCTACACTTTGAACGCTTATGCTACATTAGTTTTGATAGTGTTATCCAAAAGATATTCGTTATTTTTAAATTTGCTGACGGTCCCCTGTGGAGTTTCGGGTAAAAATCTTCAGGAAAATGTTTGAGCAATATTATTTTGTTTACACGCGTATAGTTTCAGGATAGTTTTTCATGTATGTTTCTAGATATTTAACAAAATGTCTTAAATTGCAAGTGGCCGATAACCTTTTCCTTATAGGTTATATAATTACGATATAAGCAACTTTATAAGATTTATGTATCTTTATAAGCGTTAGAAAAGGATATTGGTAATTAGTTAAGATAGTGCAGGACTCATACATTATAAATGAATATGTAAGACACAATTTACAGCAAAATTAGATGTTGTAAAATATTTTACATCTAATTTTACTACAATATTTACGGCAAAAACTACTAGCAACATTGCTACCAGCAGTTTTTGCCGTAAATGTAACGATTTTTTTTCGTTTTGTGTGTGTGTGTGTAAAAGATAAAACTATTTCATCCCATTGAAAATGTTTATTGTTTATTGGTTTCGATAGTAAGGCAGAGATTAAGGGGACAATCGCTGAAAAGGTCTTCTTTTTCAGCTGATTTTCATTTCCTAAACTAACACTTATTACTTTTAGAGTTTTGAGTGGATGTTTGTTGTTTGTAGTGACTCGGAAAACTTTTGCTGTGAGAGATAATTTGAATTAGGAATTGTTGCTAAATGTCATCGATGCTGGTGTCATCTCCTAATGCATCTGCATAAAATCGCTCCCAAGGATAAGCAGAAATCTCTCTGATAAAGTAATAATTTTGAAAATAATGAATAAGACTCTGGAAAAAAAAGTGGCGAAAATGTTTGAGATTCTGGCAAAATTCCGTTAAATATTCCAAAAACTTAATTAAACAACTCAAAAAAAAATTCTGATTCAAAATTTAAATATTAAATGAAATTTTTTGTGTCGTTCTCTATCCAACGAATTTTTCTATGTAAAGAATTTTTTTGACTGAACAATGGATTTCGTTATATAGAGACTCGACTGTATTATTTAAAAATCTTCCAGCTTCATAATTTTTTAGGTCTATAATTACTTAGCACTGTAATCTCTTAGCATTTTTTTATAAGTAAAAACTTAAAAATTTTAATCACTACATGTTCCCTTTGCCCTGAAAGCATTAAAAGATTTAAAATATATATAAACGTTTTCAACTTCACTATTTTCTGTTTTGCTAAACAAAGTTCAAAGTCAAATGAGTGTCTTTGACGGAAATCTAAATGTACTTTGAGGGTAAACAAGCACTACCATTCATTTATAATTAAGGATTAAAACAAAGGTTTACCTTAGTTAAGAAAGTTCAATATCTACGACCATCAAAGATTAAAATATGTAAAAGCAGCCACTTAATACATTAAATTACGGTAAAACTAAAGTAAGTATTTAGCAAATAGCCATTAAATATTATAATTAAATAAAACTTCAAGAGTTTTGATTTTCAATCAGATATTAGGAAAATATGTCAGCCAATTAATTAATAATTCATATTTAATTTAGAAGATTTTAAACAATTTACAAATGACAAATAAATTTCAGTTATAAAATTTTAATTACTATTGCAAAATACAAAAACTTTAGAATAATTTATTTATATGTGTTTGTTATATGCGTGTGTTATATGTGTTTATTGCTATAATTAAATATATATATATATGTGTGTGTGTGTGTGTAAAATACAGCTTTAAAACATTCATTCGCAGTATCAAAAGCCATTATTAGTAGAATTATTTTTTTTTCATTTAAATAAATAGAAATATCTAATTTTTAATTTTAATTCAGCGTTAAAAAAAATATTAAGTAAATGTTGTTTTTCCAAATTTCCCTAATCAAAATTAACGTAAAAAAATTGGAAAAGACATATTCCAAGTTTAAGCCATTTATCTTTAACTACTGTTGACTTATAATAATTTAAATAGGAGAAATGGTGAAAAAAAATCCATCATAAAGAGAAATGCATTAAAAAAGCCGTTTCCATAACAACCATTGCTTGAAAGCTAGATTTTAAAAACAAACCGGAACATCGAGTTCATCAATGCAAGACAATGAGTTAAGTGGTCTTGCATTGATGAACAACTAATGAATGCACAAGCCCTAAGTTCTCTTCAGACAAAATATGAATGGACACTTATAAAATAAAAATTCAATTTTAATAATATTCACGTTTTATGAATTAACATCAGTTGAAATGTTATTTTTCATATGCATAATCAATAAGTTGCTGTATCGAATTTTATATTTGTTTGAAAAAATAATTTAAAACTAATATCATTACATAAGAAAAAATTGCATTTTTGGGACATTTTTAAAAATGTTTACATCATGTAAATAGAAAAAAAAATGTAATGAAAATTAGATTTTAAAGAATTTTAAGATGTAATTCTACAGTAACATAAAATTATCGTGAATCCATTAATTACCGAATGTTGTATTACACATCAATGTATAATTATGCCTTAATGTAGTTTTTATTAGCAATTAAAAATCTCTTTTTTTAAATTGTAAAATAAGAAAGAAAAAAATATTGCGCAAGCATAGAATATGAAGCACGTTCCAATACATTCAGAATAATTTAACAAGACTGCACCGTTTAAAAAATTAAAATATTATGTCCCATCTCACCCTATAGAAATATATAACACATTTGAAAACTAAATTTCAGCTGTTTCCATCTGCATCGGAAAAATCCAAATTTTTTAGCAGCCCTGTGTACGATTTATAGATTTGTATCTACCAACATCTACTTCCCAAAATTTAATTCGTTTGAGGGATACATATATTTCAGTTAAAATTTCCACTTCAGCAATGAAGTTTATGAAATAAAGAATTTATATACAAAAAGTAACATGCAATAGCTTATGGGAGTATAATTATGGGAGTTAGAGTGTGGGCAGACGGGCAGACAAATCGATTGCATAAGAATTTTTCAATGTTTTTGCAAAGTGCTTATAAAAGTGCGAAAACAACTCCTTTCCACATAGACTGTAATAAGTATTTTAAGCATTCATTCTTCTAACAGTACATCAATGTATTCAAAGACTGCTAATTGTTCAACAATGTGTTTTTAGTAGTTATTTACATTTTGCAAGTGCTAAATGGAGAACTGCATACACCAGACGTATATTAGCAGGCGGATGATGGCCCATTAATTGACATTCCCATTTATTTAAAGACCTGTTGAGACAGGTAATTATAGCACGTGAACTGTAATTATTTTTGCATAGCAGGTTTATCACCTGGTGCTATGTTCCAATTATGTTTCAGTAAAATTTTAAATGTTTGAGAAACAGATACGCATTGAGAGAATATAGCTGTTTTTTTCAATACAATTCATCTTATAGTTTCTTGTACTGGAAATGTTCTAATTTATTTGTTTTAAAAATTTCTCAAGTTAAAAAATAAAAAGAGATGTAGATTTTAATTACAATTTTCATTTAAATTAAATTATTTAATATTTTTGCTTCATTTTATTTACTTATTTATTATTTCATTTATTCATTATTTTATTTCCTTATTTTATTTATGCTTTCAAGTACTGAATCAAACTCTATAGACTTTAGACGTGCATTAGCAAGAGGGTGATGGCCCATCAATTGAGTTTCAGATATTTAAAGACCTGTGAGGCAATTAATTATGACACATGAACTGTAATTGTTTCTGAATAGAAGATTTAAGGGAGACCTGTAAGAAAAAACCCCAAATTTTTATTATTGATTTTAAAGTAATGGATTTTGGTGTACTATTTAAGAATCTTTTTGTAAGGAATAATTAGCAAAAAAATTCACTTTTTATTAAAAAGTATATTTTTATAGGGGTTTTTATGATTTTTTTTGGTCGAAAAATACACTTTTTAAAATTACTACTCCTCATTCAATTTTCAATATTTTGGTATTACTAAAATTTCTTAAATAGTGTTATAATATATGGAAAAGACCTAGGGAGAGATATTTTTAATTTTCTAATTTAATCAGCTAAAGAAAAAAAATACGCATGGTAAATTTCCTTAAATTTGTTATAATTTTCATGTTTACCAATTTATTTAAAATTTTCAGAAATAGTTAAAAAATATATCTATCCTTACTTTTGTTGCAAATTGTTTTAAGATTCTAAAAAACATAAACACTTTGTTTCTAAATAATTTTACCACTGAGCCTTAGTACTTTGAACTTAGGCAAAATATGAAAAAAATCATTTTCAGGAAAACACAATTTAAATGGCCGCTTGTCCTTAAAACTCTATAGTGACTACAATTAAAAAAGCTCATTTGCTGCCTGTTCCAAGTGTCTTAGAGTTCTGAAATTCTGCATGGATATTCGCAAATATGAATTTTATCGTTTTCTGAGATAAAAATTTTTTGAACGTTTGATGATTTTTGGCCGAAAATGGGGTTCAGGTCTCCCTTAAGTACTTTATTTATAAGATTTACACCTGGTACTATGTTCCAATATGTTTCAATAAAATCTTAAATGTTTGAGAAAGAGATACGCATTGAGAGAATTTAACATTTTTTTCTTATATATCTCATTTCATAATTTCTTCTATTGGACGTGTTCTAATTTATTCGTTTTAAAAATCTCTCAATTTTAAAGTAATATGTATAAGGATGCAGATAAATGCAGTTTTTACTGTAAATTTATTTTTTAATATCATATATATTATAAAGCAGAAGTTCTGAAACTTCCAAACGAGTGTTCTCAAAAACTACCCGATGGATTTTTTTGCCGATTGTATCATTCGATAGGAAATATTTTTCCGAAGGTTTATGATTCAAATTTACAGGGATAACTCTGATTTTTCGTAGTAAATTTCGTATTTTTCGGTTATTTTTGACAAAAGGGTTGCCAGTAGCTGTTTTTGGCGAAAATTATAATTGCTAAAAGAATTAAAATGGCTATATCTATTAGAAATATTACAAATATCTTGCAAATAATAGCCGAAAATAACTACTGATAATAATAATAATAATAAAGAAAGACCGCTTAAATGAGGCGTAATATTATAAAAATATATTTATCTTGAAAATGAAAAAAATATTTGTAATGCTTAAAAAATAAATTAACGCGAAATATAACAATTGGTTCAACTTTTGGCGACTTATCCCTGGTGTTAGAATAAAAACATGAATTTCAGAAATTGATTAAATGAATTTTGAATGGTAGTTATTTCCCTTTTTATTATTTTCTTTCTCTTTTTTATCGAATTTCCGTATAATATAAAACTTACAGCACAAAAAAGCAGATTTGATTGTAAAAGACACTGTAAGTTGTGAGTTACTATTCGTTTCTATACCATTTTCATCTTGCTTTTGTCGCCAAAGAATGTGTTTTTAAGCCGAAAATGCACTACTGACTTAATGCCTGACTTAGGTTCTTAATGGTCGCAATAATGTTATTTTTTTTCAAGTGAAGATAATTTTTAGAGTATATTTTAATATTCAATCGTAAATTATATAGATATGAGTATAACTCTTTTATTTCTTTTTGCAAATGTTTTCATTGTTAATTTAATTTTTCTTGCGCCATTTCGTCAATTTCACTTACAGGAAAAATTTCAGTTTTAAAATTTAAAAACTGAAGAAGGAAAGATTACCCCATCGATTAAAAATCTAACCCCAAATTCCAAGACTAAATGTCAATAATGGATGATCGTAAATGTCACATTCACTTGACATTAAGCATAATATAAATACTAATTATGTCATCAAGTGATTTTTAATTCGACATTTTATTTCTACATTTATATATGTTCTGCTATTTTTTTTTCGTTATTTAAATGAAAATTTATTTGAATCTATATAATCTGGCTAATAGTTTGGCGATTTGTATAATTTAGCGAAATTGGTCGACGGTATAACCAAGTAGCACTGAAGGAAAAATTTTGCAATTCCAAGTAAATTTATGGAATTATGCGTTATTACGATAGATAAATTCAACATTTTGAAATGAAAAATTCCCGCTGAATAAAATTTACAAGTCTTTAATTGACCATTTCCTCTTCAATATTTCTTCAATCAAACTTCCGCTATTCTCTTTCGCGCAGGCTAACAAAAATGTATTTTAAATATTTTATTAGATAAAACGTAAATAACATTCTTCTATTTTTTAAAAAAATATTTTTAAAATCTAATTCTACCATTATGTGTCTTACAGGACAAAATAGCAGAATTACTTTTAAAAATGGTTTTATCTGTTAATTGTATGTTGTTTATTTGGGTGCTTGAATTTACTTTTCTCATCAAAAAATGCGATTTTATACCAAGAAGGCATAAGCTGGAGCGATGTTCACAATTACTAAATTCTCTCACTCTCTTTTAAATGTGTGAGAGCATTTTAGGATATTTTTTTATGTTTTAAATATATAAATAGCAGTTATAGCAAAAAAAAAATGCGTATAATGTTTAAATTTTAGTATAAATGTCTTCCTCATCCAAACTGTAAAATAATTTAATTGCAACTTTTTCAAGGTTTGGCGCAGATGTCATATACGCACCACATTCGCACGATTGCAACAAAATGGTGATTTTATGCCGCACACGGTAAACCGACTATGGTTGTTTATTTATTAATAAGCTATTTATTAATTTTCATTTTGTTTTTTAAAATAATATAAATCATTTTGTTCTATAGCTATTAATTAAACTTTTTTATTTATTTTTTTTCAAATAATACAAAATAATTAAAAAATATTTATGAAATTGGTAATTAAAAACCAAGTTCTCCAAATTGGCGCCAGAAAAAAATTGCGCCAATGTCGTGCATACATGACATCTGTGTCATAGTTTATTCTTATACATAAGTAGGGAAAACGCAGTATAAATACCGATTAAAGTTTTTTCCAAATGGAAATTTTGTCACGGATTTGGTCATATACTAATCGAGGTATCTCACTGACGCCAAAATGGCATTATTTGTTTCATATGGTAAACCAGCTATAGTTGTTTATCTGATAAGTTGTTTATTTATTTTCATTTTCTTTTTTGAAATGATATCTGTTGTTTTGTTCTACAGTTACTTTTTTATTTATTGTTAATTGCTGTTTAAAATGATAGAAAATAATAAAATATATATAAATTTCTTTTGTATTCTAAAACGAGGATTTTGCCACATTGTAGTTGCAAGAAATTCGTCCTAAACCTATTGCGTATATGATGTCTGTGTAGGAATATTTTGTGAAATATGAAAAGTGTAAATTGGCTACTACTTCATTATCACGTCAACCAATTTCGACAAATCGTTCGCCAAATTATACAAATTTACATAATTTTATCTTATATAACTAAAGAGAAAATGCTTAAATACGAAAGAGCAAATAATTTTGTTTACATTTTTCAGGAAGAAATTTTGCAATAATAAAGTAATTGTTGTAGTGAGAATTTTAATGTGTGGTTTTTTTTATCGTTGGCAACTTGCTGTAACGAAAAAGGTTTTTTTTTTTTCGTGCCATTGTTTTGTAAGAGCTGGTTTTGTCAAACCCATGTTAAGATGGTATTCAAATTTTTGAACTCTTCCCAATTACCACCCCCTTAGGCCGATTTTGCTCATTTGCAATTATCACTGAGATATTAACCATCTCAATGTACTTGACGAGTTTGAAGATGATTCTTGCATAATTGTGCATTTTATCGCGCGGACAAAATTTAATATATATATAAACTTTTTAGGTGGGAGTAGCTTTGTGTTCCTGGCTTCACATAATGAAAAGTTATGAAGAAATTTTCCAAAAGTTGTACCATGGTAACGACTGTAATAATTAATATTTCTTCAGATAAGGGAAAATTTTAAATCCTGTTGCCATAATGGTCTCATTTTGCTTCCAAATGTGCACTGTTAGTAATAAACTAAATTAGTTACTTCTAAATAGCTGGGTTTTGTGCAACGTTTAAGATAATTTAATATCGCAATGGTGTCTAAATAGTTTTTAGCAATGAGCAAGGTGCTGCTGGAGGTCCAAATTATTTAAAATACAAATTTAAATTCACCAGTTCATTTCATCCACGGTTGATTTTGAAATATTGAACAGCGCAGCGGGCATAGCCTGCTAGTTTAAAATATAAATGCGAAAACAATCCATTTCTGCATAGACTGTAATATATTTTTTAAGAATTGATTTTTCGAACAGTACTACGATGTATTAAGGGACTGATAAATGCACAGCAATGCTATTTTAATATTTATTTACATTTTGTAAGTGCTGAATGCACAGCTGCATACACTAGATGTATATTGGCTGCGGATGAGGATCCATTAATTTGGTTTTCTATTTACTTAAAGGCCTGTTGAAACAGGTAATTATGGCATCTGAACTGGAATTATTTTTGCATAAAAGACTTAATTACTTTGCATTTATCTCATGGCACATTGTTCCAATTATGTTTCAGTGAAATATGAAATGGTTGAGAAAAAGATACGCCTTGAGAGAATATAAATGTATTTTCCTTCATAGTTCATTTCATAATTTCTTGTATTGGAAGTGTTATAATTTATTTATTTTGAAAATCTCTCGATTTTTTAAAAAATATATAAAGGGATGCTGACTTCATTTACAATTTCCATTTAAATTAAATTATCTACTTCATTTTTACTTTATTTTATTTATTCATTTATTGGAAATATTACAGATTACAACCACACTATATATGAACAAATCAATCTTTAACAAAATTGATTTTTAAGAGAACAATATATTTGTTATGTAATTTTAGTAGAATATTTAACTTTTATTAGTTATACATCTTATACAATTAGACTAATAATTAAATTTTATTCTTTTACTTTGATATACTGTACACTGTGTAAAAAATGCAAAGATACTAAACCTTTTATAGGAAACTGGTATTCTTTGAACTTTTTATGTAACGGGAACAGCAAAAACTCATGTAACCTACTCCGTTAAACGAGATTTTCCTGTTAACATTATATAAAAAGTTCTAGTGATCCCAGTTTCCTAGAAAAACTTACCTTTACAGATTTTTTTTTACAGTGTGCAGTGTACTCAAGTATTGCTTGTATATACAGAAATAGTTTGTCCATTTCTTTCTGAAGAACACAGCTATTACCGATAACTATAAATATTTTCGTTTGAACTATTGCTGTGAGAAAGCTTTTTTTTATATATATACTCTCAATAAATGTTAAAAATTGCTTGGTTTAGAATAAAAAATGCGCGCATATGGAGAATTGCATTATTCATTGATTTTCTAATACTTTACTATAGGAGATGTTTAAACCAGAGTTTTTTGTAATTTGATAATTTTCAAGAAATGTCTGGTTTAAAAAAAATGACTGCAATCATGGAAGTTCGAATAATTATTTGAATTAAGCTATGCTTTTCTGTATGATATGTTAGAACAAATGATAAAAAATAAAGAAGCATTACGTAAAAAAAAAACATTAAAACATTATACTTTTGAATGTAAATGATATTACATTAGAAAGTGCCGCAAAAATACTTGATCACATGCGTACAATTTTCAGGCATGCTATTAATTTGCAGTCTACAGTCGTGGATGATTTCAAAACACTATAGTAAATTCTCTTACTTTTTTCCAACTTTGTTCTATATAATAAAAATTGCACTGAGGCGCCCTGTTATACAATAAGAATATCATTCAATAATATGTTATGCCATTCATGTTATGCGTTAAGTATTTCCATATTATAAGACGTAAAGCAGTCACAAATCAAAAAACATAATTAGCGAATGAATGTTTATTAACACACAAATGAGGAATTTGTACTTGTGTATCTTGAAACATGCTAAAGGATCGAAAAATGAAGAGCTGTGCACCAATATCCATATAGGAAAAAAAATCGTTGGCAGTTTTTTTTAGTGCGCAAACGTTTATTTTCGATACTTTTGTGAAACTAAGAACTGTTCTAGTATCAATAAATAGAACATATCTTCCATGTTGAACTTGGAGTAACTAATCGAGCAAATCTTACTTAATGATATCGTTTGAAATGTTTCATTTATATAATTAAAAGAACATTCATTCTGGTGATGTACTAAGATGTCACGAGTCAACACGTAAGAAAATCTAGTTCCGGAACTCATGTAATCAAATAAATACTACACTCGGAAGCATTTTTATTGCAATGCGAGACATACGTAACTTAGATGTTTGTGAAACTGCAAAATAGGCGAATTTTTTTTTTTTCTAGTTGCGGAGGACGATTTGCTAAAGTATTAATTCCAAAAAACCATCGATAATTTTTTTTATAATATAGTGAAATTTAAAAGAGTGAATTTTAATGCTATCTGCAAAAAATTATAACAAATACCGTATAGACTTTTAAGATTCATATAAAAATAAAAAGACATTCAAATTAAGTACCACGTGAAGTGTTTTTAAGTATTATTTTTTAAAGATGAATAATTTCCAACTGTATACATTTATTCGAAATGAAAGTAACGTAAATATGCTTAAGACTAAAAAAAATAGAATTAACAAATCATGAATTAATAAACTAGAATTAAAATGTCATGTTAAATAAAAATAATATAGAAAATACAGCTAGAAAGAAATTATAATTATATTAGCCAGCCGGAAAATAAATCCTTCTATAGTAAAAAAAAACTAGCCTTAAAAGGAATGACTCCTGGAATGATGCTGATGTGAAAGATTTCCGGAACTAACAAATCCGGGTTGTCCACTCCTTCCATGAGTCGAATTGACCAATCAGGAAAGGGCTCCGTCTATGCATCGCCGTATGGGTTACCATAAAGAGAGGAAAGGTTACCATCGCCAACAATCGCCAAGTTTGTCGCCAACTTGGCGATATATCGCCAAATTTGGCGACCAAAATTAGTTGTTAAAAGTGACGCCAACTTGGCGATAACTGTAATATTTCGCCAAATTTTTAATTTCTTTACAACACCAGTCGTTTGATACATCATTTGAGAGGTTTGCAACTGCTTATTTTATTAATGGATGTCTTGTGTGTTATCCCCCATTCTGCTCCCCAAGGGGGACACATTTTTAATTTCTTTACAACACCAGTCGTGTTACACAAGATTTGAAAGGTCTGCAACTGCTTATTCATATTATGGATGTCTTGTGTGTCACCCCCACACTCTGCTCTGCCCAGAGGGGGGGGTCACGTTTTTAATTTCTTTACAACACCAATTGTGTGACACATCATTTGAGAGGTCTGCAACTGCTTATTCATATTATGGATATCTTGTGTGTAACCCCCACTCTGCCCTCCAAGGGGTACATTTTTATTTCTTAACAACACCAGTCATGTGACATATCATTTGAGAGGTCTGCAGCTGATTATTCATATTATGGATGTCTTTTGTGTCGCCTCCTACTCTGCCCCCCCCCCGGGGGGTACATTTTTAATTTCTTTACAACACCAGTCGTGTTACACATCATTTGAAAGGCCTGCAACTGCTTATTCATACCATGGGGTATTGGCGAGCGCAGCAAGCAGGGGGTAGCCAATAATTTGGAATCGCGAAGCGATTACGCGGGGGGTTGGCGAGCATAGCGAGCAGGGGGGCGGGGCCCCCCTAGTGTTTAAAAAAAACTCAAATTAATGTTTACCAAGAAGCCAATCTTAAATGATAATGATCAGAGTTGATTAAGTTACACATTACAACACGTTTATTTAGATAGATTTTATTTTTATTTATTTTATTAAATTAATAAACAACAGGGCATGAATATGTAAAGTACAAATGAATTTGACTTATGTGCAGCGTCTCTGATTTATCATCCCTATAAATAAGACAATATCAATCAAGCTAATTCAAAATTAATCTTAAGGGAACTTGTCATTGACATCAGGGAGCAATTAATCAAACAAATGATAGGAAGAAACATATTTAACAGGAAATAACGAGCGATATGTTGCATATACTATTAACAAAAGTCCATTAAAAAATCGAAACATTTCTGTTCCTGGCTTATTCTGGCACATAGCAATAAAATTTAGATTTTGAAATCAAATTGAATGACATTGTTTATTTATGTGATCTAATTATGTTATGTAGGTTGATTAAATTTTTCTCCACAGAGTGAAAAGTATGAAAGCAAGAATTTTGAAATTAATCTGTACGTGCCAATGTAATGCCATCTAGCTACTCAAATGGAATTAAAATTTACCAACGCTGTAAAAAGAAAACTGTAATTTTTACAGAAGTAGAATTGTTTTAAAGAAAACCAATTTATTCGTGTAAGTTTTTTTGTTTATAATATTTCTTCTTTAAACTGCGCCTTCATATATTTAAATATTAGATATGAACATGTTTACACGTTTAAAGATTTTTCACAAAACTGTAGGAATACTCGTTTTTCATTTTTTATATCAAAATACATCGCTTTGCATTTTGGTAATTTTAAACAAGAAATGTCTACGATTTGAGAGATTTATGATCTATGTTCATCACAGATACGAATTTCAAAAATTATGTGACTCAAAGTTTGAATTTCATGGTAGAGCAAAATTTAGATGAATGTGACAAAAACCTTAGTGTTGCTGTAACTGAAAATATCCACAAAAATAGGAATAAAATTTTATATAATGTGGTTCATTCAAACATTTCTAGCCGCATAATGTATAAAATGTGCTGTGTGTAATACATATGACTATCGATATCCATTCGGGCTTCCAAAATAAAAAAAATGAAAAGCACTTTAACATTAAAATAGCAAATAAAGCCTTTGTGCAAAAATGTATAAATATAGAAAGCCAACGATTATAAATGCACAAATAAAGTATAAAAAAGTAGCAACAGCTGTTTCGAATCTACTATCGAGATTCTTCATCAGTGCAAAACTCAGTGAGCTAGAAAAAACAAAATTGAGCAAAGAGACAGAGAGACCCAGGCTTATATACACGCTACGGAAACGATAACGCCTAAAGAAAACAACCTTAACAACTAGGTGGACAAGTAGCGACATCTACTGGAGAACAAACAAAACAAAAACTAAAAACTAAAAGGAAAGGGTAAAAAAAGTACTAAATTAATGTTTTTCCAAATGCTTGGAAAATAAGTAGTATTTGATAAGTCATTGACTAAGGAGTGAGAATTTTTAATGATGTGGTAAGCTTCCCCAAAATTAAGATCAAGAATGAAAGGACACTTATGGATGATATTGGCTGAAGAAAAGTTAAACTTATATTGTGAAGACCAACAATGTTGAGCAATAGAAGAGCGTTTAAGCTATTCATTTTTGACATAACTTTTATGTTCCGTTAAACGAAATCTGAGAGCACGTTTAGTCTGAGCAATATAAGAAAGACCACATTGGCAAGAAATTTAGTAAATACCCCAGTTACCTAAGCGATCAATGGGGTGCTTAAGATTTGAAAAAGCAATTTTATTAACGGGAGAAAAAATAACATTGGAGTTCGAATTAAAGTTTTCTCTTTCAGATTGGGTGAATTTTGTCAATTTTCTATGAATTGAATCTATAATATTAGGGTAATAACCACGATCAATAGCAATAGCTTTTAGATAATTAAGTTTATCACTAAGTAACTGAGGAGTTGAACAAATATTAGAAGCCCGAAAAACAAAAGTTTTAATAGCCGCAACCTTCTGGTTTGGAGTATGAGAAGAATGTCTGTGAGGTGGAATACTGACAGCAAAATGTTTCCGAAAGACAGTAGTCTTTCTGGATGTACTTGTTATTCGCAATGAAGATAATTTTCAGATTACTATCTTTCGCAAACCTTTTGCGGTCAGTCTTCCACCTCGCAGATATTCTTCTCATCCTCCTAAACAGAAGGTTGCGGCTTTTAAAACTTTTGTTTTCCAGACTTCCAATATTTGTTCAACGTCTCAGATACTTAGTGATGAACTTAATTATCTAAAAGCTCTTGCTGTTGATCGTGGTTATTTCCCTAATATTATAGATTCAATTCATAGAAAATTGACAAAATCCAACCAATCTGAACGAAAAAACTTTAAATCGAACTCCAATACTTTGGTTGTTTTGCCTTTCCCCCCCAAAATCAGTCATCAAGTTGCTAAAATTTTAAAAAGGTTCGATTTTAATGTTATTTTTTCTCCTGTTAATAAAATTGCTTTTTCAAATCTTAAGCACCCCATTGATCGCTTAGGTAACTGAGGTATTTAGCAAATTTTTTGCCTATGTGGTCTGTCTTATATTGGTCAGACTAAACGTGCTCTCAGATTTCGTTTAACGGAACATAAAAGTTATGTAAAAAATCAAGAGCTTTAACGCTCTTCTATTGCTCAACATTGTTGGTCTTCACAACATAAGTTTAATTTTTTCGAGCCAATATCATCCATAAGTGTCCTTCCATTCTTGATCTTAATTTTTGGGAAGCTTACCGCAACATTAAAAATTATCACTCCTTAGTCAATGATTTATCTAGTACTCCTTATTTTCCAAGTATTTGGAAATCTTCAATTTAATACTTTTTTTTCTTTTCACTCGCTTTTTAGTTTTTGTTTTGCTTGCTCTCCGATAGATTTCGCTACTTGTCCACCCAGTTGTTTTTACTGCTGTCTTCTCATTGGTTGCTTTCTCATTGGTTGTTAATGTAGTACTTTTTTACCCCTTCCTTTTAGTTTTTAGTTTTTGTTTCGTTCGTTCTCCGGTATATGTCGCTACTTGTCCACCCAGTTGTTCAGGCTGCTTTCTTCTAATTGGTTGTTTTTCTTTTGGCTTTATCGTTCCAGTAGCGGGTTATATAAGATTGCGTCTCTCTGTTTCTTTGCACATTTTTCCTTTTTCTAGCTCATTGATTTTGTCACTGATGAAGAATCTCGATAGTAGATTCGAAACAGTTGTTTGCTACTTTTTCATACTTCCTTTGTGCATTTATAATCGTTGGCATTCTATCTTTAAGCATTTTAACACTTTATTGCTGGAAATGCAGACAACATAAATTACAAAATTGTTCAAAATAATGTGGCAAATAAGAATAATATAATGAAATTGTCTTGCCATTAAATTTCAAATGTATTATTTTAAATGTTACAAACTTTCCAATATAGATAAATTGTGTCTATGAATTCGGATTGCAAGTCCTTCGATGCACCGTGCTCTAACTCGTGTAAATATTGTCCGATTGCCAAGAAATTGATATATATTATTAGAGTTTATTAAGGCATGTTTTGTATTGACAATTCGTCACCTCGAAATAATACAGTTCTATCTATGTTTTTGAAAAAATCATATAAAGAGGCTCTATTTATATCTATGAAGGCATTTTTGTATCAAAATGAATGTTATATATAATTTTACATATGACATTACAAATTATATTATGACATTATTTTAATTTAGAAATACCGTCATAGATACAGATAGAACATTTCAATATCGGTAAGTAAATGTTTTTCAAAAACGCAGGGAGAACCTTATTAGTCTCAGGTGACGAATTATATGTAGTAATTAGGGTTCATGGTACTACTAGATTTTCGCGAAAACTATCGCCAAATTATACGATTACATGCCAAAAATGGATGATTGAGAATGTCACATTTAATGACAGTAAACACGATACGCATGTTTAAAACGTCATTAAATTTTCTTTAATTCCACTTTTTATTTGTATTTGTATTCGTGTTTTACTAATCTATTTGTTTTTCCGTTATTTAAAATAAAAATTATGTCAACATGCATAACTTGGCTATTAGTTTGGCGATTTTTATAATTTGGCGAAAATGGTCGACGGGATAACGTAGTAGTACCGGGTTCATTTATCTAACCACACAAATAATTCTATTACATTGTGGTTTGTGGTGAAAATCATTTGCCGAGTATGAATAACAATAATTGCTGATTGTGCGCTTTCAGTTGTTTTAAGCATTTTTGATTTAATTTATTTAACATATTATTTGGTTTGCAGAATTTTCAAATCATATACAGGGCTAGACTAAAGTTTCCAACAAAATTCGCTTGTAATTGGAATAGGCTAAACAGAAATTTTCAATTGTGCTATGTGACAAATTGAATGTCACTTTCATTAAACTATGTTGTATACAAAAATATCTATCGATCATATGCAGTTCTACATTAAAAAATCGTGTTTTACTTATTTTTTAAAAAATAATTTTCCATTCTTTTAACAGAAAATGGGTTTCTTAAAAGCACTTTGCGTTTTATACATTCATTCATTAGAATTACATTTCACTGCAGTAAACAGCGAAGTTTTAACATAGTATTCTGGATGAGTTGAAAGGTATTTCATAGTCTGTGCCGTTCACATGATTTTTCATTTTTCTTTTACTTTTTGTATTGTTTTGGGTACATTAATTTATATTTTCAAACACATTCGATGGTCTAACAATACAACGGTACAAAAAACAATCATAATACGAAGAAAATTAAACAAATTATGAAATACTGCATTTTACTAAATGCTAGAGCATTCTGTCACTAAAAGCGGACAAATGATTTTTAAGCAATTCTTAAGAGAATTTTTTTGTTTTATGACAAAACAATAACATATTGAAAGTTTTTGTTCAGTGTTTCTATAAAATGCATTTCTTAAATATTTAACAATATTTAAAAAATATATTCTTTTTGAATTGCACATTTGTTTCTTTCCTTTTATTTCTCTAACTATAAAATATGTTACTGAAAAAGAAATTATTTGACAGCGAAGTTGTCCATTAGATTTCGGAGTTGAAAGAAAAAACAATGTTACATTTAAATGAAAAAGAGAAAATGTCATTTTCATTTAAACATTGCGTTTAACTTTAAAATAATCATTTGATCTCGTCTTTTCTTTTAAAAGCTATAAAAAGAAATGTCACGAGTTTTAAAGTAATCTTATCTTAAAATACATTTATAAAATATTATCATTTAGTTTAACGGCTTCAGATTTTGAATCTAAATGGAAATCTCGAAATTGTATATTGGACAAGTAAACTCGATATTATTTTTTTATATAATTTACATTGACATTTGCTGTTACAATAAAAGAAAATTTATTTAGCTATCTAAATTTGTCGATATGAAGTTAATCAAAAAGATAAAATGGGTGCAAACTTTTCATTAAAAAACATGTTCAGTAATGTAAGATCATATTCAATTGTTATCAATTTACATTTGTATTTTTTTTGCATTTATTATATCTGACTATAAAGAAAAATTCAAAATAATGGATCAGTAATATACAGTGGTTCGATATATTTTTCTAAATAACAGTGAAACACGAGATTTACAAAAGAAAATACAAAAGTATTATGATATAGAATGAACAATTTTCAAGAACGGCGTTTCTGCTAGGTCGAACACTAGTGTAAAATGGATTATTTTTTAATGCTTTCCATTTTTTGTAATTTTGTAAGGAAATTTATTTGTATTTTTTAATTACAGATAAGCTATAGATATATAGAATTTCAAGGCTAAAACTGTGTAATAACCAAACATGTGTGATTATCACATATACTCAAGTTTTCATTCAATAAATAATATTAATTGGCTTTGCACATTGACTTTGCACCTTGGCTTTGTATTACACATATGAAAGAATAATGTCTTTTAAAAGAAAATAACATTTTCAGAGGTTTCGCTGTAACGCTAAAACTAATAACATGTATAATTCACTAAAACTGTAACAGTAATACCACCCTCAATTATTAATTAATATTGTATTAAAATATTATATAAATAGTTACTATGCAATAAAATACTTAAACATCTCATCGAACAGTATCTTTATAAAACGGAATTCTACTTTAACATAAAAAAATAAATGTAATCTGAACATAAGGAAAAGTTCTTGGAATCCCAGTTTCCTACAAAAGGTTTAGTACCTTTGCAGATTTTTTTTACAGTGTGTGTGAAGGTAAAATCTGATACTGGAAAATGTAGCCAATTGTAATGAAATTGAGTATATTATACAGAAATATTATCAGTATACTTTGCGTTTTATATTCTTAGAAAGACATTTTAAAGATTTTATTGGAAATTTTTTATTTCTGTTTTCAAGAAATAGTCGTCCTTATTTTTTTAAGAACCTCAAATCAGTCTTGAAAATAGATGAAACAAAACTAGATACTGTCTTTTTCCCTGTAAAATGATACTCTCCTGATTTTGAGATTAACTTTGGTGCTATTACACAAATGAGGACTCGAAGCGTAACATGAAAATGAAATGAAACATGAATGAGCGTAAAAAATGTACTTCAAAAGAAACTGGAAACTATTTTGATAATCAGAAAAAAAGCATAGTTGAAACCCGATATAGGGTCAAGTGGAGCCATCTATGATAGAAGTTAGAGCTAGTTTTCTTTATTCTCTTTTCCAAAAATCATAGTGAGAGGCATTTTAGTCCCAAATATCTTTACTGACTAACTAATAATACAGTTTATAATGAATTTTAAAATGTTTCAGTGATTTTTGTGTCGCACTGTAAATTAGATGATTTCTCTTGCCTATTATTATTGAAATGCTATTCTGATTATTTATTAAATAATATAAGTATAGGTACGCTATTTTCAGCTCTTGATATCTTCGAAGTATTAAATCTATAAAAATTACTTCTATGCATTAAAAATAATATGGAAAAGCCCCTTTAACTTTTTCAAATTCTACATGAGAAAAATGATACATTTAATTACTTTAAAATTACTCAGGCAACAATGGCACTTTTATCTAATGTAAACAACATTAACTAATAATTTGTCAACCATAATTCAATAATCTTGTAAAGATCCTCAAAACATGGAATGTGATTAATATTAATCACAATAACTTTAACGTAGGGAATAGCAACTAATAATAGTGATTAAATTAAACTTTTCTTTTCCATGCATAATAAAAAATTTTAAAAACTGAAAATTGCGAACCATTTATTAAATATTGTCTTTAACTTTTATTAACTTTTATTTACTATTAACTATATTATGCAAATACGCATTTAATAAATCAAGATCTAATTTTATACGACACAGGAAAAGTTATTGTTTGTGTACATTGCTTTACAGTAACATAAACAATTATCAATATATTTAATTCAGAAAAACTTATTTCAAATTTGTGTGTTTACAAATAAAACTATAATAATTTGACAGTGCAAAAGAGACATTCAAAAGTTTTTTCAGCATTTCTACAGACATATCATGCAACATCTTATTACAAATATTCAAAATGTATTAAAAAAATTAAGCATGTTATTGCGATTTTATAAAAATATTTTTTTTTATTTAACTTCAATGTATTGAAAGGATAAATATTGGGATAGTTATTGAAAATACTTTGGATTTACTTTTAAAAATCAATTTATATCAAAAAGTTTATTAAAAATCTATCTATTTCTATTTTAGTTTATTATAATAAAATATAGACATCATATTTGAATTAAAATAACTGATACAGCTAATGAACTTTCAATGCATTTAGTATGTATTTTTGAATACACGTACTCAAATATTTTCATTAATAAGAAAAGGAAATTGCATTTATAGCTGAATTATTAAATTTAAGTAAATCATTCAGTAAAGGTAACTCATAAAGATGCATAAAATAAAAAATATAGTTCAAATTTCAAATAGTTGCTATCTTTAGAAAAGTTATGAAATGTATTTATCTAAAAGCCAATTAAAACTCAATTATACGTTAAAGTATATGAATTTAGAATCACTCTTATCTTTATAAAATATCATTTACTTTCAATTACATGGAAATAATAACAAAAAGATCACCGTGCACACTAAGTGCACAATGATTTTTAAAGTTGATGCCTTTTAAGTCAAAAGCATCCATCTCTATATTGATGTAAACGCAGTAATTTTATTTTTTCCTCATAGAATAAAGTTTCCACATAAAATTTTCCATATTAGGTAGCTTTCATTACAAAAAGTAAAAAGCTACCTATTGCAGCCGTCCGGAGGAAAGCACTTCCGGAAAATTTTAGTATATTTTCACCGATCATGACCCCCAGACCCCAAAACCACCCTCCGTTCAAATGTTGACATATATATATATATATATATATATAACCATATATATATATATATATATATCTGATTTTTGTCATGCGATAACTAACGTATTTATGAACCGATTTGAATGAAACTTGGTATGTACATAGTACATACATATGTCTCGACCGAGTTCGTTGGTCAGCATCATCCGCAATTTTGAAACAAAATGGCGGCCATTTTAAATTTTTTTAAAAATTTAAAATTTAAAATTATATGCGAAAACTTTAAGAGTTGAAAAATATTTTCCTTTTACGTGTTAGAACATAAAACAAAGATTCCAGAACACTTTTTATTTTGTCTATATCTTAAAAAATGATTGAGTTATAGCACTTTGAATTTTTCTTATGGCTGACATTTTGAAACGATCTGATTTTTGTCACGTGATAACACGCGTATTTATAAACCGATTTCAATGAAACTTGGTATGTACATAGTACATACAAATGTCTCGACCGAGTTCGTTGGCCAGCATCATTCGCCATTTTGTTTCAAAATGGCGGCCATTTAAAATTTTTTAAAAAATTAAAATTTAAAATTAAATGCGAAAAAGTTAAAAGTTGAAAAATATTTTCCTTTTACATGTTAGAACTTAAAACAAAGATTCCAGAACACTTTTTATTTTGTCTATATCTTACAAAATGATTGAGTTATAGCACTTTGAATTTTTCTTATGTCTGACATTTTGAAACGATCTGATTTTTGTCACGTGATAACACGCGTATTTATGAACCGATTTCAATGAAACTTGGAATGTACATAGTACATACAAATGTCTCGACCGAGTTCGTTGGCCAGCATCATACACCATTTTGTTTCAAAATGGTGGCCATTTTAAATTTTTTAAAAAATTTAAAATTTAAAATTAAATGCGAAAAAATTAAAAATTGAAAAATATTTTTCTTTTACGTGTTAAAACTTAAAACAAAGATTCCAGAACACTTTTTATTTTGTCTATATCTTAAAAAATGACTGAGTTATAGCACTTTGAATTTTGATGGCTGACATTTTGAAACGGTCTGATCTGAACGATCCACAATGTTGCTTTAAAATGGCATACACTTTATGATATCGTGGAATTTGGTGACTCTCTAAATCGCTTAAAATAAAACCAGGTTGAATAAAAGATGACTAATTTCTAAAAATTCCTATTAATATTCAGTCTTGACAAAAACTAGTTTCAATCTTATAAAATCACTAATTTTATAAGATTATTTCCACTTGAGCTTAGTATTCTTGAACAATGTAACTTACCTTAAAATAAATAAATAAGTATATGAAAGCTACCTCTTCCTCCCGGCATTGCCGGAAGGACTTTAATTATATTACATACAAAATCTTAAATTGGTATATTTACAAATATATTTTTTCTCATAGCTGAATAAAAAATAAAGACTATAATTCATTATGAATAAAGTACTCCTTAAGTTTTACACATTTTTTCATAATACATGGGAATGTTTTCATTTATTTTTATTTTCTTTTTTTGTACACTATTTTTTTTCAGAAAGAAGAATTTTTTCAAATGAAATTTTTACAGTGTATTTCATATTACAGAAAATAGAATTTTGAAATGATAAAAACAGTTTTCTTTAAAAAAAATACCCCAAAAAATAATAAAGTTTGGACATGGACGTTATCTTTTGCAATACATCTTGCAAATTCAGCAGTGTCAATTCATATAAATGTCACAACACTTACTTTTATTTGTTATGGTTTTAATTATGCAATATTTACCAAATATTTAAAAAACTTAATTTATATTTGTGCATTAAAATATACTTTAATTACATTCAGAACAAAAAAAAAATGGATTTTTAAATGATGCAAATAGTTCAATGGAAAACAAATTGAGTGAAAACAGCAGTATAATATGGGCGCAAAAATTAACAGATTATTTTTTAGTTTTTCTACATTTTCATAATGTAAGGTACGATACACAATGAAGGGAATATCGAATATTAATCAGATAATGTAGAAAATATTACATTAAATTCGAAAACTTATTAATTCAAACAAAGTAGAAAATACCCCTTATTCTTACGTAAATTAGAAACATCAATCTTAAAAGAAAATCATTATTAACTGGTTGAGGAAAATAAAATATCATGAAAAAATCGATGTTTAGGAGGTAAATTTAATATTTCTTATGATATGATAATTAAGGTTTTGCTTAATAAAAAATATATTTAAAGTAAAATTTATGAAAGTAATTTCCTAAAACCTTATAAAAGCATTTACGCTATTGAGACGATAACTTATTATTTATTCATTATTAAAAAGAACAAACTAATATAGAGTTTGTTAAAAATTAGTTATATTAAATGAATGAATTTTATGGATAATATTTTTAAGAAATAAGTTATCGATTCAATGTAATTTTGATATTTTATAAATTAATCAAGCAAAATGTATGAAAAAGTGTATTATACAGTGTAATTTTTGCAAAGTATACGCGTCCAATATTAATCATCACAAGATGCATTGTTTCGACTCCGTAGATTGAAATAAAACTCTATATGATGTGAAGGACAGGATCAGTCCCAGTGTTATAGCTATATCGTCACATCAACGCCACCTTATCAAGTCAGTTTTTACGAGTGGCTTGAGAGGATGTTCTCACGCCGAATTAATTTATCGTCAGCCGAGACTGTGGATCCCCTGCGAAAAGCTGTCTTTGCGATACATGCTAGTCACCAATTATACTGGTAGTCCTGAAAATTAACACCGAATCGGGTTATATTGAAAATGAATATAATTCTGTATCTCCACCAGCGGCCGAGAGGTTTTGCTCTCGAAGCTGGTAGACGGAAGGTGCTGGGTACGATCCGAATCCTATCGTACCCGTCCGACTACTTGTTCAGAGTTTTCCGTGGTTTTCTTCAAACCTTGGATTTCCTTGCGTAAATTTGGGCTAAATTCCCTTAGAAAGCCCACCTACTAAGAGGGCATTTCTTCTTCTTAGGGCCCATATCCCCCGTGTTGATAATTGGCCGTTATAAACACAACAAACAAATATAAATCTTTAAAATCTATATATCTATTACGCTAAAGTACATGCATAAAAAATTGCGATTATTTGGTATTGTTTATTGGCAACGCCCGAACTAAACGTATCTCACTGTTTATTGTAATAGTCCTTTGTTAAGATTTTGGCAGATGGGATAAATCTAGTTTCTTACGAAGTATTGTACATCATATCAGGTCTGCTGGGGTCATCTCACATTACAAAATACAAGGTAAAAACCTTTTTGTGAAGTATTGGAGTCTAGGCACATTATTTTACAGTTCTGTCTTTGACGGCCTATTCCAAGAACGGTGCTTGCACAACGAATGCCCCAACATAACCTTAAAATTTCGCTCATTTAATTCTCTACCATTTTTAACATAAAAGTTTAAGCTACATGGTAACCTCTTGACTGTGGACCCCCCCCCCTGTCTGTTACCCACCTAATTTTGCTCATTTCTTCACTTTTTTTTAATCTTTAAAAGGCTAAAACTTTGTTTGTATGGGAGCTAGAACAGGGAGAAAAATCCTAGCTAAAATTCTAGCATAGCTAATTTTTTGATGGTCAGTTATCAACATGAGGAATATATAGACATTAAATGTTGGGAGAAAATGCTCTCCTTGTGCTTTTTCCAATCTAACCCGTATATACACAACGAAATCTAAGTTTCGGAGAAAACTACGGAAAACTATGAACGATTAGACCGACAGGCGCGATAGGGTTTGAACTCATCATCTCTCATCTACCACTTTTGAGGGCAGAGCCATTCGATTACTAGTGGGTATCTTTTGAAACGGATCACATCCCAATACTTGTGAAGCCTGTGTTTTGAAATCGGATTCTAACAGTTATAATAGATTACTAATGGAGAGCTATTTTATTCAATTGCGATCGCGGACATTAAATGAAGCTCGTTATATCCCTAGTTAATATTGTTTGTTTCTAATAAGTAATTAATTCAACTATTTTTGATTTGTTTTATTATTTTTAGTGCAATCGATATTTTGTACTGGTGACATGTGGCGAATTGGGCAAATTACTAATTGTATTTTAAATGGCTTTCGTATTTTAATTTTAATAAATTTTATTTCTTAACTGTATTCAAGTGTGTCTAATTTTATTTATGTTATTTAGCCTTTACATTTTTTTTTTTAAATTTAGACGTTAAATGTATGTATACTGCAAAATCAATATAAAAATGAAAATCAAATGGAATCAAATATGTATTTATTTATTTATTTTGTAATGCAAAAAAAGTAGGCAAATTTAACAATTCAATTCTATATTCTTTATCGTGACTTTAAACAAGATATTGCATGAAATGTACATGTGTGCTTAACTTGATTTATTTGAAACTTGACGACACCATAAAAAGTTGTTGAAATCGTCATAGACATCAACTGCCTCAAAATACACTTAATTGGATCCTGTATGCTTTGAAATTAATCAGATATAACGTAGATCTCCCCGACTAAATCATAATAATCTGCCACCAGCCTTTAATAATATCTTATGTCACACAAAACGAGCAAAATTTATTGTAATTTTTTTTTATTATCGTTAAAGTTAAGAACGAAAATTCCGGTTTTGATTCGGAGTGAATAAGTCAAAAAGTTTAGCCACAAGAAATTTCAAAACCACCCATAAGCATTTTTGAATACTTTTGTTTATATATGATCTACGCAATTTATATACATCATATAACACTGAAAATTTTAGTACAAATCAAAATTTAAAACGCATTTCAGCAATCATAGTTTATAAGCAATATTGTACACTGTAAAAAAAATCTGTAAAGGTACTAAACATTTTCTGGGAAACTGGGATTCCAAAACTTTTCATGTAACGATAACAGGAAAAATCCATGTAACCGATTCTAAAACTTGAGTTTTTGTTGTTACCGTTACAGGAAAAGTTCTTGGAATCCCAGTTTCCTAGATAAAGTGTAGTACCTTTATAGATTTTTTTTACAGTGTAGTTATTTTTTTTTAATTGTACATGCACTGTTGACAAATGCTAATACAATCAATGCAAAAAATAGTTGCCTTTGTTAATAATTCTAAACAGTTCACCAGTTTTGAATTTCTACATTTTTCTCTTTTTTCAGAAGCAGAAGGCTATATTACCACTGAATATTCTTTTTTAAGCATAAAATTCTATGACTTCCTGAGAGGCAAATCAAACACTCTAAATAAATGAAAATGTGATGCGGGATATCCTGCACAGTATTTTATATTACATAAGACTGCTTTCGAAAAGTGAAAGAAAATTTACAAATTCTTTTTCAAAGATTGAGTTTTGTGTTTGTCATCTTTAAAAAAATGCAACATTGCCAGGTCATGAAACATTGACATTCTAAATAGCTTATTTTTTTTTATCTTATTTTTATTTATTTATTTATTTATTTATTTTTGTAGTTTGAGCTTTGTTATATCATAGAACATATTTCATTAAATAAAGTAAAATTTCCGAATTTAAAAAAATGTAGCTATTTTGACAAAAAATATTCGCTTATTGTTGCCACTTCGTCTAAAATACAAACACTACAGTCACGTGCGGTTGCGAAAATTGTGTTTCTTGCAACAAATATGAGCTGGCTTGATGACGTCAGTTAAGCTTCTGGCAGTCCACTTGTGGTACACGGTGTATGTTTTTGACGTGACTGCAATAAAGAAACTTAGATTGAACATGCGTAGGAATTGTAAGGATTACAAAACTATCATAGGTACAGAATAATCTTTTTTGTCTTTTAATAGTGAAACATTTTAAAAAATCAAATGAGCTATTTGTTCCACCCTCTGTTCAATCCACAATTTAATTCAGTTCGGAATACTTTCCCTTATAAAGTGTTCAATTAAAAGTTGTCGGTAAAAATCGAAAAAAAAATGTATATTGCATAACATTTTACGATAATAGTTTTATTAATAGTTTTAGGATAATGTACAATACATCTTTTAATAGTTACTGAAAATATGAAACTGATTCCATAAATAACTTGAATGCATACGTTAAAACGTAATTACAAATATACAGTCACAGAAAAAAAAAATCTAGACACTTTGCGTTTTTGTATCATATCTAGAAATAGAGACAAGGAATTATACTGAAATTCCAGGTGTGTAAACAAAATAGTACTGGTACATATTTTCGCAAAGATTCCCCCCCCCCCCGATATCCCTTAGGGAACCGTCAACAAATTAAAAAAGAATGAAGATCTCTTGGATAACCCTGTCAAAAGTAATGTAGCAAAAGCGTTCAAACTACAGATTATGATTAGGAGGTTTATTATAATAAACTGTGTTCATTTTTATAATATAACATGCAAACGTGTAGAGAAATTAAAATTTTTATAAAAGTGGTCCAACATTTTGCCAAGTTTTTTGTTTTTAATTTGCAGAGTTCTTCATAAAAAACGATGTTGTTTTCAGAAAATATGACAATAAACATTGCACATAATACCCTGTAATTAAAGTTAAAAAATATTAATATTTGTACGAAAAATGAGCATGTTTACTAAATAAATTTTTATTGCGCATGCGTCAATTCTATGAAAATTTCATTTGCATATTGTTTTGGATAAATGTATAGAGGAACTTTTGTTAAAGTTTCAAAATCATAGCTTGAAAATTGTGCAAATTATCGTCGAAAGAATACGATCACAATTCAATATTCCCAATATGAATTAAAAAGAAAATCTCTGTCGGCTTGGCATATAGGCGGACGTAGATTTCAAAAAGTACTCATTTCAAAAAAAAAAAATGATTAGAGATAAACCCAGTTTAATAGTTTCATTTGGCCGCTTATGAAAAAATTTTAATTTCATTTTTCTGCAAGAACTGATTTTATCCGAATCATCTTCAGCGAAATTCAGCTCAGATGCCCTTTTTGACAACATATTTTGAAATATATTCTGAATTTATTAAAAAATCGACCAAAACAGCACATTATATAATTCCTAAATAAAAACAAACTACCAATTGGATGCGTTTGGGAGTAAAATTGAATTTAAAAATGAGTCATAAAGTAACCGATTTGTTATTTGAATACATTCTTAATACTTTAATCATGATCGCTCATTAATTTTGCGCGAGATGCCCACTTTGACAGCATTTTAAAAAATATATTCTATCTTTATCAGAAACCTGGCCAATGCGTCACAATATATAGTTCCTAACTAAGAGGATCTGTAAATTGGATGCATTTGAGAGCGAAAATAGATTTAAAAACGAGTGCAAAAAAACGCAGTTTGTTATTTGAATACTTCCTCAAATATTCTATGAAGGTGACTTCAAGAAATTCTGTTTAAAATATCCTTTTTGGCAACCTTTTTTGATATATATTCTGTCTTTATCAAAAAACTGGCCAATGCGTCATATTATATAGTTCCTAAATAAGAGGATCTGTAAACTGGATGCATTTGAGAGCAAAAATGGATTTAAAAACGAGTCAGAAAAAAACGCAATTTCTTATTTGAATACTTCCTTAAATTTTTTAGTCTCGATAACATCGGGAATTTTTGTTCAAAATACCCTTTTTATAGCCTTTTTTATAAAAGACATCCTGTCTTTATTAAAAAACTGACCAATGCATCACTTTATACAGTTTCAAAATAAGAGGATCTACCATTTGGATGCGTTTAAATTCGAAAATTAATTTAAAAATGAGTCAGAATATAAGCAGTTTGCATTTGAGGTTTTTCTCCAATTATTATTTTTGTTTAATTTATTTTTGCTATACGAATTGGTTCTATGAAAAACTTGTCAATATAAAAGTTGTAGATATTATTAAGAAGATGTAAAATAAATTTAATTAGATTTAATAGCTTAAAAATTGACGCAGTTATGGTTTTTTCTTTTTCACCCCCCCTTTTCTTTTCGTTTTTAATTTTTTTTCATAGGTAAAAGTTGATCCTATCAAAAATTTGTCAAAACAAATGCTTTAGATAATTTTAAGAAAATTTATAAAAAATTTAGTTGAATTTAATATCTTGAGAATTGACGAAGTTATAAGTTTTTTTCCCAAAAACCCTGTTTTTTCGCCCCTTGAGCCCATTTCTGAATTTATCAAAAATCTGTCACGGATAAACTTTTGGCCTATTTTTAAGAAGTAATATAAACTTTAAATCGATTCGATATCTATTTTAATTAAGAAGTTATGACGTTTTTTCGATTTTCACAAAAACCTTCTCTATTTCCACCCACTTGGTCCGATTTTGGTTAACGGACTCGACCGAGATTTTATGCCCCTTGATTTTATGTAAAAGTTTGAAGAAGATCTGAGCATAATTATGGAAGTTATCGTGTCCAGAAGAAAGTGATATACACCGATAGATAGATAGATAGACAGATAGATATATATATAAACTTTTTTACTGATGGTAGTTTTGGGGTCTAGGAGTCATGATCGATGTAGATCTGCAAAATTTTTTAAGAAATTCCAACATGGGAGAGAATGCAATAGGTAGTATTTCATACGAAATCTACCTAATAAGGGGCTGTATCCATATTCCATTGATTATCTACACAGTATTGCACGTACTACTATATTTGGATACAGCTCCTCATCTTTTGCTTCATTTTGGGAATATCGGATTTTGATTTTATTCTTTCGACGATAATTTGTAGAATTTTCAAGCAATGATTTTGAAACTTTAACAAAAGTTGCTCTATACATTTAGCTAACACAATACGCAAATGAAATTTTTATAGGATTGACGCATGCACAGTAAAAATTTATTTAGTAAACCTGCCCAATTTTCGTACAAATATTAATATTTTTAATTTTGATTACAGGGTGATATGTACAATGTTGATTGTCAAATTACATTAAAGAACATTGTTTTTTATTAAGAACTCCTGAAATTATAAGCAAAAAACTTGTCAAAATTTTGGACCGTTTTTATAAAAATTTTAATTTCTCTACAAATGTACATGCTATATTCATACAAATATGTACAGTTTATCATAATAAATCTCTGAATTATGACCTGCAGTTTGAACGCTTTTGCTACATTAGTTTTGACAGGGTTATCCAAAAGACTTCGTGCTTTTTTATTTTACTGACTGTCGCTTATGGAATTTCGGATGAAAATCTTCAAGAGAATATATAACTTGTACTATTTTGTTTACACACCTGGCATTTCACAATAATTCCTTATCTATATTTCTAGATATTCAACAAAACTTCTAAAATCGCAGAGTGTCTTTTTTTTTTTTTTTTTTTTTTTTTTTTTTTTTTTTTTTTTTGCTGCGACTGTATACTATATGCAATTCATTTGTTTACACTATTTTGCAGGAAAACAGAGAAAAAAAAATAATCTAACACTTTTAACTGAAAACGTAGCTCGCAGAATCTTACAGAAAAAAAAACATATCATAAAACGTTTTATGGTTAACTTCTGTTATTTTTTGTACTTATTAAGTTTCGGACATATTTGTAATGTTTGTTCCAAAGATCTTTTTAAGTGTCCCTTGGCTATTTAAATGTACTCATCACTTTATGTTTGTCGTTAATATTCAAAAACTAAGAAAATTTTTTCAAGAATGTGTAATTTTTATAAAAGAAAATTAAGTGCTTCTTCATAGAAAATATTTAAAAGTTCTGTATAGCATTCCACGGAGTAAAACATCGAATAAATAAGAACTTTTTATGCAAGCAGTAATAAAAATAAAATATATCTTCGAGTTTATTTTTTTCTAATTTTTAATAAAATTTATTTCTCCATTAAGACGTAAAAAAGTAACAAAAGTAATAATTCAAAAGCTTTTAATGCTTAAAGTTGAATTTTTTTATAACATCGTTACAGGTTGAAGAACCACCCAGGGAAAAAAATCAGATAACTTTCATAAACAAAGTATTGAAAATAAAGAAAATTTTATTAATCTGTAACATAAAAAGGACTAGACTACTGTAGACTAGATACATAATCAACTGAAAAAAATGTGTATTAAAGCTAGGAAAATATGTCTAATATAAAATCATATGTTTTAGATACATTAAGGAACATTAAACAAAATAACAAAAAATGTGAGGATCACCAATGCACTTAATAAGATTTAAAAAAATTAGAAGATGAATAAAGATATAATGAAATCAGTAATCAATATATCGAAAAAAATAACTTCCCAAATGTGCTGATGGGCATTTATTTATTAAATTATTTTCTTATTTTTGCTTTCTTTTTACCTGAAATGAAACGGATATTCTATGATTTGGCATAACACATTTAAGACAATCTATATTTTTTTGTCGATTTTGATTCATAGATTCGAATTTTTTTTACTTCGTTCTTCTTTAAAAGAAGAAAGTACTGGATTCGTGAAAATTTTCGAAATCCGGGTTTCGACGGATTTACATGTTTTAGGGGTCAGAGAATCGCAAAATATATCTTTGCCAAATGGCTATCTGTATGTGACAAAAAAAAAAAAAAAAAAAAAAAAAAAAAAAAAAAAAAATTGGCGTCCTATGCCAAGAATTAATGTACGGAATAAAAAAAATATGTATATAAAGTCTATTAGACCTTAAAATAAAATATATCTGATTAGATTTGGTGTATATTGCTCAACAAGTGGCGTTGGTATGCTACTTTATTCACAATTCTTATAATAGCCATATCTCAAGTACTAGTGCATGTATTTTCATAAAACTTTAGTTTTAGTTAGTACTTGATATAATATGAAGCTTATTACGGTTTGGTGCAAATCGCTCAACAGGTGACGCTGCCATTGTGCATTATTCGTAAACATCACAATAACTCTATCTAAAAACTAATTAACGGAATTTAACAAAACATTAGATTCAGTTAGTCTCTAATATAAATTGTTTAGTCTTTGGTTTGAATCGTCAAAAAGATGATGCTGCTATGCTGCATTTTCCTCGCTTTCGCAATAACTATATCTCAAGAACTAATGCATGGATTTTCAGTTAGTACCTGATAAGAAAAATTATCCTGATTAGTTTTTGGTGTACATCATCCAACATGTGGCGGTTTATGCAGATTTTTAACCGGTGGCGCTGCTATGATGCATTTTTCAGGAAGTATTATCATGCATAAGATATAAAAATGTTTTGGGATTACCACGTCTGAGTAGGTTTTTCTATAAATTAATCATACTTAACTGACCTTTTAGATCATCAAACTATAAAACTGCAGACCAGAGACCAAAGTTTTAACAATTGTGCCGCACAAAGTCAGTAAATAATTACTTCCCTATGCCGCAGTTATATGACAAAATACGTTTTAGCATTATGATATATTGCCTTGCACATTTATGAAGGTTCATTTAAAGTACGTCTACAGTTTACTTTCAGTGTAAAACCAATGTAGTACTATTTTCTAATAGAATAAAAATGTTCCAAAAACTGACAGTAATTTTAAGTAAAGCTAATATTAACTTTCATAATTTGTGGGGTAAATGACTATCACACAATATAGCTAAATAATAATAATTAAGTATTTCAAAGCTTCCTTTTGTCTTTGTAGATGACTCCCAAATCTTCAAACGAAGAATTTTCCCTTCATTAGTACTGAATTAAAAAGAATAATAATCTTGAAAAATGGAAAAGATACCACTTTGTAAATGATCATGCTTTTAACAAAATATTTATTAAAATGGATCAAAAGCAAACCGCGAAGAAGGATTCATACTTCTTTTTTAACTTTGAAAGATTTATGACAATCTTTTCAAGTGATTTTCGTTGGTTAATGGATTAATTTACCCAGCAAAAAAATCACTAGAATATGGTAGCCGGATTACTTGATTATTGTTCAGTACACTGTAAAAAAATCTGTTAAATTTACGGCAAGAAATGTTGGCAGAAATATCATTCCATCAGTTTGCCATCATTGCGATCAGTTTTTGCCGTGAAAATTGCAGTAAAATTAGATGTAATTAAAAAAAATATATTCATCTAATTTTATTGCGAATTTTACGGAAAAAACTGCTGGCAACGTTTCTGCCAGTAATTTTTGACGTAAATTTAATGTTTATTTATTTATTTATTTATTTATTTATTTATTTTTTACAGTGTACCGTTTTGGTTACTAAACATTACTTTAATCATTACAAAACATCGCTGTTTAGAAAAACATTTTTTTTTTAAATAATTTCAATGTTTTAAGTACAAGGATCAATGATATGGTTCCTGAATTTGTGTTTTTTTTTTTTTAATTATTTATGGATTTCTTTGATTAAGAAGTTTGGATTTCGTTATGAAATATTAACACAAGAATTAATGAAAAAAAATATAACCGCTATTATTGGAAACCGGTTCATTTCCCGTAAAGGAACTTTACGTGATAGACACATGTTTTAAAAAATACAAGATTGAAAACATTTTATAATTCATAAAAATGAGGAAATTGAGATACGATTACCAAAAGATTACATTTAAAAGATAATTCTGTTATCTATTTAACGATCAAACGAATTAAAAATATGTTATATTTTAAATAAATTAAACTTTCGAAAAAAACAAATGGATTCCTTATATATTTGATACCGTCAACATGATATCATCCTGAAACGCGGATGCGTTTTTTCTTCATAGTATATATCAAATACTTTAAACTAAGTGCACTTAGTTTAAATGATTACGCCAGTTTTTAAACTAAGAGCTTTTTTTTAGAAAATGGTCCTTTTAAGAAAATGGAATGGGTTTACTTTAGGAGTAAGATCTTTTTTTGTCGGTTTTGTTACTAAGAGTATCATGAAAAATTATGTGATATCTTATTATTAAGATAGGACATTTTATCAGTGAAGCTCTGTAATTGAATTTTGAACGCTATACAAGAACAAAACTTATCGGATGTTCATTATAAAATTTTCTTCTATCTGATACATGTTAATACTAGAAAATTTTTATTTTTTTATGCGTTTTATGAACAAAAATATTTAGCAGTCAGAACTAAAATTCATTTTTTTTTTACTATACGATTTTTTTTGCGGAAACAAATATCAAAAACATGGCGTAGAGAAGAAAACCAGCAGGTTATATGTAATATAATATGTTTCATGTATCAATAGTAGTATGTAATTTATAGCATCATATTTTCAGCTTTTTTAAATATGACTTCGACATGTCTAAACGATTACATGCATTCATTTAAACTTTTATACATTCATTTATTTCCATGCATTCATTACATCACGATTATCATTAGAAATTCAAAATTATTATTAGTCTCCTTTTTGTAATAATTCATTTTATAAGTACGTTTTATTGCAATAAAATTAAATTGATATCATTTTTCTTTCTCCATTACAAAACCTATGCAGTTAATCTCAACTACATACTTTCAAAATATTTATGTATTCTTTTAAATAAAACATAAAATGAAGCATTTTGAACGCCACATTAAATAAATATAATCCTTTTATTATATTTTAAGTCAGTGAAGATAAAAATCTTTATAAATATTTTAAGAACTTATCTAAGAAATCAGGAAAAAGATATTATTTCATGGAAGTGCGATACAAACACTTTTGTAATTGAATGGTTTATGACAGTTTTTGAAAGGCTTTGTAGTGGAATGAGGAGACATTATTTTCGAAAAGCTTTGCCTAATGTTTGTGTTTTATTCCCTTAATTGGTAAAAGTAAAGCCATGAAGCTTTTCTAGAAATAATGATACGTAATCAAAATAAATTACCCTTGGATTTGTTTGGGAAAACTTTGAAATAACTTAGTTTAACTTGCATAAATTTTATTATTTATTTGAATTCATTATATCTTTAGAGATGAATATGCTTATGCAGTTTAGAAATAGTAAGCACAGATATTTTTCATTTCAATATTACATATATCATACCTATGCACACTGTAAAAAGAAAAAAAAAATCCGTTAAATCCACAGCGTAAAGTTGCTGCCAGCAGTTTTTGCCATACACTGTCAGAAATATTCGTCTTTATACACTACATTTTCCCTCATTCTCGAACAAATAATTTCTGTACTCCTTGAAGAGGTTATTTTTCTGTGAATCGTTGCAGCAAATCGGAAAAAGACGAATAAATTTCGTTTATTCCCCGCACGCATGCGCATTTGTCTTTTTCTTCTTTACGTCTGATGTTACGTGCTTGATGTTATTTGTTCCTAATCTATGGCTCTGATTATAGAAAAATATATTATATAAGCCTTGTGTTGCTGATTGTGTGTGCACATGCGCCACGTTTGACTAATTATTACAGGATTCGGATAATATAATATCAAAAATGGGTAAGTACTTATTTCAGAATTTGATTTTAACCATTTCTATGTTTTCATTGTATAACCGTTAAATTATTAGAGATGTCTTTGGCACATGTCATTTATCTTTTTTATTATCTACACTTTAAAAACAAAGGAGCATTATTATATTTAAACTGGAATTATGAAATGCCAAATAAACTTTAAATCTATACTATTTTTTACAGTAGCTCCGTAAAAAGTTTAAGAATAATCACGGAATGATGGTATTTTATTCTTTAGTCGCAATTCATTCCAATAAATCATCAAATTCAGTGTAATAATAAACTCAGATTGGTGGTATTCTATTCTAAAGTCGAAATTATTGTTATGTAACACGAAATTCAGTGCAAAGAAATTAATTTTCTGTTTTGATTACGAATCGTAAGTTATCAGATGACATGCGCCATTTTACATCCGCTTTCAAAGTTCCAAACTTAGCAGGTGAAAAAGTAAACATAATGTAAGCAATATTATTATTATTATTCTTTTTAGATTTTAAACGTAAGACTAAATAATGCTTGCATGTGTTTTTTTTTATTAGATCATGTTTTTAATAGTGCACTATAGAGGTCTGCACGGGCCGGAATTTCCAAGCCCGGCCCGGCCCGGCCCGTAGGAAAAAATTTTCGGCCCGACCCGGCCCGTTGTAAAACTTAAAAGTTCGGCCCGGGCCCGGCCCGGCCCGTTTAAATTTTTATATTTTAGGCCCGGCCCGGCCCGTACAGAAATCAGTGAAAACAGGCCCGGCCCGTTTTGGCCCGTTACAATTTCTACAATTTCTAAAAAATTCAGATTTTTTCATATAATTAAGATCTCTTTAAAGAATACTGCATACATATCTATGGAATGATTTTACAGTATATTTTACACGAAATACGCATTAGCAACATTAGTGATTACTAAGATTTTTAGGCTTTCAAAAATCAAATAGAGATTCATCAAAAAATTAATATGGCCTAGAATAAAAGAAAAAAGAAAGTTAAAAACATCGTAACTTTTGAAGCTGTTTAATAAAAGAAGATTTATAAAAATATTTCTATATCATTTTATTAAAGATTTTAAATCCAAATTCATTCGTTAACTCAAATATACGCCTTTCTGATACATTTATAAATTCATTTTTTTCTCAGAAACGCACTGCAGGTATCTTTATTCAGAAACTATATAATCAAGTGGCATTAAACGTTTTTTGATACAAGCAATTTAAGAATACTAAAAGGAAATAAATTATTGTTATAGTCGGCATTTTCAATAGAATTTCCGGAAGCGACAGCTTGGGAAGGGAGAAAAACCTGCAACCATTTGAGAAATTATTGTATCTGAACAAATTTATGCAAGTATTTTATTCATCAAAAATGAAAAATGCTATTCGATTCCAAATGCCTTTAATAGCAGGCTTATCATTTTTATGTTTTTACAATTAAAAATTAATCTGAAAATGTGTCAAACTTTCGCGTTATTGAGAAATAAATTTAAAAACCATCAAACTTTCGCGTTATTGAGAAATTAATTTAAAAACCATCAAGAAGTATATATCCAAAGATTAATCTAACATAAGTTCTTTATCGCTGTTAATAATTTTACAAGTCATGTTGTCTTGAGAACAATTAAGTCTTGTTCCTCTCCGGTAAGTCTATATGTAGAAAAATGATGCAAGCTTGATCTCGGCCCGGTATGAGTTAGCTAAAAAAATATTAAAACGGGTTACACACAATTTAACTGTCCGATGCCGATCTCACACTGTACAAGTTACATTTTTATATTGAGGCTGTCAAACTAGTATGGCTCGTGACGCACATTTATATTTATTCTCGTTAAAACCATTTGCGTTGAAAATAGATCATATTTTAACGTTTCTGCTTAAATCTTGAGAACGGGCCGGCAGGCCCGAAAATTTTTTTATCGGCCCGGCCCGGCCCGTATGGCCCGTTCAATTTTTTTGCCGGCCCGTTTATTTTGTTTGTCGGCCCGGCCCGGCCCGTTGAGAAAACTATTCTAATTCTGCCGGCCCGGCCCGGCCCGTTAGAAAATTTGAAACAATTCCGCCGGCCCGGCCCGCGGGCCGGGCCGGGTACGGGCCACGGGCCAGGCCCGGGCCCGTGCAGACCTCTAGTGCACTAGCACACTGTCATTTTAAAAACAATGTCGACATGGTCGAATTTAACGAGAAGTATGTCTTTAGTATAACAGTTGTAATCAACTTTTTTTTTTATACAGCTTTGTTTACTTTTAAGCTGGCATAATTAAGCATTTTTTATGCTATGCATTAAATTGTATAACTGTGAGATAATGTAATATCATATGTAGCTTATGTTTGTTATTTTCTTAAAAAAAACTAGAAACTCCGAATTAAATTAATAGTGATAGTTACAAGTAATTATAATTTTTGTTACAAAAATATTTTATAACGTGTGACCATGATGTTTGCCCGAACTCAAGCAAAAAATACTTTCATAAAAAAATTAGTTATATGTTTTTTAGCTTACTTGACGCATTATTAACCTATGAGAAATATATTTTTAAGCATGCAAATATAGGAAATTTCGTTGTTTAAAATGTATATTTTATTTAAATGCCTCAATTAAAAGGAAGTTTCGCAATCTCATTGCGCCAAAATATTTATTTTAAGTTATGTCTGTATTAAATTTAAGATGTAATATCTACAAAGTTTCCCCCACAGGGTTTCAGAGGGGCGCTCCGCCCCCCCTGCCCTTTAGTTTAAAAAATAGCGCCCCTCTTGCCCCTCATCCAAAAACTAGCGTCCCTCTTATCGCTCATTCAAAGAAAAAAAGAAAGCGCCCTTTATGCCACATATTTGAAAAAACACAACTCTGCAGCGATAATGCGAAAATTGACTATATTTTCCCTTCATAATCTATCAAAATTCATTATTTTGTACTTTTGCACTATTTTTTCTAAACTCGAATGAAATTAGCGATTTTACTCAGCTACCAAGTGAAGATTTGTGTGTTTTCTGAGATGGCAACAAAATTTGTAAAGAAGAAAACACGATTTATTGGTGGTTAAGAAACATTGAGGGTTTTATGTTAACAACTTTATTGTGCAATCCAGTTTTTTTGTCCAAATTTTTAAACTAACTGTCGTTATTTTAAAATTTCCGGGACGAAATGCTTTAAAATTTTGGAAATTTCAGATCAAAACCACTCCTTAAAAATGTTTCATGGACTAAAAATTGCAAATGTAAAAAATGTGTTTATGATTTAAGACATTTCATAGCATTGCAGTTTATAATAACTCAAGCTTGTAAAAACTAAGGTTTATTTTCATAGCAGTTGGCAGATCTGCTTATAGTTGAAATGTATGTTTTTAGTAAAAAATAAAACTATTTATGTTTTCATTGCTTATTTATTCTGTGGCAGGTAATTTATTATTATTTATAATAATTACAGTACACTCCCTCTAATCACATGTTGGGATCAAGGATTTTGTGAATTATAGAATTGTGCAGATTACAGGTCAATTCTTTGTTTACATCTTAATATTAGGAATTTATCAACAAAAGTAATAATCATACTGCAAATAAATTACACAGAAATCAAAGAAATGATTTTTAATATAAAAAAAGGTTATATTCAATATTATGAAACTATTTAAATGATATAATACAAAACTACTAGAACAAATTTCTATTTGCTTTATAGGTTTTTAGTTTATTGTATCTTGAAACCTTTAGAGATCAGTCTATCTTGATCAATAACAAAACTTTGTTTTCCTAAAAAGCTGAGTTTTTTACTCATGGGTTACTTATCCCTTCTAAGAATTTTTTTTCTTTTTATATAGCTAATGAATGTGTTTAGAATATATCACATTATTCATAATGTACATAAAATATCTCGGTCTAAAGAATGCATTAAAAATTTCTTAATTCATAAGGGCAATCAACTTTTATTATGGTCTGAATCCAGTTACACTGTGGATTATAGGCTATTGTGGATTAGAGAGAGTGAACTTATATCATATAAGCTATATCTCAGTGGAATAATATTTTATAATTTAATGAAATGCTTATTTAATAACAATAAATAAAATCAACTTCTAAAGCAAATAAACTGTACATTTTATTTTATTTTATTTTATTTTATTTTATTTTATTTTATTTTATTTTTTATTTATTTTTTTTTTTTTTTGTCAAATCCAGCCATTTGATATGGGCAAAATTAGTGTTGTTCCATTTTTTGGACTATTCTTGATCAATTACAGTAATCATATTGGCCAAATTTATGGCACGCATTGAGAATTATGTTTTTAGGTATGTGCCATATGTGGTACACAATGCAATGAGAGTTAAACCTAATAGTTGGTCCTATAAGTTTTTAAGTGTTTGAATTCAATTTTTATTTGCTTTTTTTACTACATTTATTTGTTGCATGACCTGTTGGATTAACCGAATGGAACTGCCTAATGTTTTTTTTCTTTCTTGAGCTGTAACAATTAGATTGTAATTATATGTGTGTATGTATATGTTTATGAATTCTGTAACTTGTGTTTTTATTTAAAAAATCTTAAAGTATGCTAGACACAATAACTTTAATTATTCTTTATAAAACAGGTATCTCTGTTGTAAACAGCTTAATAGCTGATGTAGTGAATCTCAATTATTTTGAATGGTGGAAGAAGCCTATAATTGTCACCGAAGAGGCTGATGCTAAAAAACTTTGATTTTATGATAAGGAAGCTGATTACCTCACCATAGCTTAATCTCTTTCAGTAGAACGAATATGCCTTTGGCTTGGTATATTCGAAAAATTAGTAATCAACCGAATTGCCAAACTTGTTTTTCTGTACGATCACTTTAACTAAACAAATGCTTATATCTTATTTGCTTCCGAATTTATTTAAAATGTGTTAATGTCTTTTATATAATGTAGTTATTTTTTTTATCTTAACTAAGGCAGAGTTTCCCCCAGGTTTAAAAAGGGGCAGGGCGCTACTGTTTTGAAAAGGGCACTTTTTACATTCTTCAGGGCACTTTTTTGATTTTTAAGGGCACTTTTTATACAGTCGAATCTAGAATTTAGCGGTTCAAAAAATCGTGAAAAAAAACAGAAATTCCGTCAAAAAATCGAAAAAGAACAAAAATTTCGCCAAAAAATTGAGCAAAAAGAAAAAAAAACCCATAAAGTTTGGTAAAAGATTGCGAAAAACAGCAGATTTTGCTAAAAAATCACGAAAAAACGACAAATTTTGTTAAATATCGCGAAAAAAGGCAAATTTTGTTAAAAGATCGCGGAAAAACGGCCGATTTTGTTAAAAGATTGTTAAGGGGCAGGCCTGATTTATTGAAAAAGACATTTCTTTTTTTGAGAAAAAAGAATACTTTTGTTCAGTAAAGGGTTCTTTTTGTTTCATAAACGGGTGCTTTCAGGATTCACATTTAGAAAGTTTTGTACAGTCAAAAGAGGATTGTGAACAAAGGGGGGGGGGGAAGGAGAAGGTCGCCTCGGGCTCGGAAATTTAGGGGGTGCCAAATTTATGCTACAAACGTCATTAATGGGTTGTTACAAGAAAAAGTTGGGAGGGGGGGCAGGCCTCAATTTCTAATTATGCTCCAGGAGTAATTTTCCCTTCACACGCCTAGATCGTGAAGTAGGAAAATCCGCTTTTTGAGCATTAAAAACACAATTTTGAAGCAGGAAAATTAGTTTGTAGAACATAAAAATTCACTTTTGGCATTAACTTTGTGTGTGTGTGTGTGTGTCTATGAAGAAATTTGCATTTTTTTTACAATCTTTTGACAAAATCTGCCGTCTTTTCGAGATATTTTGCGTTTTTTCGCGAACTTTTGGCAAGGAAATCTGCCGTTTTTATGGGATTTTGTGACGAAATTAGCCATTTTGTCGTGAATTTTGCTAGAAATGAGTCTTTATTTCGTGATTTTTTTTAGTGAAATTTGACTTTTTTTTTTCGCAATTTTTTTGCGAAATTACACGTTCTGTGGGACGCTTAAGAACTATTTTTTTGCGTTCCGACGCCGATTTTTTATGTAATTTATGCGTTATAGCGCGTCTGCATCATCGCTGAAATTCTGTGTTTTCTCAAATGTGGGGCAAGAAAGGCGATATTTTTTTTCAATCAGCGACAAGAGGGGCGCTAGTTTTTGGATGAAGGGCAAGAGGGGCGCTATTTTTTAAACTAAAGGGCAAGAGGGGCTGAGCGCCCCCCTGAAACCCTCTGGGGAAAACTCTGACTAAAGCATTTGCTTGTCCTTTTCTTGTCTTAAAATTTTTTACATTTGATTTGTAGTTTACCATGTATTTTGTATAATAAAATTTTTTACCGTAACCTAAATGTTGCCTTTTAATCATTTACATAAATTGTGTAATATTATTAATAATATATTGGTAATACTTTGACATGCATATTTTTGTGTATAATGTTTATTTTATAAATCAAAAGGAAAGTCATAAAACAATACTGTGGGATTTAAAAAAAAATCATGAATTCTGATGTATGATAAGACCAATAATAAAATAAGACAAAAGTTGAAAGACATATTTAGCTAAATGTGTTTTATAAAAGAGCTGAATTTTTAAAAATGTATGGAATGCAGCTGGATGGATATATATATATACCACAAAATATAAATTATTAATACTACTCTTAAAATTATTGCTGATTATTTAGAAAGAAGTGTAATACATATCTTGAAAGTAAAGTTAAATATCTGAAATGTGCAATATTTTGTATAATTTAAAATTTGGTATTAAAATCGATCTAGAATTTAAGAATTCACAACTTGAGTGTGAGGGGGTGAAACTTAGAATATTTATTACAATATACTTCAGCTTCGATTTCATTTTTCTTTTTAGCTTCCGATGCTATTTCTTTCAGACAAGCTAAAAAATGTCGTGTCGTCAGCCCAAAATTTTCTACTCAACAGATTTTGATAATTATTTTTTTAAATGAAAGCTATTTATTTGTAGTTGTGCCCATTTTAGCTATTTTTTAATTTATTTCCATTTTTATACTTCATTTTTAATTTTAAATACTTATTACGATATTTCTTAAATATGATGGCAACTCAATTTATCATTTCTCTCGATAATAAAAATTTATTTTCCATTATCACTTTCCACGAGTCAGAAGCTTTATTTCATCAGTGAACTTGTCCTTGCATTTAAAAGAAAAAAGTCAATTGTTTTCGTAAAATCTAACCACAATAAAATGATTGCGTATAATTATGCACTAATTGAGGTAAAAAAAATTATATTTACTGAGAAATAATAATAATAATGTAAATAAAATAACAGAAAATAATTTATGATAAAAATTAATGTCTAAAGAAAAATTTCAAATGAGGAAAATGATGTCATTCAGCAACCATATAAATATGAATTACAATATTATTACGGATGCCTTTTTCATATTACTAATAACAGTAACTTTTAAAAAACATTTGAAGAGAAAATGACATCACTATTTAAAACATCGCATTTTTACTCATAACGATATTACGTTTAAATATTTCTTTTCATTATGGACACTGAGTTGAGATTTTACTTTCAGATGACTTCAGTTAGTGAAAATAATGTCACAGTAAAAATGAAATTAGTTTCTTTTTTTAATAAAACAATTTCTCTGTGAATGCATATAAAATAAAATTTCTGGATTTCGCCGGCACTCAGATTACAATTTTAACTGAAAATGTGCGAATATTTGCATGCATAATTGTAACTGACAAACTTGACATTAAGTTCGGAAATATTCGTTTATTTAATGGTATTGTCTGAATAACTTTGGATGTATTTATAAAAGTATTTATATGTTTACTATACATTGATTCAATAAAGTAATTACTCTTGATTTTTTTTTAACCAAATCGATCGGGTCTTTTAAATATTTCATTCGTCAAATTCGATGGGATTCCATTCGCTTTATTGTTAAAATGCATTTCCTTTTTCTCAACGTCAATAAAAAAGCGTTTAAATTAAAGAAAAAATCCGTTTTTGATGAATCTAGTCAATGAAGAAGTAGCACGTCAAATTGCATCTCTTTATTATTCCGCAATTCCAATGACTCAGAGAGAAATTGCTAATCAATTGGGGTATTTCACGCCGTTCTGTTTGCTATTATATTAATAAACACAAGAAAAATGAAGTTAGTTCATTGCATTCTAAACAGGGTCGCCCTTCTAAAAGACCCTATCGATTTTGATTTTTTTTTTTTTTTTTTTCTGGTAATCGGAGGCGAAACTGAATTCTGCAATGGCAGAATCTATATTCAGCTTGTCATAATTTTGAAGTAAAAATAATTTTAAAAATCTAGTTCTATATCATAAAAAAAAAATATAAATTAAATGCAAAGTAACATGTTATGATGTAATTGAAGAAAACAGATCCAGACATTCTGGAATTTTTTAAATAAGTGATCGTAATGTAATAAGCAAATCTGCATGTAGTTTCTTTATATTTCAATCTTTTTGTTATTATGGTGGCACGGAGAAAGGTAATTTCTGAAAAAAATCTTATGAAAACATCAATGTTTTATTTTCTAGGAAATGAGCTTCCTGTAATATATCTCCCCTCCCCCTCCCCCCCAAAAAGATTTATGGATATTTTTTGTTTTTAGAATAAAATTTCTTAAACGTTCATATGCTTTAAAATAGAATAACTTCTTAGGAGAAATTTGTTTTTCAATTTTCATTAATAAAGTTTAAGGTATAGGAAGGTAAGTGAATGTTTCTTCAATGACTGACAATTTTGTGAATGGATACTAGTATAAGTGAACAGATTCGAAATAAACAAATCATTCCCATTCCTTACATGGAATAAATTGTTAATTATATTCAATATTTTGCTCAATATCTACTCATCTATGAAATATATTTATGATATTTGCAATAGAAACTTATAGTAATGGTTTTTTGAAGTTACTTTGATGACACATTAAAAGATATTTTTTTCAAAAGATTGTTTTTAAATCAAAAAGGGCAACTTTGTGACATACGTTAATTTATTTTTGTTCAGAAATGCATGAAATTGACAGGTGTTAATCAAAAACAACCGAAATGCACTCAGTTTTCTGTTTTTTGTAAACAAAATAGATCTTTCGGAATAAGCCATCAAAATTGTCATTTTGAACCGCTTTCCCGATAAAAGCAAAACCAGTCCAACAAATGGGGGGGGGGGTGTATAATCACATGATCTAAATATTTAATAATTTGATACGTAATTAAATTGCAATAAAATGGAAAACTGAGATAAAACAGGTCTTCCATTTCGATTTCATTTGGTATTAAGTTTGAAACACCAAAGATGACAGCCTTTTATGAATGATCTGATTTTTATCAAAAATTTAAACATTTTTTGAATAATACCTGCCAATTCTGTGTGTTAAAGTGTAGATCCTTTTGGCTATAAAGAACATCTTTAATGAAATAATTAAAAAAAACAACTTTCTCATCTAAAAAAAAAAAAAAAAAAAAAAAAAAAAAAAAAAAAAAAAAAAACCGTAGCTGGCATTTGCTCAAAAAACAGAAAATCACCCCCCCCCCTAAAACGAAGCAAAAAAACGGACTTTCTTCAAAAAACAAATTTTCTCTTGCAACGAAAAAAAACATGACGGACATTCCTTCAAAAGACGGAAATTCCCCCCCCCCCCTAAAACAGACAAAAATATAACGGACGTTCCTTCAAAAAACAGAAAATATTCTTTCCTAAAACGAAAAAAAAGATGACGGAGGTTCCTTCAAAAAACAGAAAAATTTCTTCTCTAAAACTGAGAAAAACATAACGGACTTCCATCAAAAGACGGAAACTTTCTCTCTTTTAAAGAAGAAAAACATGACGGACGTTCCTTCAAAAAACAGAACATTTTCTTCCTGCGACGGAAAAAAAAAGACGGATATCCGTCTTTTTACAGAAATTTGCTGGCAGCACTGCTGCCAGTACTTTTTCTGTGAATTGACGGAAGTTTTTTTGAGAGTGTATATTTAACGATTTTTAAGCTATTGCATACCTTTTATCGCGGTCTTTGAGCGTGGCGACCGAATCTAGAAATTCCGGTACGAGAAAAAAACCTAACACTAACGGCTAACGTCGTTTCATTTCGAAAGTCATCGGCAGACTTCTCATTTATTCAATAAAAGAAAAAAAATTGTTTTCTTACCGGTCATCACGCTCAAAAAGTGCAACTTGAATTAATATAAAAAAGAAAAAAACTTGTATTAATATCAAAGACAAAAAAAAAACCTGCATAAATAAAAAATAAATAAATAATTATAATTGCATAAGTTGATAAAAAAATGCTATGCAATAGCTCTACCGCGGCAGTCCCCGAGTGCCACACGTTTTTTTTTTTTTTTTTTTTTTTTTTTTTTTTTTTTTGTCTTTTACAGTGCAATATTTCCTCCGATTACTTTGCAGTAAAATAAATTCGTAGGAATTACATGAAAGGGATGTATCCAATCATAGAAAAGGGACTCAAAATCTTCAAAACCTTGAGAAAAAAATGTCATCACAGTTATTCTTCATAAATTATTAAAATAAAATTTTTTATGGTGTTTGTATCCTATATGTAAAAAAATGTGTCAACTCGACCTATAGGTACAAGTAGAACTCGAAGGTATGGAATAATGCCCCACAACAAAAACAAAATAACAAATATAGACAAACACAATTAAAGAATGTTACGTGTCCGATATTAATGAGTTATTTATTTTATTTTTTCTGTAAGAGTTTGATATAAATCTGATGTCAATGCGTTTTTTTCTACAACCTTCCCTCCCATCCCTCTTTTTATTTATTTCGTATCTATAAGTCCTATTATAAACTTATCAATATAATCCATGTACATAAAATTAAGATGATGTAAAAGAAATTTAATTTGATTTGTTTTCTGTGTATTGACGAATATATGATTATTTTCCTCAATTTTCCACTTTTTCATTTTTATTATCATTGTTTTCTCTCTGTAAAAGATGGTTTTAACTAAAACATGTCAGCATAAAATTTGTAAATTATATTGAGAAAATTTATAATAAAATTAAGTGGATTAGATACATTTTCAATAAAAGAAGTTATGAATTTTTTTCTTTTTAAAACCTATTTTCCTCTCATTGAGTGCATTTTTAATGATATTAATAATTCGACTTATGTAAATTTTTGGCGAATTAAAAATTTCACACAAATTTCATATGTTCATAATTATAAAGTTATAGAACTTTATCTGTAACAAAAAAAAAGAAAAAGAAAGAAAAAGAAAAAAAGAGAGAAAAAAATTACGTTTACACTTTTTTGGTTTAATTATGTCCATTAAAAACTTGTTTGCTAATTTTTGATTCTTGGTTTTACGTATCACTTTCTAAGAAATTTCTGCAGAAATATGGAAATTATCTTGTCTATAAAAAAGTGACATTTTTCTCTCAGTTTCTCTCTCTTTCTCTCTCTCGCTCTCTACACACACACACATATATATACATATATATATATGTAATAAAACGACGACGATGTTCTATAATAGTGTATAAGCTGTAGTAGAATACCATGTTGGTTGTAGAATATTACTATTCACTAAGAATCAATAGCGGGATGAGCAGAGCAGTCGTTCTGGTAAGTGGATAAGCCATGGATTTGTTTTCGTAGGAGTTTCTCCAATAACAATGCAAGAAAATCAGTTTTAGTTCTTTATTATTTAGAGCACGAACTTAAGTTACTCCACAGATCACCGTTCCACACATCTATCACTACGGCCTTCGCTCACTAAGCTGCAACATTCCGGCGTTCTACATTCTCGGAAAAAATGACATGGCTTACGAGCAGCTTAAAGGAAAGATGCATTCTAACCTCCTAAAAAACCAAATGAAAATGGGACATTTCCAAGACAAACTAGCTCCCTTCTACTCAGCGTCAATCATTTTAAAAATCCAATTAGGATGAACTCGAGCCTCAAACGGACAAAAATGATCAATTCTAATTGGTCGTAGCAGGCGGTCCTTGGCAAGAACTATATTTTTTCCTCGGAAGAACAAGCGCATTAGCAACGCGTAATAACACCTGTCACGCGATGTTAAAATAAAAAATAAAATTAAAATCCCAGGAATATTCCAGAAAGTAAAAAGCTTACGAAATACCTCCCGCCTTTTTGAGAAGCAAGCAATAATTTATTAATAACTAAAGTAAGAAAAAGAATTTTAGCTGTTACAAGTTACGAATCTAAGATTGAAATATGTTCCACAAATTTAGAATTGAAGCTAAGAGAGAACAAAAATGGCGCAATTTTTTTTTTATTTTATTACATATATATATATGATTGCATTTAAATAAAACATTTATCTACCTTTGTAATATATTAAAAATATATAAGATACCAGTAATAGGAAATTATTTCAATATTAATATTTCATTCACAATGAAAATATACCTAAATATGAAAATTATATAGGCTAATAATCCCAAATGCGTGTTATTTTAATTTTTATGGCTGATAAAAAGAAGAAAACACACTTTATTTGTAGCTCTATAGTATTTAGATTCTGAAGAGTCTACTATGGTTCTTCAAATCCCAAATATTCCTTTTAATTCAATTTTTATGTTTTATTGATATATATAATTTTGCAATTAATGGTTATATATATAAGAATACATATTTTTTAACGTTTTGGTGAGTTTAGGACTGAGGTGCCGTGATCGGTGTAGATTTGGAAAACCTTTTAGAAATTCCAATATAGGGTTGAATTGAATAAGAAGTATTTCTTAAGAATTCAATTCATTAACGCGTTTAGAGTTCTAACAATTAAAATAGTAAAACTTCCATTTTCCTAAAACCTTACTGAATTTTGAGATTTTGAATTAAAAAAAACAACTGAAAAGGTTTTATTAGACATTATTTTTATACCCTAGAAAATAGGCGCTTTGACTAGATTAAAATTGGTTTCTTTTTATTATATTCATTAAAAGTAAAACATTTATCAGATTTTAAAATTAACAATAAAATAATTAAAGAATTTAATGAAATTACTATGCATTACTTGGAAATTATATTCAATATAAATCACATAAAAGAAAGAAAAAAATGCATCAAGTACAGATTATGAAACACTTTGCAATAATTCAGACAAATGTAACAAAACTGCATAGTTTAAAAAAGATTACAATATTATAGTTTATATGTTTTCCCCATATGGAAATGTATAACGAATTTCAAAACCAAATTTTCATCTATCCTCACTTACAATTGGAAATTATCCGAATTTTTAGCACCCCTGTATATGATATAAAAATATTTATTTATTAACAAAATGCATTTTAAAAATTAGTTAATTTATGCGATATATATATTTCAGTTAAAAATGCTCCTTCTGCATTTTTTTTTCTAATAAGGTAAATGGTGTGCGAATACTTCTGTGCAGTCCTATATATGAGATATAGAATATATATATACAAAAAAAGCAAATAACAAATTAAATTTAAATGCTCATACCGAATTTTAAAACCTACTCTCCAGCAATTATTACGGAAAGACAATAACCCATTTCTTTTGTGTGTCCCTTAAAATTAATAAAAAATGCTATGAATGCTCTGTTTTAACGTGATCATAGTGAAATTAAATGATTTCTATCAGTTTCGGTTTGAAATAGCGCCATGTCATTGCAATACTCTCTAAATGATGTTTCTCCATATACAATAATGTAATAGAATTATTTTGAGTATCTCTGTAAATGAGCCATTAATCGGACATACCTGATATACAAAACCAGTCATGCTTTGCTGACTTTAAATAAGTTTTATCAATTGTATGAATATCCGAGTAAGTTTGCGAGAGTTAGAACGTGAACAGACGGATAGAAAAATTGAATGGTTAAGTACTGTTAAATTTTCTTTGAAAGTGCTAAAAATTATTTATCACTTCTCAGATTTTTCTTACGGTTAAAAATGTAAATTCTTAACATGAATTAAATTTAAAATAGAAAGTAATTATATATTTATATATATATACATATATACATATATATATATATATATATATATATTTACTTATTTAAAAAAAAATACTTATTCCATGAAAATTACTTTGGACCGTTGGGAAACCACTAATTGTCCAAGTACGTGAATGAAATAGCTATGTATATTTTGCAGGTGCTGAATTGTCAAGTGGAAACATTAGAAGTGTATTAGCATGCGAATGATGGGCCATTAAACGGTTTTCGCATTTACTTTAAGACCCGTTGAGACACGTAATTACGATGTGTGGACAGTAATTATTTCTACATAAAAGGCTTAAATATGCAGTTTATTAGATTTACCAAATGATACTATGTAACAATTCTGTTCTAAACTTATCTTAAAAATATTGGAAATAGATGAGTAGTATAATATTCTTATGTTTGTTCTATATAAAAAGTAAAAACCTTTTTTTCAAAGAACATGCCTTTTTTATCATGAAAAATAGAATAATGAATTTGACAATTGAATGATAAGATGATTTACATTTAATAGATGTAATGTTAATTTGTCAATTTAAATTATTACATTTTAAGATAGAAAATGAAAAATATAATTTTAAATAACATATACGTAATATGTTTTGAGAAAATTATTAAAATAAAATGAAGTTTTAAAAACTTATATACTTACATTACTTAATTATTATTTGTTGTTTTTGTTGTTCTATAGTTAGATACAACACTTAGGTAAGGCATTCAAAAACATATTTTTAGGCTAGTACCAAAAGTTATAAAACAATCTTTTTATTTTCAATCATTGGAAATGAGAAAATAATGAAAATTGCAAAAGTACTTTAAAAGAGGAATGACGGGTTTGTTAATGATATAGAACTCGCACTATCTTTTTATAATATCCTTTTTAAAGTTTTATTCGCTTCTTTCGGTCTGTAAGGAATATTTTGAAATATATTACTTATACTTTGACAAGTAGAACAGTAAGTATTAAATTCTACAAGCAAAACTCATTGAGTTATGATATTTTAAATTTATGAAATTAGGTAAATTTCCTCGTCAAAAAAGGGTATACAACTTTTCAGTGCCAAAAACAGTGACTCTCAGAACATAGCAATTCGACACCACAATAGAAAAAGGTGATAAAATAATTAAGTATATATTTTTAATTTATGAAATAGTACTAAATGGAACTAGATTCCAACTTCTAATTTCTTTCTTATCTATTGATCAGAATTTTTTCTTTATAAATCATCATTTTAGCAAATTTTGATGTATTTAATTATACATCAGAGATATTTGCAAACATAATTATCACTTTCTTGTGTTTAATTATTCAAAATATAAAAATAGTTTTAAAAAGTACTTCATGAAACCATTTTAAACTTCCGAAGTGTTTAAAGAACTGTTAGATTAAATTTATATGAAGCAACCTTAATATTCACACTAAAAAGAAATATTATGTTGTCTAGTTTAACTCTTAAAATATATAATATTTAAATTTAAAAACACTAAACTGTTATTTCCATTAAGTTAGGTGTCTTGGAGTATTAACTCCAGGATTAATAATAATTCTAAGTTTAATATTACGTATAATTTGAAAGAATGCGGGAGAGGGCACATGCTGGTTTTGCGAAGGGATCCGAGTCATCTGATTCATATTTAACTTCTAAAACTTAATTTGCTCCAGTTGCAGACATTATTGCTAGAAGAAACACGTAAAAGATAACGCTTGATCTATAATTTGTGAGAAAAGTTTTGTAGTCTGAAAACTATACATTTATTAGAAAATTAGCTGACCCATCGGACGTTGCACGTATCCGTTATATGAATCTTAAAGAAAATTCAAGTTAGTTTGATTTTATATTAGAACATCTCTGATTTTGGCTGATTTCCGTAGCATCTAGTGTGTCCCCAAATATCCTCTTTCCGACCGAACCTATAGGATATGAGTATCCACAACCTAACACTGCATACACTGGAGGTGATCCGCATGATCTGGAGCCAATTAAAAACCTAGTCGAGTGATCGATAACTCCTAAAATCACGCCAATAGAGCCCGGTAAAAGAATGCATGATTAATGATCGAAAATGTTATTATTGGAAGTTTAAGATAAAATTTCATAATACAGAATGTACAAATTGTAATCTAAATTTAATGTATCAAATCCTGTTGAAATTGTAGCATTAGAACTCGGGGAAAGAATAGGTGCAAATGTAAAAGAATTATAAAATAATTGTACATTTTCAATAACTCTGACCTTTCGAGCTCATTACTTAAGATGTATTGCATACTTTGCAATCACGTTTGAAATTTTGGTCTTTCAGGCTATAATCCGAGGAGAGATGTCTTATAATTTTGTCTTGAAATAAAACTTGACAAAATTTAGTTTAGTGACGTATTGATGGAGCTCTTACAGGAATTAGATGTGTATTCTCTTAAAATCTCAGCCATAAATTAACACAAGTGGAGCCAGAATCCTCTCACCTTACGATTTGAGAGTTAGCTTCAAGCTCAGTAATTTAAATAAAAAGAATACTGCCCAGTTAAACTGTTGGCATTAAGCTCATAGGCTCCGCATACTAATTGTACCTTACAGCCTTATATTTTTAAGGGTTAATTCCGTTCAAAAAAAAATTAAATGAGGGGAAACAGTTCTCCTTTCCCCTTTTATACTTAATTATTGAACCCCCTAAACTAATCAGGGACATACTTTATCGTATAAAAAATTTATCCAAATTCAGAGCAAATTGGAAAATTCTTAATAAAAATCCTTTTTTATAATTTAAGAGGAGTAATCCCTCTCTTTTATACTTAACCACTAAACTTCCAAAACTATTCAGAAATTTGAAAGAAATCTGATAAGTCTGCATGAAAAACCCATTTATATAAATTAAAGGGAGGAGCATTAGAGCCCTCGTTCCCCCTGAACATACTTATCCAATAAAAACCTAATACCAATCACGGAGGCGCCCAATCATTCCGGAGAATCATTCTGATTTATGTCTAAAATTGACAATTCTGCATGAAAACTGATAATTCTGTATGAAAAATCCATTTATATCAATTAAAGGGAGGGGGATGACCCCCCCTTTCCCCTGTTATACATATCGAATGAACTCCAAAAACTAATAAGGGAAGCGCCTTATCAGAATATTCCCATTTACAAAATTTCATGTGGATCGGATATTTTTATCATGAGTTATCGCGTTACGCACGTACATACATACAGAACGGGCTGGCACATAAGCTCTCAGGCTATGATAGCGTGTGAGCTAAAAAGCAATTTAAATTAAGAGGAGCGAAACATTTAAAAAACAACTCGTTCATTATCCAAACAGCTATTTCAGGATAATTCAAATCCACTTTTTCGTTTTAAGAGTGTATAGCAGACTGGGGATTATTATTATTCTCGAGATTGTAAATAATTCTTCAATTACAGAATATGCTTCTTTGATTAACACAAAACTGTGGATCTGCTATTATCATGTTGTGTTAATATGGGAACAAAAAACATCAGCATGTCGTATTAATAGTGATCATTACTGTTGCTATTTTTTTATACAAAACTGATCTCTAAGAAATTCGGCAATAAAGTTGTTTCCTTACATTACTTGAATGGTATCAATTTTGCTCCGACTCGAATATATGAGTACCTCAGAACTCAATGTTTATAATGAGAGACTTGAAAAAATGAACTAAATGCTCAGATAATCAAGAAATATTGTGTTTTTCTTTCCAGGTAAGGAAATATAAGTGATGTTCTAATTATTTGCTGCGTTCTAGAGATCAACCACTTTTGTAGAATAATTATCAAGATTGAATAATTTTAAATTTAAAGAAAATGTACTCTGATTTTTCGACAGTTGTTGACCAACGACCACAATTAAACAAACGACAGTTTCCTATCTCAATTCAGCCGATTATTATTCATGTTTAGTTTTAACGTTGTTTCTCTTTGAACTGAGTTTACTTCAAACCTAATTATTGTCACAACTACCCCTTGGCTTTTGAGGTAATCATATGAGATTATTTTTAAGCAGACAATTCCGAAATAAATCATATACTGTAAATTCGTGAAAAACTTTTGCAATACGAAATGAACATAAAAAATAACATTTCTAACTGAAATCGTTTTAGATTGTGTTGTGAATGTGTTGCGAAAAGGATACGTTTGTGCAAAATATTTTGTTTATTATGTAAGTTCAGATTATGCCTAAAAAGCAGAATTTCAAAGTTTTTCTAGAAGTGCAGCTATTGATATATATTTTGATAGCTAACTCACCACACAATATCTCTTGCATTTTATTCTATAAAGCAAACTGCGTTTTATTTCATTTTTTAAATTGTTTAATTTTAAAGGCATCGTGTAGAAAGTGTTTTGAAAGTGTTTTACATGTGTTTTTTATAATATTCTAAGTTGTGTAGAGTTTAAAATGTGTTATTAATATGGTGACAGTGTTGTGCAGAACAACACTATTGTAAAATATATTGTCATCAAAACTATTTACACCACAATTAACATTATTTTTAGAATGCATTTCTAGATAGAAAGAATGTTGGTACATATTAAGAACACAACCAGAATACAAAAAATGCTTTTTATATGAAGATCCTAATTTACAACACATTAATGTGTTGTTAATTTGATGACAAAAAGTGTTTATAAATGTGTTTATACTTGTGTTTGAGAATTTGCAGTGCAGACGCATGGCTTAGATTGTTGTTTGTTATATTCAAGTGACTGGTGCTTGCTTTACGTAAATTACAATGCGAATAAATTACCATAAAGAGGTAAATTGCAAATCATGTTCATCATTACATAAGGTCAGCTCGCAAAAAAGAATGTTTTAATAAATTTTGAAGAGTTTGCATCCTATAAGGTTACCTAAGTAAGATAAATATGCTTAGATGAAACACTTATTTTATCTTGTAGCACATCCAATTGCTTTAAATTTTCTTACAGATTTTTTTTTATTATTATTACATATTTTTTTATTATTATATAATTTATCCGCCTATTTATTTATTTATTTATCTTGTATTTTATTTTCAAATTATATTAAGTCTTCCTAATATTTATTTCATTCAGTAACAATTATTTTCTACTATAATACACAAGCGAAGGCGAACATCTATATTGTTGTTGTTGTTTTGACCCATGTCTTACTCCAGATGGCAACATCTAGTAAAAATTTTTCTATAAACTAAAATAATAATAATAATAATAATAATAATAATAATAATAATTTCCTCGTTCTTGCTCTTTGGTTTTCAACATAACTCCATAATTTAACATAAAAAATAAATACAAGTTTCTTTCTCTAGAATATGATAAAAATGTGTGAAAAAATTAAATATTTTCATTCTAGACGCATAACTGCCGTGTCGTAAATTAATTTATTTATATAATTTTGTGCCCTAAGTTTCCAAGCAATAATAAATAAGCATCACTGTATTACTATGGTTATTATGTGGAGATAGGGCTAATCAAAGCGATTAAAACATATTTGCATGGTAACAACACTGTGCCACTCTTCAAAATTTAAAAACAAATTTCAAAATTTATGGCTCGATTTAAAAGATACTACTTTTATATCTTGAAATAACCTGAAGATAGTATGTAAAGCTTTAAATAACAATAAAATGTTTAAATGATTTTTTTCAATTTCAGTGTAGTAATTTCAGTTAGAAATAATTTATGTGAATAAAATTTTAATACCTTTTCAATATTTCCATACAAAAAGAAAAAATATGTATAAGATAAAATATGTAACAAAATAATATTTTAATTCCTACATTACATTTATTCTTCTTATATTTTTGTTTTATAAAATATTTATTGAAAAAGATAAATTCTAAAGACAGGCGATGTCTATCAGATCACAAACTTGAAAGAATAAAATTCAATTTAATTGAAAAAAAGAAAAATGCCATTTTCATTTTAACATAGCATTTAACTTTAAAATAATCATTTGAACTGGACTTTCCTTTTAAAGAATTTAAGATATGTCAAGAAGTTAAAGAAATCACGTCTTAAAATACATTTATAAATTGTATTATTTTGAATAACAGCGTCAGATTTTTATTCTAAATGAAAAACTAAGCTGCAATTTGGTACGTATCTGCATGATAAATGCTTATTTTCTTTTTTTATTATTATAAAAATTTACATGTCCATTTTCTGATGCAATATATATTCTTTATTTGTTTTTGTAAAAAAATATATATACATGGAGGTCAAAAGTTTCCAGCCAGCAAAACTTTTTCAGTTAATTTGTAAATATACCCATATGAAGAGAAATCTCAAAGCAATACTTAATACATTTTATTGGCAGATTATATGACGAACGTGTTATAGACGAACGTGTAAATATCAATAAATTTAATAGACAAAATTAAGTATAAAAGAAAACGCACGTTCTCTAAAGTTTCCGGCCACTTATCATTCTTTAGTTTTTTTCTATCCGTGAAGTTTTTTTTGGTTGTGTTTATGAATGAATCAACGTGTATAGCATAGTTTGAATTCAAATTTGAAAAGTTCAACAATTATTGTCCATAAATGAGTGATTAGTTTGTCGCTAAAGGGTCAATCTTCCTGAGATATTGCGGCTAAGTTATCGATCGGTTAAATCGACTGTAAACGACATTTAAAAATTATATAAAGATGGCCATGGCTTTCAGGACTTTTAGAGGTCCGGGAGGCATATTTCAGATGTGTATATTGCTGGGACGATTACTGTTTCTAAACCAATAGGAGAGCGTCATTATCACGGTCAAGTACACGCCCACACAGTTTGATTGACAGGAACTAGTGGACAATTGACGGTGCTAATTATAAGGATAATCTGTTGCGAATGAAAGTGAGCTGACTGGCTGAATGGTTAGAGCGTCGAGCTTGAAACCGGAGGATATGGGTTCGAGTCCATCGCGGGCCGAGAGTCCGTTGGTGATTTTTTTTTATTATTGGAGGCTGTCTTCTATTAATAAATAAGACATTTTTAAAAAAATATTTCAAACCCTTTTAATATTCTAAATATCGTTCCAAAATGATTTATATATATATTAAACAAATGGGAAAAAGTATTCTGCGAAAATATCCGTATAATCAAAATTCTTACTTTAATTTTTATTTATTTATTTATTTATTTATTTCAGGATCAGAGGAAGTATAATTTCTAATTGAAGTAAATAAATTTCAGTCATTTTGAAAAAAAAAAATTCTTTCGTACCTTTAATTTTTAATTACCGAGTACAAATTCAAACAATCCGAGTACAAATAAATAATAAACACACACGATCAATTGTCCACGAGTTCCTGTCAATCAAACTGTGTGGGCGTGTACTTGACCGTGATAATGACGGTCTCCTATTGGTTTGGAAACAGTAATCGTCCCAGCAATATACACATCTGAAATATGCGTCCGGGAGACCCGGAAAATTACCAGGATTATCAGGAGAAAAACCATTGTTAATCCGCATGAAAATTCCGTTGCTATATATTGCGATTTACGGAATGAAAATATAGCTGGAATAAGTTTGTCTACCGTGTTATGATGCTGAAATGATACAGAACTTTATGGAAGAGTCGGTGTTAAAAAATATTCAGAGGTAAAAAAAAATACCGACGTACCCTACTGACATTTTCCAAGAAATACAAAGTCTGGTCAAGTGAAAACTGGACAAAATTTCTATTTTTTCATTAATCGAATTCAAAACAGTTTTGGAAATGATGGCAGACACAATGTCCTATGACCTAACAACAAAAGATATCATTCGACATATGTTATTCCTACAATGAAGTATGGCGAAGGACACATTGTGCCGTGGGGAATATTTTCTTCAAAAAGTGTCGGTCCGTTATTTGAAATCCACAGCCAAGTGAATGATATAATGTTTAAGGATATCTAATAGACCATTTTTTGCCTTATTAGAGAAAGAAATTTGGTCGCAACTACTTTTCTTATATGATAACGACATAAATAATGTATGCAAGCCTCGATAAGCAATGGTTTTTCACACAAAAAAATTCGTTTTTGAAATGGTCAGCTCAATGCCCAACATGAATCCAATAAAAAATATTTGGAAAGAAGTTGGCAAAAGTCTCCGGAACTATAAATATTCCAACTCAGCCGAAATTTCTCCAAAATTGCAAGGAATGTGGAAAAAACGTACCATAGACGATCTTTAACCGTTGATTGTATGAATGCCACGTTGCCGCGCAGTAGTACTTATTATTAAAGCTAAAAAAATAGCAATACGATAGATTACTAATTGTAAATGTCGTTTATCACTGTAATTTTCTATTACAATACCACTTTTTTACAAACTTGTGAAGGTGGCCGGAAAATTTTGAGAACATGCGTTTTTCTTTATACTTATTTTTTTTCAATTAAATTTATGGATATTTACACGTTGTTACAAGTTCCTAACTATTATGTAAATAAAATGTATAAGTATCACTTGGAGATTCCTCTTCATATGGGTATACTTACAAATAAATTGAAAAATTTTTGCTGGCCGGAAACTTTTGACCGCCATTGTATATATATATATATATATATATATATATATATATATATATATATATATATATATATATATATATATATATATATATATATATATATATATTACAAATACTTAACAAAAAATATGTACTATCATAAATGTTTGAATCTAATAACAAAAGTAATTGTTAAGAGACAATAATACACAATTAAAAGAAGCGTTCTATTAATAAGACGCAAAAGAAAAAAACAGTTTAAAAATAATTTTTTTTGTAATTACGGAATGAATTATATCAAAATTTTAAACACTGAAATATTCAAAAAATAAATTATAGAGCTCTAAAATGCATACTTTTTGCAATGAATATTTAGAAAAACGTAACAAAATAAAAATGTCAAGCTAAAAAAATTTAAATTTATCCTTTTACCAACCTTGATTTAAAATTATTAGTAATAAATTGATAATTTGATAAAATCTCATAAATTTATCATATGAGTCACTTTATTTGGATATTAATTGGTTACTATTCATATTAACTAATTAAATTCAGTTTAACATATATATGAATTAAATGAACACGTTGCACGTTTAAAAAATGGCAGGAAAGAATAAGATAATTCACTGTTATTTAGTGGTAAAAGTTACTCCATAATATTATAAAGTGTTATCATTGGTACATTATACTTACATTACACCTACATAAGCATTTTCTAGTATTACATCAGTTGTATGACAAGACAGTATGCAATAAATTTAAAACAGTGCATATTGTGTTTCATTTTACCTATATATATGTAGATACATCTATATATTGATAAAAATACCAAAGTTGACATGTAGGGGGAACTAGGGCACATTGATATACCCCCTCTGCGCTCACAGGGTCATTACAGGAAGTTTCACAACAGCTGCAAAAGGGGATGCTAGTGCACTCAACTACATACAGAAAGTCTTTGAAAGATTTAGTAGCTTGATGAAATGGGACGGGTTATTTAATGTTTTGGTAGGTCAAAAGTTAGTTGTACAATTGAATTGGCATTATACAACTGTTCCAGTATTTTTAAAAGAAAAGAATACTTTTCCTGGCAAGTGAAATTACTCTTTATCAGTACCTCATTCTTTATTGTTAGATAAATTAAGAAGTGTTGGATTCAAGACTCATTTTACTCAAAATGGATGTATGGGGCACATTGATACAACCTAAGTCATTTTCTAGTTCATTTTTTCATTAACTTTTGTCATTTTTTTACCATACACTTCTTAATTCAAACTTTTTTGCCAAAAATTTCTAATATTAGTTTTTATTGAAGGGAAATAGCTCTAATTTCTTTATATTAGAAAATTTTATATGTTTTTTTCTTAAAACAGAAGACGTACGAACTTACCCAACATTTTTTGTTTTTAAGAATAAGTGAGGACATGACACTTTTGAATTGAGGTGCTCAAAACACCACACAAGTCATTACGGAATTTATTTTCATTAAAAAAAAATAAGGTAAGGACGATTGCAAGTTTTTTTTTCTTAAAAAAATAGCAATAACTTTTAACGTTTTTACATTTATTTTGAGGCATTTACACCCATTTTTTTATTTTGTTTTAATTGGAAAAAGGCTTAATCTCAAAGGGAAACAGAGGAACAGCACAGCGTATCTTTTAACAAAATTCTTGTTTGTAGCTAAAGATACTTCTTTGCAGAATATTTTGACTTTTGTTTCATCAGATGTTGAAATGTATGAGACCACAGGTTTGGAGTGATATTTTTTTGGATATTGTCAAACACTTTGGGGACTGTATTGATCACAACTCGGTATCAGAACAATAAGATGAAGAAATATAGGAACAAGATTCTAATGCCGAATTACACTCTGTTAAAATTAATAGCTTAAACAACTACTTATACAAACACACAAGAAAGTGTGTTGCAATATAACTAGAAAATGTCAGACGAAATATTTATTGAGTACAAGTAATGCAAGTTATAAATGTAAATATTCTTCATATAATTTCAACTGTAATGTAGTAGTATATGTAAACATTTGTATATGTAATTTTTATAGTTTCACATGTTTCCCGCTTTCTGAATTCTATTTATTTAGAATAAATTAATCTAATTAAAATGCCAAATAAAACTTTCGTGCAAAAATGTATAATGATAGAAAACCTACATTTAGAAAGGCACAAATAATGCATAAAAATTTAACAAACAACCATTACGAATCTACTACAGAGATTATCTATCCGCGCAACTCTTAGCGTATTAAAAAACAAAGCTGAGCAAAGCGACAGAGAAGGACAGGTTTACATACCTGTCGCTGAAGCGAACACGGCAAAAAACAACCGATCAGATGAAAAAAGCATAAAAAACTGGATGGGCAAGTACAGACATTAACTTGTGGATAAATTATTTTAAAATAAATATTAATCGAAATCCTCTGAGAGCATAATTACACATTTGATTTGGTTGAGGAAAGTCTCAAGCGTTCGTAAATTATATGTATTATTTCTACACATATGTGTAACAATTCTAAAAATCAAAAAATATATTGTCGTAAAAAAGAAATAACGGGTAATAAAAATTAAACTATGAATATTAAATTACTCGATTTAATTCCTTTTTAATTGAAAAATCCGTTGTAATTAATAAATATTTAACATAATAAGAAATAAATAAATGGGTAGGAACGAAAATATCATATATATATTGTATTCGTTATGGAAATACCTATAAAAAATACACATTGCATGTTGATTTTTTAATGTGAAGATTCCTTACAAAACAAAAGCTTAATAATTGAATTTAATCAGAAATTATCCACAATTCTTTATTTTTAATTAAAAATATGTTTTACTATCTGCAACATGACAGAAATATTGATCGAGAATGAAATTTATTGGATAACGGTAGGAAGAAAAAAAGTCAAAAGATAAATTAATTTTTGCTTATGGCATGATGATGAAAGTTTAGCTTTCATTAAAAAAAGGAAATCAAATAAAAAAAAGAAAAGAAAATTCGAATGAAAGTGTAAAACGGAAACAAGCAACGAAAATTTTTGAAGAAGGGAATTGATTTTGTTAAAATATAACGTTATTTAGAATACAGGGTGTTTTTTTTTAACTGACGCTATTCAGATCCACCGGTAGCTCGTTCTAATAACTGGAATGACATAAAATGTTATAAATAGACTAAAAAAAACAATAATGAGGTACTATAGTGGAAAAAGTTTCTAACAAAAAATAAGTAAATAAATAAATGAAAAATAGTTCCAATCATCCTTCGATTACAAGAGATTTGGCACTGCACGTGAAAAGAAAGCATCAGAAATAGACAAAGCCATGTTTTATTCATCATATTAACTTTCCCGTAGGGTCATTCATTCCATGTCAATTCAACCAGACCTTGTAACCCGACCGACAGGGTTGGTTTGGTTGGTTTATTTGGTTTATTTTTGTCGTCCGATTATCTACACTAATGGGATATAGGACCGGGGGGGAGTGCCCTTCGTGGGGGTCTTTCTAAGGGAACCTAACCCGTATTTACGCAAGGTTCGAAGAAAACCACGAAAACTCTGAACGGTTAGGCCGACAGCCGCGATTGGGTTCGAATCCAGCACCTGCCGTCTACCAGTTGAGAGGTCTGAACCTCTCGGCCACTGGTGGGGCCCGACCGACAGGGATTTGGATGAAACTTTGTCTGCACACTAATTCTATCATAAAATGATTCCATCAGAAATTTATCCTTCCCAGACCCCATAGTTTGTGAGATATGGGGGGGGGGTCCAATTCTTGGGTTTTTCTCAAATCGCACATTTCTAAGTCTGTATTTTGGGATTGCAGTTCCAACTTTAAAAAATTATTTCTCTGGATCTAAAACATCAATCATCTTAAAAATATCACTGTAAAAATATAAAAAAATGCAAATTTTAATAAGAAACATTTAAAAAAAATATTTGTAATATTTAGAATAAATAAAGACAGCCAAACTTGAGAGTTATGGTTATTTTTCCAAATTTTTGTGACTTCACGAAAAAGGCTGTACTTAAAAAGGCAAATGAAATTTTCAATTTCTTTTTGTTTTAAATAAAAGTTTACGCTTTGCGCTTTCTGTCTATGAAATAAAAATGATGTCTTTTTCATGGCTTAAGGAAAAATTTTGGGTACTTTCTTGTTAGACGGATGTATGTGTTATTTTTACATATGTACATACAGTGGCGGTCAAAAGTTTCCGGCCACCAAAAATTTTTTCAGTTAATTTGTAACTATACTCATATGAAGAGGAATATCAAAGTATTATTCATACTTTTTTTGACAAAAGTTAGGAACTTACTTGTGGAATAACATCTAAATATCAATTAATTTAATTGACAAAATTAAGTACAAAGAAAAACGCATGTTCGGAAAAGTTTCCAGCCGTCTTCGCAAATTTTTTAAAAAATGTATTATAATAGAAAATACAGCGATCAACAACATTTATAATTAGTATTTTATAGTATTAGTATTTTATTACCTTTAGAAATAAATTCTACGGCGCAGTAACATGACATTCATACAATCAACGGTTAAAGTTCGTCTATGGTATGTTTTTTCCTGTAATTTTTTTTGAAATTTTCTGTCGAGTTGGAATGTTTTTATTTCGGCAGACGTTTGACAACTTCTTTCTGAAGATTTTCTCTTGGATTCATGTTGGGCGATTGGGCTGGCCATTTCAAAAACGATTTTTTTGTGCGAAAACCATTGCATGCCAAGGTTTGCATGCATCCATTATGTCGTTATGCTGTTAAAACAAATATTTGAAGCCAAAATTTTCCTCTAATAAGGCAGAAAATAATCTTGCAAGATATCCTAATACATTGCATCATTCATCTTGAAGTGGATATTAAATAACGGGCCAACAAGTTTTGAAGAAAAAATTCCGCACATTATAACGTGTCCTCTGCCATACTTCGTTGAAGGAATAACATATGTTGAATCACATTTTTTGTTTTTAGGTCATCAGACGTAGTGTCTGCCATCACTCCCAAAAAAGTTTCAAATTCTATTGATGAAAAAATAGTACTTTTGTCCAGTTTTCACAATACCGTACTTTGTGTTTATATTTTTTTACCTACTAAAAATTTTTGAACACCGACGCTTCCATAGAGTTCTGTATCACGTCAGAATCTTGACACGGTAGACCGACGTATTTCAACAATATTTTCATTTTGTAAATAGCCGCATATTGCAACGGAATTTTTATGAGGATCATCAATTGTTTTTCTCTTGATAATTCTGTCAACGGGAATAGTAATTTTTTGAAGTCTTCCGGACCTCAGAAAGCCCTGAGGGTCACGGCCATTTTTATATAATTTTTAAATATCGTTTACAGTTGATTTACCGATCGATAACTTTACCGCAATACCTCGAGAAGATTAGCCCTTTAGTGACAAATAAATCACTTATTTACGGACAATATTTGTTGAACTTTTGAATTTGAATTTAAACTATGCTATTCACGTTGATTCATTCACAAACACGATCAAAAACTCATTACCGATAGAAAAAGGTTAAGAAATGATGAGTGGCTAGAAACTTTTGCACATGCAAACTTTTAACTCTACACCATTGCATGAAGCGTCCACAGTATCCAATCAAAATGATCACGTGGTTAGAGGTCATTCACATATTCCTAACTTTTAAAGCAATCGTGCTTTTTCTTTGCTGAAACCTTCTGATAAATAAATCAAACAAACTAACTGGCCGGAAACGTTTGACCGCCACTGTATATATAGATCTATATAAATACAGATGTATTATACATGTACATACGTATGTATATATACAGTATATTGATATATATATATATTGTTACGGATTTTGTAAATAGTTAGTGTATGTACTGTAAAATAATGTAAATAATCTTATTAAGCTCCATTCCTTTACTAATATTAATTTTTGTTACATTGTCTCTGTTATCAAGCAAACTTGTCTAATATTTTCCAGTGTATGTCTACGGCAGATTGGCGAAATATTAAAGATATCGCCAAGTTGGCGTCACTTTTGACAACTAATTTTGGTCGCCAAACTTGGCGATATATCGCCAAGTTGGCGACAAACTTGGCGATTGTTGGCGATGGTAACCCTTCCCTCTCTATGGTAACCCCCTTTAGATATGCTGATACATTGAATGTTATTCCGTGTTTTTTTCGAATATTCGAAAAGCCTGTGGAAATTTCCGGCGCATGCTGCGAGCCTACATAAGGAGAGCATTGCGAGCTGTGGTTGTTATTATTTATCAGTCAGTCATTGAGTGAACAACTAGGCGATTGTTAAGCAAGTTTGCTCGAGTTTTATCTACGTTATTTTGAATGTGATTTTAGTGTTGAGACGTTGTATAAAGAGTCTCTGGGACCTATATCTGTACTTGTACGATAGATTTGAACAGTTCCCAGCTAAAAATGAACTGCAGAAAATTAATAAAAAAACTGCAGTTTGAAGACTGCGGTGAATTGGCCATTTCCACTACAGAGTTTTTGTGGTCGATACAACCACATAATTACTGTAGTTTCCAAACTACAGTAATTTCATAGTTGTATCAACCACAAAAATTCTGTAGTGGAAATGGCCAATTCACCGCAGTCTTCAAACTGCAGTTCTTTTGTGGTTGTATCTACCTTAAAAATTTTGTAGTAATTTTGTAGTTGTATCATCCTAAAAATTTTTACAGTGGAATCGGCCAAATCACCGCAGTTATCCAACTGCACTATTTTTTAAAAATTTTCTGCTGTTTATTTCTAACAAGACATGCCGGAAGAAACTTTTTTTGTTTCTGATTACTAGCTGAATAATTTTATGGCTTTCAAAATCAATCTTAATTGGTTCCTTTCTTTTACATGTCAACAATGAATTTTTTTTTTGTATCCTATTTGATGACCATTATTTTCTTTTTTCAAATTTTGCAACTTAATTCATTATGCATCACATCCACATAGCATTTAAAAGAGCATTGTGATCTATAAAACTGGATTTTATAGATACGTTTGGTATCCCCAACTTTATTAATAAAATCCAGTTTACTACATACAATATGCATTAGTTTTACTGGTGACTTTGAAAATAATTATACACAAATTCCGCCACGTTGCACATATCCTTTTAACACTATTTCTACCAATGTCAAGAGGCATCTTTTAAAAAATCTCAATTTATAGTTTAAATTTTTTAACTTTTAGAATGAAACAATTGCAAAACATTTTTAACACATAAAACATTGTTTGTTATGCTTATTTTAAATTAAAAACTACAAGCGAAATAAACATAAATCAATACTTTAAAACTGTTGTTGTCACTCGTAGAACCAGTGTTAAAGACAAATGAGTGTAATTATGCATACAAATTTTTAAAATAACAAAAAAAATTCTACAGATTTTTTTGCTGTTTCCATTTCAGTCTTCGCATTTTGGAACATGATTATTAACAGCCTATACAAATGTAACAAGTTATTTTCTGTTTTATGCTATTGTATGATGTTCTTGAGTTTTTTCTCAAATTCCAAAAACATTAAAATTCCTAGCGGTCAAATGTAAGTAATATAGAGAAAACGATAAAAACAAATTAATATATTCGGTACTACTTGGTTATCCCATCAACCAGTTTCGTCAAATTATACAAATCGCCAAATTGACATAATTTGACATAATATATTGACATAATTTTTATTTTAAATAATGAAAAAACAACTAATTAGTAGAATATTAATAAAAACCAAATAAAAAGTCAAAATAAAAATCACTTAATTGTGGATCATATTTAATGTTATTGAATTTGACATTCATGATCATCCATTATTAGCATTTAAAGTTTGGTAGTAGTTTTTTGGTCGATGGGATAATCAAGTAGTACCATATTTTTTATGCAAAATAATGAATTTACATTTTTCCATATATATCTGTGATAAATGCTTAAACCTATTTTTCTTTGTTTTTTCAAAAGTTGAAATCAACCTCATATTTTAAAGGAAAAATAAGGACATTATTATTGTTATTATGTTGGAAAATATATGTTATGTATTACAAATAATGGAATGCTCCCATTTGGGAATATTGGCATTTAAATGGTTCAGCACTGAAACTAGCCTCTTTGCACCTGGGGTAAACATGGATTTTGGTGCCCCCATCCACCACATATATGCAAATTTTATATCAATCACACCAAACAAAATCTTAATTTGGCATCACGTCACCTTCTGTTCTGATGGCACCTGGGGCATGTGCCCCCTTCTAGTTTCGGCCCTGAAACGGTTAATTACTGAAAACACAGAAATTTAAAACCGTGAGATTCACATTAATGTGGTTTGCCATATATATGCACAATCTACTATCCAATCTACATAATAAAAACTTATAAATTCATGTGACTGTCCTCAACAGTTCTGAACTGACTGCTTCACTTTTTATATGCTTGGTGACTATTTTGATACTTTAATTACAGTATATACTCGTGTATAAGTCGAAAAACTTTAGAGAAAAAAAGAACTTCAAAGTGGGGGGGGGGGGGTCGACTTATATGCGAGACCTAAAAAAAATTTATAAACAAGTTTGCTAGCGAATCAGTGCTGCAACACCCCATTGTTTGTAGAGTACAAAATCCAAAATCCTTCCAACCTCAACGATTCCGAATTTAAGATCATTTTTAGTTTATTTTTCAAAAAAATAATCGACCCTACCCTGTTGCAAAGAAAAAAAAATGTGTGATTTATGTCAAGAACACATTTCCAATTCTAAAAAATAGAGATGGGCAAAATCGTCCATTTTAAAGATTCGTTCGAGTCAGAATCGTTCACCGAAAAGAACGAGTTATTCGAATTCGTTCCGAAAATAGGAACGATTCAAAGAAAAAAGGAACGAATCCAAGAAAAAAAGGAATGGATCCGGGTTTTCAGCATCATTCTCCGATTTTGATGAATCGTTCCTTTTCGGGATTGTTCCATATCGGAACGAGTCCGAGGAGTCGTGTTTTTCGGAGTCGATTCATTTTGGAACGAATCAGAGGAGTCGGTCTTTTTCAGAGTGATTCCGAGAAAACAGTTCTTTTCAGAGTCGTTTAATTTCGGAATGACTCTGAAGAATTGGTCCTTTTTGGGGTCGTTTCATTTTGGAACGACTCCGAGAATCGTTCCTTTTCGGGGGAAAGTCAATCGGTTCCTTCTTTTGGAGGGGGGTCGACTTATACGCGGGTTTTGAATTTTTTCGTATTTTTAACAATATAAGTTAGGGGGTCGACTTATACGCGAAGTCGTCTTATACGCGAGTATATACGGTATAGCCCCCTATACAGATAAAATACCCAATTAAGTTCACAAGGATATTGCAACAGTTTGCATTTGTATATTTAACAGACTACACTTTATACCCCTACGTTTCAAAACGGCATGATGAACTGCATTTTGGAAAGGTCATTTTTCAGAATGTTTACTTGAGTCTTGTTGCCATTATTGACGTGGCTGTTCAATTCATTACCTTTTCTAGTAGCAGATTAAAAAATTATTTAATAACAGTGAAAGTGTCTCTAAATTATACATATAAAAGTGATGCAAGAGTGCCTTTTTGAGAATGGTTGAGCATATTTTACTGCCACCTTTGGTCAAAATTCGCATATTTTCTGTGATATTTCATAAAAATTATCATATTGTCACAATCTTTAAAGAAAATTAGCTTATTTTCTGTGATCTTTTGAAAAAAGTTCACACATTTACCCAACTTTTTGACCAAATTCACAAATTTTTTCCGATTTTTCTACAAAATACGTCTATTTTCCTCGTCTATTCCCTATTATTTTCGTCTATTTCCCTATTATCCTATTTTTTTCGACAAAATTTGAGTATTTTCCATGATATTTCACATATTTTCTCGACTTTTTGATAAAATTTGTGATTTTTTCTACAAAAATCACATATTTTATGCAATCTTTCTACAAAATACATCGATTTTCTTCAATTTTCTTATATTTTCCTGATTTTTTGACAAAATTTATAAATCAAACACAAGAATTTCGTGCATGAATCTTGTAAAAAAGACGAATTACATCTATTACTTGCTCAAACATGCAAATTTTGCCCACGAATTGTTCAAAAAATGCAAATTACATCCATGAGTCGCATAAAATAACACAAATTATGTCCATTAATCACAAAAAAAACATAAATTATGCTCATAAATCATATTAAAAAAGCGAATAATGCCCATAAATAGCTAAAAACATGAATTATGTCCATAAATCACTCAAAAAACATGAATTTCGTCAGAAAAAAGCTGAAAAAGGTGCAAAATATGCCCACAAATAGTACAAAAAAAAACGAATTACTCCCATGAATTGCATAAAAACGTGATTTACGTTCATGACCCGAGAGCAGAATCGACGCAACGCTGCGACATATTTCGCAGATTCTTGAGAAGGTCTGCAGACTATTTTTCAACTGTTAAAAATTTAGCAAAAATTAAAAAATTTCGGACATTATCCAAAAATTGCGATGTTTTGTATCACGATTTTCGACAAATAGTCTTCGAAAAGAAATCAATTTTGTTCAAAAAATTTCTTCAAAAAGACCGCAAAAAAAATCGAGTTTCTTCAAAACATCGCAAAAAGCAGCAAATTTCTTCAAAAGATCAAGAAAAAACGCCAAATTTCATCAAAAGATCATAAAAACGGCAAATTTCTTCAAAAAAATCACAAAAAACAGAAAATTTCAAAAGTTCACGAAAAAAATGGCAGTTTTCATGAAAAGATCATGAAGCAATGTTGTTATCGCGAAAAAATGGCAAATTTCTTCAAGAGACCGCAAAAAACAGCAAATTTCTCCAAGAAATCGCGACAAAACGGCAATTTTCGTCCAAAGATCATGATATATCGGCAAATTTCTTCAAAAGATCACAAAAAAACATCAAACTTATTTAAAAGATCATGAAAAAACAGCTTTCGACAAAAGATCATAAAAAAAAACATCAAATTTTGTCAAAAGAGTGCGAAAAAAGTAATTTCGTCCAAAGATCACGAAAAATGACATTGCGTCAAAAGATCGTGAAAAACCTGCAATTTTGTCAAAGGGGAGACCCCTCTCCCCTCTTTCGGACAATGTATGAGGTGGTAAAAATTCTGAGAACAAAGGACACTTCTTTTTAAAAGAATACTTTTCTTTTACGTCTATCACAAATACTTTTGAGGTTTGAGTGCATGTAATGCGAGGAATTGGTCTGCAGACAGTTTAGGTTTTTATTTGCGTTGCAGACTGCAGAAAAAAATTATGCTGCTGGGGTTCATGAATCATTAATAAAAAAAAGAGAATTTTGTTGACAAATCGCTCAAAAAAACGCATGAAAAAAGCAAATTACGTCGAAAAATCGCATTAAAAATGCTAATTACTTTCATGAATAGCATAAAAAACGTGGATAACAGTCCATGAATTACTCAAAAAACACAAATTACGTGCATACATCACATAAAAAATGCGAATTACACCTATGAAGCACTGGAAAAATTAGAATTATGCCCATGAATTACTCAAAAAATGTGAATTACATCCATGAATCACGTAAATAATGTGAATTTCATCTATGATTTGCTCTAAAAATGTGAATTACATCTATGAATTGCTGAAAAACACAAATTACATCCATGAATCACATAAAAAAACACAAATAACATCCATGAATCACAAATTACATTTATGTCTTAAATCGTTCCAAAAACGAGAATGTTGTCAACTGAAATCTCAAAGAATGCAAATTACACCCATAAATTGCATAAATATAGTGAATTACATTCATAAATTGGATAAGAAATGCAAAATATATACATGATTTGCATAAAAACGCGAATTGCGGTTCATGAATCGCTCAAAAAACATAAATTTGGTCAACAGAACACTCAAAAAACACTAATTTCGTCTATTGATTGCTTAAAAAACACAAATTACATCCATGAATTGCATAAAAAAGCAAATTATGTCCATTAATTGCTTTAAAAAATGCAAATTACGTTCATGAATTGCATGAAAAACACAAATTATGTCCAAAAATCGGGCAAAAATCTTGGAATTATACCCATGAATTGCATAATAAAAGGAAATTTCGTAATATAATGCATAATTTTATTAAATGTTAAATTAATTTGCAGAAAGTTTTTGACCCAATGTAACGTGCGTAGAAAGTTTTTGGTTTTATACAAGTCTGTTTCGTACTATTTTTCAATGAAATTTCTATAATTTGTGTGATTTTTCTACGAAATGCATCTATCTTCCTCAATTTTTGTCAAAATTCTCTTATTTTTCAATCTCCCAACAAATTTTGTATATTTTCGTCAATTTTTCCACCAAAATTCTCGATTTTTCTGCAATATTTCAACAAAATTTGCATTTTTTCCTTGATCTTGCGACTAATTCATGCATTTTCTTTTTCACACAATCTTTCGACAAAATTAGAGTATTTTTTGCGACTCTTTGACAAAATTAGAGTATTTTTCTGCAAAAACACTAAATTAGAGTATTTTTCTGCTGTTCACAAAAACTGCATTCCCCCCTTCAATCGTTCTGCCTGTTTTTTGTGATCCTTTAACAAAAATTAGAGTTTTTTTTCGCTCACAATTCTTTGAAGAAAATAGTCCGCTATTGCTTGACGAATTTATAGATAGAAATAAATGAAAATTTCTTCATATATGCAGTTACCATGTTATCTTAAAAGAAATTTATGTTCTGCAGAAATATATTGCATTTCATGTGAGAAAATCAGCATATGCATGGTAATAACATGGTAGTCTTTTTTATAATCACACAATTTGTTTGATTCCTAAAAAGAAATGTTACTTACCGATAAAATGCTAATCCATGGCATATATTGTAAACTTATTTATAATATGAAAATGAAATTTTTTAGTTTAGTATTGACTTTTTATATAACTGAACATTAAATAGAAATAGAAAACATTAATAAAAAACATTCGGCATGTTCCTAAAACACCCGAGACACTTGATCTTGGCGATTTTTTAACACGCGCCAAGCACCCACGAGCGCCAACCGAGTTTTCAGCAACCTACAGATTCTACCCAATCACAATGCGCGTTTTTCAAGAGACGATTCGATAATTGCACAATTCTAGGTCTATTCCGTTTCTTTGAGAATTTGTTTGTATACGTAAAACTATTTACTTTCTTATATCCCGTTTAATTTTTTGTAACTTTATACATTTTTCGATGTCTTTTTTTTTTTTTTTTTTTTTTTTTTTTTGATAATTCTAGGAATTTAACTCTCCACTATTGCATATCTAAAAATGTTTCTATCTTTCCATAAATTTCGCTATGAGTTTTTGTATTTTTATGAAGTAACAATTTCGAATTTTAAATATTTTCCACTTCAGAATTTACGAATTTTACAAAAATTCCTGCCCCGATTTTTTAAATTTATCCAATTTTACACGGAAATTATATTTTTACAAAATATATCGCTCAGAATATTTAATTAACGCAAATTTTTCACTCAATTTTTTTTTTCTTTTCGGATTTTTTTTTTTTATTTTTACAAAGTTTATAATAACTAATTTTACAAATTTTTCGATTTTTAAAAATTGTCACTCCAAATTTTTCAAATTCTACAAAAATTCCTGTCCAGATTTTTCGAATTTTAAGTATTTTCCACTTCAGAATTTACGAATTTTACAAAAATTCCTGCCTCGATTTTTTAAGATTTATCCAATTTTACTCGGAAATTTTATATTTTTACAAAATATATCGCTCAGAATATTTCATTAACGCAAATTTTTCACTCAATTTTTTTCTTTTCGGATTTTTTTTTTATTTCTACAAAGTTTATAATAACTAATTTTACAAATTTTTCGATTTTTAAAAATTGTAACTCCACATTTTTCAAATTCTACAAAAATTCCTGTCTATATTTTTCGAATTTTAAATATTTTTCACTTCGGAATTTACGAATTTTACAAAAATTCCTGTCCCGATTTTTTGAGATTTATCCAATTTTACCAATTTTATGAAAGGATACTTAAAAATTCACAGAAAAGAACACAAGAACAAAAACTGTTCAAACAAGAGGACGAAATTCGAACTTACCCACAAAACAAAATTCCTTTGAAAAATCAACTTAAACTAAAATATACAAACAAAATTAACACTAAAAAAATCTTAAGTAAAATCAAAAATTCAGTACTAAAAGTTACAAAGCTCATGCAATCCGCAAACCCTTTCTGAAGAAATCTAACCTTCGAAGCAAAAAAAAAACCAAAAAAAGAAAAAGATTTTTTCCCCTTGCCAGATGCCGAAATATCCAGCAGACGATTTCACAACTTGCTAACTAATATCAATCCCTCATTTCTATTTTTTAAAGTACCTTTCTACACAGAAAAAAAAAAAATTGTTGCTCAAAAATCGGCGCTAAACAACTATTTCGAGTTTCTTAAAATTACAAGAAATCAATTACAGAAACACATAGCATTAATTTCTGCAAATTTAATTAAGAAACTTTTTTATTCATATATTTTACGGAAATTCTTCATTTAAATTAATTGTGCATGTAATTCATTAAATTAATGGTACAATAATTTCATAAAAATTTCTGCACCACGGCAAACAAATGCATAGAATTTTAACGATTTTCTATTATTAAACATTCAACTGATTCAAAGTATGTATTAGCAATAACTAATGCTATAAAAATATTAAAATTTCAAACCTACAAAAGAAATATATATCCACTGAACTGAATAATAAGAGGGGGGGAGGGGCGGAGGGGTAAAACGAAAGTTTCCTCCCCTCTGTCAGATTTCAGATTCTCTGTTCGCAATGTCCAAAAAGTGAAATTTATTCCTTGAAACTGTATGTTGCCCAGAGATGTAATATAGGATATACGGCGTATACTTTTTGGAACTTTTAATAAAACACCGTGTGTTTCTCAAGAAAGCTATAGTACATACACTCTAGGATACACACTGTGCCTTGAGCGCATACCCTCTGCTTAGAGTGTGAGGTCTCTGCTTTTCTTACGACTACACCACTGATGTTGCATCCCCCACAGGGGGGGACACCAAAAACTCTCAATTAGAAAAGAACCTCAATTCAACACTGTTTTCTTACTTAAAAATTCAACTAAAACACCAACTAACGCATTAATACAAATACGCTTCATTTCTAAAATTTATTACGAAAATTAAACAGAAATTTCATTTACAGCAATTAAAAATAAGAAATAATTTAGTCATAACATCGTTAAAAAGAGCTCAATTAGTTATAAGGATAAAGTAAAAAACGTAAATTTCCTCTAAAGTTTATATAAAAAATGTGAATTTCGGCAAAAATTCCAGCAAAAGCTACAATTTAGTCAAAAATAGCCAAAAATATGAATTTAGTGCATAAAACTCGCTACATTGGAATCACTAAAATGCACGAAACTCGTCAACGCCGCAGTCACTAACGTGTGTATGAGCGCTTCGCGCCCATTAAAACTAAAAAAAACATCAGTGGATCCACGAAACTCGTTGTGCAGGAATCACTAAAATGCACTAAACTCGTCAACGCCGCAGTCACTAACGTGTGTATGAGCGCTTCGCGCCCATTAAAACTATAAAAAACATCAGTGGATCCACGAAACTCGTTGTGCAGGAATCACTAAAATGCACAAAACTCGTCAACGCCGCAGTCACTAACGTGTGTATGAGCGCTTCGCTCCCATCAAAACTAAAAAAGCATCAGTGGATCCACGAAACTCGCTGTGCAGGAATCACTAAAATGCACGAAACTCGTCAACGCCGCAGTCACTAACATGTGTATGAGCGCTTCGCGCCCATTAAAACTAAAAAAACATCAGTGGATCCACGAAACTCGTTGTGCAGGAATCACTAAAATGCACGAAACTCGTCAACGCCGCAGTCACTAACGTGTGTATGAGCGCTTCGCGCCCATTAAAACTAAAAAAAACATCAGTGGATCCACGAAACTCGCTGTGCAGGAATCACTAAAATGCACGAAACTCGTCAACGCCGCAGTCACTAACGAGTGTATGAGCGCTTCGCGCCCATTAAAACTAAAAAAACATCAGTGGATCCACGAAACTCGTTGTGCAGGAATCACTAAAATGCACTAAACTCGTCAACGCCGCAGTCACTAACGTGTGTATGAGCGCTTCGCGCCTATTAAAACTATAAAAAACATCAGTGGATCCACGAAACTCGTTGTGCAGGAATCACTAAAATGCACAAAACTCGTCAACGCCGCAGTCACTAACGTGTGTATGAGCGCTTCGCGCCCATCAAAACTAAAAAAACATCAGTGGATCCACGAAACTCGCTGTGCAGGAATCACTAAAATGCACGAAACTCGTCAACGCCGCAGTCACTAACATGTGTATGAGCGCTTCGCGCCCATTAAAACTAAAAAAACATCAGTGGATCCACGAAACTCGTTGTGCAGGAATCACTAAAATGCACGAAACTCGTCAACGCCGCAGTCACTAACGTGTGTATGAGCGCTTCGCGCCCATTAAAACTAAAAAAACATCAGTGGATCCACGAAACTCGTTGTGCAGGAATCACTAAAATGCACGAAACTCGTCAACGCCGCAGTCACTAACGTGTGTATGAGCGCTTCGCGCCCATCAAAACTAAAAAAACATCAGTGGATCCACGAAACTCGCTGTGAAGGAATCACTAAAATGCACGAAACTCGTCAACGCCGCAGTCACTAACGTGTGTATGAGCGCTTCGCGCCCATTAAAACTAAAGAAACATCAGTGGATCCACGAAACTCCCTGTGCAGGAATCACTAAAATGCACGAAACTCGTCAACGCCGCAGTCACTGACGTGTGTATGAGCGCTTCGCGCCCATTAAAACTAAAAAAAAACATCAGTGGATCCACGAAACTCGCTGTGCAGGAATCACTAAAATGCACGAAACTCGTCAACGCCTCAGTCACTAACGTGTGTATGAGCGCTTCGCGCCCATTAAAACTAAAAAAACATCAGTGGATCCACGAAACTCGCTGTGCAGGAATCACTAAAATGCACGAAACTCGTCAACGCCGCAGTCACTAACGTGTGTATGAGCGCTTCGCGCCCATTAAAACTAAAGAAACATCAGTGGATCCACGAAACTCCCTGTGCAGGAATCACTAAAATGCACGAAACTCGTCAACGCCGCAGTCACTAACGTGTGTATGAGCGCTTCGCGCCCATTAAAACTAAAAAAACATCACTGGATCCACGAAACTCGCTGTGCAGGAATCACTAAAATGCACGAAACTCGTCAACGCCGCAGTCACTAACGTGTGTATGAGCGCTTCGCACCCATTAAAACTGAAAAAAAACATCAGTGGATCCACGAAACTCGTTGTGCAGGAATCACTAAAATGCACGAAACTCGTCAACGTCGCAGTCACTAACGTGTGTATGAGCGGTTCGTGCCCATTAAAACTATAAAAACACCAGTGGATCCACGAAACTCGCTGTGCAGGAATCACTAAAATGCACGAAACTCGTCAACGCTGCAGTCACTAACGTGTGTATGAGAGCTTCGCGCCCATTAAAACTAAAAAAAATCAGGATCCACGAAACTCGCTGTGCAGGAATCACTAAAATGCACGAAACTCGTCAACGCCGCAGTCACTAACGTGTGTATGAGAGCTTCGCGCCCATTAAAACTAAAAAAAATCAGGATCCACGAAACTCGCTGTGCAGGAATCACTAAAATGCACGAAACTCGTCAACGCCGCAGTCACTAACGTGTGTATGAGAGCTTTGCGCCCATTAAAACTAAAAAAAAATCAGTGGATCCACGAAACTCGCTGTGCAGGAATCACTAAAATGAACGAAACTCGTCAACGCCGCAGTCACTAACGTGTGTATGAGCGCTTCGCGCCCATTAAAACTAAACTAAAAAAATCGTTGGATTCACGAAACTCGCTGTGTTAGAATCCCTAAAATGCACAAAACTCGTCAAACCTGCGTTAACTAACGACACTAAAACCGTAAAATTCTCTGGAAGCTCAAAAGTGGCATTGAAGAAATTTCTAAAATGAGCAAAATTGCGGTTATTAATGCAGATATCCAACTATTAAAATCTTTCTAAATTTGTACGAAAATACGAGATAAAATTTCGAAATATTTTTTATGTATTTATGGTACATAAATATTGCGCGAATTTTTAAGTAAAAAAGAAAGTTTTTCTGATATAGTAATTCGCTTTCAGTAACATTAACAAGTCATCTCAATTTTTAAATGAAATTGACAAATCATAAATCATTGAATATTTATTTCGAGAAAAGCGTATCCTCAATATATTCGTCTGCCATACCGCATATTTTTTTTTTCCAAATGTATGGTATTTTTTTATTAAAATAAACAATATCTTTAAAATAACACGAAAAAAAGGCCGGGAAAATAGTCATAGTACATATATAATGCAATCTCCTCTTTTAATTTAAACAATAATAGACTGATCTAACAAAGACATTTCATAAAAGCCCACCAAACGAAAGATAAGAAACCGTGCAATCCGGTTAAACCGATCAGAATTCCTGAACTAACAAACTGTGGGCGTGGAAAGAATTCAGAAAACGATCCGGTAACAAGAAAAAGCCATTTATCGCCTTGCCAAATTCAACGATGCCAAGTGTCTCGGGTGTATTAGGATCATGCCAAACATTCTTTTTTAAAGATTATAATGATTGGAACAACTTTAAATCTAAAATAAAACATTATTAATTATTATTATGAACAGTAAAGTACTAAATCATGTAAAAAAATATAATAATAAAATGGATAACACTTTAGATAAACATATTTATAGGATTTTTTTTTTTTTTTCTAAACAAAGTGGGTTCTTTTTTCTTCCATTTCAGTATTTTTATTTTTATATTAGCTACCCTGGCACGTTTGGTGAAGAGAACACCAAACGAAAGGTTGCCTAAAAAAGACATATTTTATTTCTGAATAACGCTCAATTTTTAAAAGCATCAGGCAAAGGCAAGCATGCTACTAAATCGAATGATCTTATAACTTTAATTCAAATGCACTAAGTCTTCCATATTTAATAATACTATTTAATTTAGTTTACAAAAATATTAATCAGGTCTTCTAAATTAATTTCAATAAACAGAACAAATTATCTTCGCAAATAAACTAATTAAACTATTTCTACGATCTCAGATTACAACGTGACACCGGACGCCGCGCGTCGATCGATTTGCAAGTAAATAAACCGGTCCGAAAGTTGAGTTGTGTGTCTATTCCAGGGGAAACAGACCATGGAGTCAGAAATGCACTGTAAGAGCTTGAAAAAGAAATCATAAGAATTCTTAATAAATAAAAAAATAAAAGTATATTATTCTTTTGGTGTTAATCTTGCTTTTTATGAAATAAACGTGGAAAAATGGAAGTCATGTCCGATATGGAATAAGGACAATTTATGCAATGAGTAAGGAATAAACCCACCCTGTATTTTTAAGCTCGAATTATGGGCGCCATGAAAAAGAATGGAAAGCCACTGTCCCTCCCTTGATTTTTAAATTTTCTTTTTCTTCGATTTTGAACAACACAATTTTTTTCGAGTAATTTAAAATAAAAGAGGAACTAAAATTATTCAGTTATGAAGATGGGGGGGGGGGGCAGGAAGCAAGGGAGATCTATTGTCCCGCCCTGGATTTTAAAAAATTAATTAATTAAAATTTCCTTGTCTCTTACTTTCAAAAACATAATGTGAATTTTTCGAGTAAATTAAAAACTTAAACAGAAAAGAAATAAAAACATTTCAGTGAAGGGGGGGGGGGGGGTGAGACACATCACCCCTTCCTGGGTTTTGAAATTTAATTAGTAATTTATTTATTTTTTTAATACGATCTACAAAAACATGATTTATTCTTTTCCAGTAACTTTTAAAAAAAAAATAAATAAAAAAGAATTTTCTGTTAGGCGAAGGTAGCATAGGTCAGCCATTGCCCCTCCCTTAATTTTGAAATATAACTAATTTTTTCCCCCATTTTTGAAAAACACAGTAAAATTTAATCTTTACTCTTAGCTTAAAATGAAAGAGGAAATAGGAATATTCTTTGTTGCTAAAAAGGTAGAAGAGAGCTTGTCCCTTCCTATATTTTAAAATTTAATTTTTTCTTTCTTTTCATCTATTTTTAAAAACGTAGAAAAAATTCTGCTTCTCAAATAACTTAGAATTAAAAAAAATTAAGAAATTTTCTATTAAAAGGGCGGAATGGAGCGATGAGAAGTTCATATTGCCCCTGCCTGTCTTTTAAAATGTTAATAAAAATTTAATTTTTCTTTTCAACTTTTGAAAAAAAAATTATTTAGAATAACTTAAAGAAACAAAGAATTTTCTGTTAGGGGAAGGAGACATTAGGTGGGAACCATTGTTCCTCCCTTAAATTTAAATATTAACTTTATTTTCTTTATCTTATAATTTAAAAAGAACTAAGGATTTTATGTTAGGATGAAGGAAGCATATGGGATAGATATTTCTCCTGCCTAAATTTTAAAATTTAATCATTTTTTTTTTAAATTTAGTAAAATTTATAATTGTCAAGTTACAAAAAAAAAAAAAAAAAAACAGGAACTAAAAAAAATATCGTTAAGGAGGTGAGTAGTGTGGGAGGTCCTTGCTTCGATTTCGAAAATATAATTATTTTTCTCCGATTAAGGAAAATTACGGTTAACTGGAAATATCAAGTTTTTTTTTTTTCTCTCAAATTTATGATTATAGAAGGACTTTACAAAAACTACAGAATTTTTGCCGTTTATAACTCACGGAATATTTGAAATAAATAACTACAAAAACACCAAACTCTAGCCACAAAAAAACTGAAGTATTTTTAGAGTCGAGATTGCACTATAGAAAATCTATTGTCAACGGTAGAAAAACTTCAAAATCTCTTCACTTCTATAAAAAAACTGCAGTTCATTTTTAGCTGGGAATTATTTTTGAATATCTAGTAATATTTGTGAGTTTCGAAGACTCTGTTGTTCTGAAGATCTGTAAATAAATTATTTTCTACTTTTCTAAGAAACAAGAGTTGGAAGTTGTCTAACCATAAGATCAAAAGAACCCAATATACGCAACAATATATATACATACATATGTGTATGTATGTATAACACTGGTGCCCGTCTTGCCTTGTTTTGAAAATTTGCACCAAATAAGGGGAAAAAAATCTGACTGAGTTTAGCTGTGGTACTTAAATAATTACTAGCATTTCTATAAGTTATTGATTTTTTTTTCAAAGTAAAGTTTATGCTTTGTTTTTTTCTCATTAAAAAAAATCTGACTGCAATATGCCCATTAAATTTAGTGAATGTTCCACATGCTTCATTTAGCTATTTAATTATGGGCATTTTTTGCTAATATAACGAATCTCTTACTTTTGTTTTCAGTAATTTAATTCACAACAGATTTATTTTTGTACAGTATAAAATAAATAATTTTTCTCTTCACATTTCCATTTTTTCTTTTGAATGCTTATATATTAATTATTTGTCTTTAAAAAATGTTCAAAACCTTGTATTTCCTTTCTTTCAATAAATTTAGTCAGTGTAAATATCTTTTGACAAGTTTAAAAACACAAATGTTTAACAGAACTTAAATTTTTTCTATAGTCTGAAAGAATTAATTGCACCTGCCTTGAATAAACACCTTCTGATAAAGGCAGGGTAATGTTCTTTAGTAAAAGCAGCTGTTTTGAAATCTATTTAATCAAATTATTGTCATTCTGTTGTACCTTATCATAGAAGAATGATCTAACATTTACTGTGCTACTAAATATATATTCTGATTTTTACATATTTTATAGTTTGTGATATGTATAAATATTTTTTTGCTTTATTGTTTTAATATGGGGCCTGATATTAAACCTTCTACTAGTCTTTAGGCTTGCAGTATTGGAATATAGACTAGTTCAGAGTGTCACAAAACTAGCTATACAAATAATAGTGAAATAACCCGTAAAGCATGGTGACGTTACTGCAACGTCGTTGTGAAGTCACATTGTGACTTTGTGACCATCGATTGTCGACGTGACATCACGTGACGTCGAGGTGAAGTCACAGTGACTAAAATGTGAAGTCGTTATGGCCGTTTTAGAGCTCTTTTGTGACGTTTCACGAAGTGGTCACAATGTGACGAATTTGTGAAAAATGTGTCATTTGTGACTAATTTGACATTAACATTGTGACGAAACTGTGTCAAAAACGACGATATTTAAATTGCCAGAAACATGTTTTTTAAAGTAAATAACATGTTTTGAAGGATATTTATAAATTTCTAAAGATTTTTAAGAAAGTCACATCTCAGTCACAATGTAACGTCACTGAGTGGTGGCATTTTGGTCACAGATCTGATGTGACCAAAGTGACTCACTGTGACCTTGCATGCTATTAGGGAAACTACATTCATAATCTCTGTGATCCAGAAAAATAAATTTATTACTTAGGACTATTGCATTTATAAAGCGAAAAAAATGTAAAAACCATAGAATTAACAAATATGACCATCACAGAATTTGGTTCTTAATGAAATATGAATTTTATCAATATAAATGTGCAGATCCATTTCAGCGGCATAAAAAGCAAGTGAAAAGGGCAGTTAATATTGGTTTATATACGGCCGAAAAAGTAAACCAAAGTTGAAAGTTATGATTATTTTTCCGAAATTTTGTGGGTTTATGAAAAAGGCTCTACACAAAAAGGTAAATGAAAATTCCATTTTTTTTTTTGTATCAAATAACATTAAATTCAATAACTCAAAGAAATTCCAGTAATTATTTAAGTACCACAGCTAAACATAGTCAGATTTTTTTTTCCTTAATTGGTACAGATTTTCAAAAATAGGCAAAATTTGGTACTCTTCGGTTAGACTGGCATCAGCGTTATATATATATATATCAATATACAGTGTATATACCGGGTGTCTCAAAAATTACTGATGGATTTTAAAATTCAATAACTTGCAAACGGTGACAGCTATTTAAAAATTATTTGCAGGAGGGTTATGAATAATGTCAGGAGTTTTTTACCGTAATTTTTTATTTTAGTTCGCATCTCAAACAATAGGTGGCGCTGACGGCGATTGAAGGCAATGTGATCAGTGCTGAGTGAAGCGTCGACCTAGCCTTCAATCACCGTCAGCACAACCTATTGTTTGAGATTCAAACTAAAATAAAAAATTACGGTAAAAATCTCCTGCCATTATACATAACCCTCCTGTAAAAATTTTTGAAATAGCTGTCACCGTTTGCAAGTTATTGAATTTTTAAATCATCAGTCATTTTTGGGACACCCGGTATATACATATGTATGTTTGTAATACATCTGTACTTATATGGGTGATTCTCAAAATAGGAGACAATTTATGTCTTTCGGCATACAAAAAAAAATTGAGAGGTTTTCTGTCATGTTTTTATATTTAGATATGTTTGTCTTAATATTATTCATTATTTGTACTCAAAAATTACTCATTTTTTAGTTAAAAACACATTAAAATAACAGAATAAATGTTCAAAATGTCATAAGCATGGATGTCCACAGCAGCTGTGCCTTGTGTATACTAGCATTTTTCAAGAGTTAATATCAGTTTATAAAATAAAACAAATGTTATTCTTTCTTTAAATTAATCAAGGAGAGGATTTATCCAATAAATTTCTTTTTAAAAATAAAATTATAGTATATAAAAAAAGAATTAAAGTTTGTCCTCCATATTCTATTTTCAAAACAAGATCATACTATAAGAGCTGGTTATTAATCAAAATTTCATTTTCACATATGCCAATAGTTTGAAAATATAAAGTTTCTCCATGGCAACAAGTAGCCATTTTATCCCAGCCTGGAAATAGAAGCATGTATTTTAAGAATATAAGTTGAATATTAGGGGCGTACATCAATTGTATGTCATTAGAATGGATAATAATTTTCATGTTTATTTTATAGTTAAAATTTTTATTTTACTTGTTTGCATAGAACTTTTGTGTTTTAAAAAGCCCCAGAAAGGACTATTGCATTGTGATTATATTGTGGCTCATAATCTAATTTAAATTAAAATTTGTCATTAGCATGGACAAATATTAGTGTCATTAGCATGGACTTTCTGTCCATGCTAAAGACTCCTATGTGCATAAATGTAATCAGTGCTTATATTGTATCCTTTATAAAGTTTAATTTTACATATAAATTTAGGTATTACATATATTATCCCTAAAATATGCATTAAATCTGTCAGAAAATCACTAAGACTGCTTCTTACACTGTTAGTGTCAGAATGTTGTTCATGTAAACAAAGTTTGCTCTTTGGTAATGTTTTTATTCTCCTTATATGTATATATGTAAAAATGGAAACTATTTGTTGGAAAGGAAGGCTAATAAACGTAGAAAAAAAAATATTTAAACAGAAAGAAAAAAAAATTCTTAATATATTTATTCCATGCAATTTGTTTTGACATTAGCATGGCTCAAAAAATTCTAATTATTTTTTAAGTTAATTTTTAAATATTTAGCTCTGCTGACTACACGTAAAGTATGCCTGATGCTATATTAATAACACCTATTTTTTCAGAAATTTTGCTAACAGTAATTTTTGTAAGATTTCACTTTTGAAATTGTCCCCTATTTTGAGAATTACCCATATAGATCTATGTACATATACAGGGTGTATCTAAACTACTGGGCAAAACATTAAGGGGTAATAGTACGCATCAAGAAATATAATATTAAATGAGAAACTAAGGATCCCAAACGTCTTCCGAAGGAGATGGGCGCCATCAAAGTTTAGGGTCCAAAATTTGAAATGATTATAAAAAACGGAAAAATTGGTCGATTCGTTTGCGGTTTTCACGAAAACTATTATTTATATCAGTATTGTGTTGAAAATAAATTATAAAGTTAAATTTCAAAAAATGCCGATAGCGAGCGCTTTAGACTTTGGAGTGACAAGCAACTATTTTTACCGCTATTTTTTGCACCTCATTAAATTTTTTTAGAAGTTTAGACATAAACTTAAATTTTGAGCTTAAAATCTGTGGTTAAGTGGCTTAACCCTTTCCGGCGCGAAGTAACTTTAATTGAAATAATTAGCTGCCACCAGAATTTATAAACGAATTTATTAGAGAATATGAACTTGCTTATTTTCAGGCATTTTATCAAAGGAAAGTTTTAATTAAATATTCTTGGTGCCAGTATAATTAAAATTAGGTGTCCTTTTTAAGGGACACCGCGCCGAAAAGGGTTAAACTGAACTGTGTTCAATAAGAGTGGGTAGGTTCAAATTTCAAATGATTATAAAAAACAGAATAATTGGTCAATTGATTTGCGGTTTTCACTAAAACTATTCTTTATGTCTGTATTATCTTGAAAATAAATTATACAGATGAATTTCAAAAAATGTCGATAGAGGGCGCTTTAGAATTTGGAGTAACGTACAACTATTTTTTACCACTATTTTTTTAATCTCATAATTTTTTTTCTTTGAAGCTTAGACATAAACTTAAATTTTGTGCTGAAAACCTGAATCGTTGAGAGTGGTTAAGTAGCGCTAACTGAACTGTGTTCAACGGTTGTGAGAAGGTTCAAATTTTCAAATGAATATACAAAAGGAAAAAATTGCTCGATTCGTTTGCAGTTTTCGATAAAACCATTCTTTATGTCAGTATTTTCTGGAAAATAAATTTTAAAAATAAATTTCCAAAAATTCCGCTAGAGGGCGCCTTAAATTTTAGAGTAACCAACAACATAATTTAACTGTTATTTTTTGCATCTAATTTAATGCTTGCAAAAGCTTAGATTTAAATTTTGAGCTCAAATTCTGAATCGTTGGGAGGGGTTATGAAGCGCAAACTGAACTGTGATCAGGAGTTAAAAAGTTACCCTGCCCATCCTACGAACACGGTTCTGTTTTTCGCTACTTAATTACTCACAACTATTCAGATTTTGAGCTCAGAATTTAAGTGTAAGCTTTTAAAACATTTATTTAGATAAAGAAAAATAACGGTTAAAAATAGTTGTTGGTTACTCTAAAGTTTAAGGCGTCCTCTAACGGATTTTTTTGAAATTTATCTTTAAAATTTATTTTCAAGTAAATACTGATATAAAGAATGGTTTTAAAGAAAACCGCAAACGAATCGACCAATTTTTTCGTTTTTTATAATCATTTGAAATTTGAACCTCCCTACCCCCATTGAACACAGTTCACTTTGCGCTACTTAACAACTCTCTGCGATTCAGATTTTCAGCTCAAAATTAAAGTTTATGTGTAAGCTTTAAAAAAAATTAATGAGATGCAAAAAATAATTGTACGTTACTCCAAAGTGTAAAGGAGTCTATTGATATATATTTTAAATTTATCTCTATAATTTATTTTCACGACAATACTGACATAAAGAATAATTATAGTGAAAATTGCAAATCAATTGACCAATTTTTCTGTTTTTTATAATCATTTGAAATTTGAACCTACCCACTCTCATTGAACACAGTTCAGTTTGTGCTACTTAACCACAGATTAAAGTTTATGTCTAAATTTCTAAAAAAATTAATGTGATGCCTAAAATGACACTAAAAAATAGTCGTTCGTTACTCCAAAGTCTAAAGCGCCCTCTATCGGCATTTTTTGAAATTTATCTTTTTTATTTATTTTCATGACAATACTGACATAAAGAATAGTTTTCGTGAAAACCGGAAACGAATCAACCAAATTTTCCTTTTTTTTATAATCATTTCAAATTTTGGACCCTAAACGTTGATAGAGCTTATCTCCTTCGGTAGACGTTTGGGACCCTAGATTCCCATTTAATATTATTTGTCTTGATGTGTACTATCACCCCTGAAAGTTTTGCCCAGTAGTTTAGATACACCCTGTATATAGATGTACAAATGTTCCCCTTAATTGGGTCAGATTTCCAAAACAAGGCAAAATTTGCTACTTTTCGGTTATACGAGCGCCAGTGTTATACATATACATATCAATATATTGTATTTATACACACATAGGTACATGTATAATACGTCTGTATTTATATAGATCTATATATATATACATATGTAAAAATAACACATGCATCCGACTAACTGGAAAGAACCCAAAATTTTTGCATAAGCCATGCGAAAGACATCATTTTTATTTCATAGAAAGAAAGCCCAAAATGTAAACTTTTATTTAAAACTAAAAGAAATTGGAAATTTCATTTGCCTTTTTGTGTATAGCCTTTTTCGTGAAGTCACAAAAATTTGGAAAAATAATCATAACTCTCAACTTTGGCTGACTTTTTTTAATTCTAAATATTTCAAATAATTTTTTTAAATATTTTTTTTATTAAAATCTGCATTTTTTTATATTTTTATAGTTAAATTTTTAAGAAGATTCATGTTTTAGATCAGAGAAGTAATTGTTTAAAGATGGAATTGCAATCTCAAAATACAGACTTAGAAATGTGCGATTTGAGAAAAACTCAAGAATTGGACCCTCCATATCTCACAAACAATGAGGTCTGGGAAGGAAAAATTTCTGATGGAATCATTTCATGATAGAATTAGTGTGTACACAAAGTTTCATCCAAATCCGTGTGGGTCGGGTTACAAATCGTGAAAAAATTGTTTGAATTGACATGTAATGACCCGATGGGGATTTCGACAATATTCTATGTGACCACCGTTCTCTTGCACTATTCCTTGCATACTTTGAACAACATTTTCTGCGTGCGAGAATAACATGTCACATGGAATAGCCCTTACTGGTGACTGGATCTTTTGTTTTTTTTACTTGGAATCTTTTTTCCCTTTGTTTAAATACACCTCTTATAAATTTTAAAGCAGTTCCGTTGAGTCTAATTAGCTACAGATACTAAATAGCAACAAAAACAACAAAAAAATCACCCTGTGTTTAATTAGTTAAAATATTTAAAGATAATAATTCAGTTTTTAAAAGTAATTAAATACATTCTTTTTTTGAATAAAGTATTTTTATTTTCTTATGCCAGTACAAGAAGAAAGTATTGGAATAGGTCGGATTTTCGAATTATGGTATTCGATGGTTTTATGTGCTTTAGGGGGTCAGAGATTCCAAAGAACATATTTTTACAAATTGTCAGCCTGTGCGTCTGTGACTCTGTATGTGACATAAATTTTGTGGGTGTTCGATATCAAGAACTAATCCACGCAATTTGATAGAAAAATACATTGAGATAGTCCCTGATATGAGTTGATGCTGATTAGTTTTTTCTATAAATCGCTCTACAGTTAATACTCCTATGCCACATTTTTTTTTACTATTCACATATCTCAGTAACTGATGCACGGATTTCTACCAAGCTTCAGATTCGGTTAGTCCTTAATGAGAATTAATATTTTTTACAATTTGGTGTAACTGGCTCAACGGGTGACGCTGCTATGTTCCATATTTCACGTTTTCCACAATAGCTTTATCTCAAGAATTAATGCACGGATTTTCTTAAAATTTCAGTTTCAGTAAATCCTTCATATGAACTAGCTTTTTTTACATATTGGTGTCCATATCCCACGGGTGGCACTGCGATGTTGTTTTTTCCTGCAATAGCTCTATCTCTGGCATTAATTCACGATTTTTTTTTTAAATCAGATTTCAGATTTAGATATAGTGTGGTAAATATTATTGATCTTCATGTTTGGGTATAAATCCCCCAACAGGTAGCGTTTTTATATTGCAATTTTCCCGATATCCACTTCAAGAACTAATACACGGAATTTCATGTTTTTAGAATTCGCATGAGGATCATAGATTGTCATTTAATTTTGGCATTATTGTAGTTAATTTTGAAGTAATAATATGCATGAGATAGAAGAAAGTATTGGGATTACCACATACAAATAGTTTAATTTATTTTTTGTTCGTTTATTTTAATAGCAAATATTAATAAATAAATAATTAAATAAATAAATAGGAAATTTATTTATCAAAGAAATTTATATAATGTATTTCCTCATTGGATTACATGACAGAAGATTGTAACACAAAATTAAAATCTTTATTTTTATTATAAATTTTTAATTATCTCACTTAAATTATCACTTAATTATCTCACTCTTCTGATCTCACTTAAACAGAATTTTCTTCAGAGAAAAAATCTTTTTTCACGCTTCCATTTAAAACTGGGAAATCTGTAAAATAATTTGTAATATAATTTAGTAAATAGATATACGTACAGCATACACATCACGTTATTTTCTATTAAAAAGAATTCCATGATACAAATATAATTAACCGTAAATTGATATTTAATAAGATAATACAACGACTCTTATAATGAATTTGTAAATTTAATAATGTTTTCTAAATTGAAACATTCCTTATTGTTTGTTTTGATTAAAAAATGCAGTTTTCGATCTGCAGCAAATTAGAGATATTGATTAGGAAGGAAATTTATTGGATACGCGATCGGTGAAAAACAAGAAAAAATAATTTACAATTATGTTATTATTTTTCTTTATGCAAAAAAAAATTTAGTTCTTTTTAAGAATAACTAGAATTCTAATGATAGATTAAATTGAAAAAAAACGAATAATTTCACCATAAATGATTAACATTAGGATAAACTACTTTAGAACGCGTTAAAAATGCATTTTTTACTGTTGATAGTAATTAATTTAACGAATGACTTTTTCATTTATAATCCGTGTTTAACGTTTATCTATTCTAACGTTCTATATCTAGTTTAACGTTCCCTATTTCCTTATATTTTTTTAAAAAGATGGAATGAAATAAATTTCAAAAGTTATAATTGGGGTAAAGAAAAGTTATATGTAAAAAAAAGTGGTGCACAATGTTAGAAAGAAACTAAATAGGGCTAATATACAATGAAATTGACATTTTTTTTCTTTTTGTTTACATTAAAGTATTTTTAGAATTAAATAATAAAATACTCTGTATTTAAAGTTTTTCATAAAGTTATTTTGATAGTTTTGATTTTAGTAAAGGAATTACAATATTAGCAATATTAGCAATATTGGTACATTTTGTTATTGATTTTATTCTCTTTTGTATTTATATATTAACTTTAGAATTCACATAATTCTAAATTCATTAGAATTCGTTAAAAATTCATTGTTTTTCGCATTCCAAGTAATAAATTTCACAAATGGATTTTTATATATATATTCATTTTTAAATCCATTTCCGTATCTTGTTTAAAAAGAATTAATGTGAAATGAATTTGGAAAGTTATTATTGCGGTAAAAAGAGGTAATCTTCTATAATAAAAATTCAATACTGCAAAGATACAATGTAACTGACATTTTTCTCCTTTTGATTTAAATTATTGTATTCTGAAAATTAAATAAATAATAAAGTACCTTCTACACTGGAAAAAATCAAGTACTCAAAAATGAGTGAATCCATGTACTGATATCGAATTGAGTATGTATGGATCAAAACTGAACACATTCCTTTCTCAATTTCGAAACACCATAAGTTATCAAATCACAACAAGCAATAATTTTGTACCCTCTATTGGTTTATTCCATTTATGGCGGCATAAAATATGCTTATAAATGTAAATATTAAATTATGCACATCATTTTAAAATAACTTAAAAATTCTTGCAAATAATGCTTTTGTCATAAAAATGTTCCATATGGATATTTCGCTAAAAATTTTACTATTCTTTCTTAATAAATAGTCAGATAAACGTTTATAGTTAATAATTTTGGGCAAGAAATAATTATCAGCATAATTTTACTTTTATTTCTAAGTTCAGGGGGCAGTTCATAGCGATTTATATTTGAACACAACCAAGGAAACAAAAATGAGACGTGTGTTTCTCACTTTTGAGTAGATTTGAATGAGAGCTATTTTAAGTTTGTGAAGAACTAAAAACTCAGTACTTTTTACTAAATTCTGAGAACCCATTTTTCAGTGTATTTGAATTTTTTCATAAAGTTTTTTTGGCGAATTTTTTTTTCTTAATGTATTATAATAATAACGATGCACATATATATTTGTTGCTGTTTCTCACCTCATTCTCTTTTTGTATTTCTATACTCATATTAGAATTCACATTATTCTACATTCTTAATTTTATTCTATTCTACATTCACACTAATGGAGTTTATCCTCAACGCTTCAATTGGCTTTTCCACGTTAATAAATATTTTTCGTTTTTTCTTTAAATTAAACACATTATATACATCCGGATATGACAAAAAATGTATAAAAACAAGTGGATCAATGTGATCGCAAATGGAACAAAGGGTTTTGTTTGTTATTTCTTTTAAAACAACTTATCCTTTTATTAATAAATCAAAATTATTAATTTAGAATTATTTAATTCTTACATAGACTGTAGCATCAGAAAATTTAATTTAAAAATAATTATAATAGAAAATCATTTATTTTAATCAAATTAAAAATGTTAAAATAAATTATTTAAATAAATCCAAAATTCAATTTTTTTTATATATAAAATTAAAAATGAAAGTTCATGTCAGAATTATTTAAGTATTTTGGAAAAATATCCTCCTGTTTTCAAGCCAGAATTGCACCAAGCTTTAGAGAAGGATGCGTATTAATCAAACATTCACAACCTTAGTAATAACTGACCTGGAATCCTGCAACATGACTTCAAAAATTTTTGACGCATTCACATCCTGATTCTTGAATGAGTTTGCTAAACAGTTTTTCAGTTTTGCCAATCAGTTCGACAAAAACAGAATGCAGATTCCTTCCTCTAAATGCTGCCTTGATCGCATAGGTTTGCTGATGTCTCTATCAAAATTTGCAGATTTAATGAAAGTAGATAAAATTATGAATAAAAGTAAGTAAAATATTGCAAGGCTTAGCATAAATTTAAGGGGCACCAAACTGGTCGCCAGAGGTGGCTAGTAATTGTAAGGATCAGGAATTAAATAAATAAAAATAATAATTTAATTTGCGTGTCAAAACAGGTGATAAATATCATGCCATATGTTGAAATAAGAACATGATTAAGATTTTGAAATGACGGTATAATAAAATTGTTTTATATAAAATGTTATAAAAATATATATATATTTAATATTACAAAAAATTCTGCCGTAACTTTGTCTTGCTTTCAATATTCATGTTTTAAATACATTTTTAAATTGAAAGAAAATATTATTATCTACACTGGTTTAATGAAACTTGGAAAAACTTTGAAAAAAATACTCTTTAGAAATACGAAATAAATTTCTCTTAAAATAACGAATTCTTGAATAAAATTAAATTAAAAAAATCCCTAAAGAATCGGTCACATTAAAGAAATGCCCACACTTGAACGTCATGTATGTGCCTACGAATGACGGTTCATGTATGTGCCTACGAATGACGGTTAAATTACAATGCATAGACTTCATTTTACTATTATTATTATTATTATTATTATTAGAACTATTTACCCGATTACAACAATAAATATCGTTTAATATAATTCTTCTATTTCATTTATTACTCATTTATTAGACATTAATTTAAAAAAATACGAATTTTGTTTATACTAGGGGCCCTTGGTGACCAGTTTGCTATCTATTAAATGTATGTTAAGCATTGCTACATATTTGTTTTATTCATAATTTAATTTACTTCCTCAATCCTTTCCCAAAATTGTAACATAGCAGCGTAACCAATTAAGTAATTTACACCAAAATCTAATCTACAACAACTTATTTCAAGCTCTAACCGAATCTGAAATTTGTTTATAATCAGTGTATTAGTATTTGAGACAGAATAACCGCAGAAATTGTAAAAAAAAAACTGGATATAAGTGCCACGTGTTGAGCGATTTATTCTAAAAAATAAAGATTATTAATTTATATAAGGGAACAACTTAATCTCAATTTTTGTGAAAATTTGTGCATTAGACCCTGAGATAGAGCCATTGCGATAATCATGAATAATGCCGCATAGTAGCGCAACCTGTTGAGCGATTTATTCCAAAAAGTTTAGAATTTCAATTTAGATCAGGGACTAACTGAATTTGAAATTTTTTGAAAATCTTGTATAATTTCCTCAGACAGAGCTATTGCGATGATCATGAATAATGCCCTATAGCAGCGCCACATGTTGAGCGATGTATACCAAAAATTAAGCAAAATAAAAATATATCAAGAACTAACGGAATCAGAAGTTTTATGAAAATTCGTTATTGGTTCTTGAGATATAGAACTATAATTCTATTATGGAATAAATTATATTATGATTATAATTCTATTATGAAATGAATTCTATTATGAATATAATTCTGTTATGAAATGAATTCTATTATATATATAATTCTATTATGAAATGAATTCTATTATGAATATAATTCTATTATGAAAATTGCAAAAAAGTTATCTATCTGTTGGGGATATACATAAAAACTAATCAAATTTAATATATATTAAGGTCTGATTGAATATAAAGTTTTGTGAAATTGTGTGAATTAGTTCTAAAGAATGAGCGCCCCCAAAATTTATTTTACATACAGGCAGACAGATATTTTGTAAAAACGTGATATTTCGAATTTCTGTCCCTTAAAACGTGTAAATCCGTTGAAAACCAGAATTCCAAAATTTTCTCGAATCCAGTAGGTTTTTCTTCTAAAGTTAGAAGAAGATAAAAATACTTATTTATTTAAATTCGAGAAAAAAGCAATTTCAAAATACAATTTTTTAATTTCATCATAATCTTTTACAGTATCCTTTCGACATTAATATATCTGTGAAAATATTTATGCGAATAAAATGTGATTAAAAGGAAACTGATAAACATTCAAGCATCAATCAAACTATTTTAATTAAAATAAAATTATATCTAGTTGTTTAACTGTATTAATAATTCAATTAAAATAATGTTAAAAAAATCTTATTTTTTAATCTTTCATGGCATCAACTAAAAAAAATTGGATTTCTTAAAAAGTAAGAATGATAAGATTTACATTTAAGATAGATATATATGTATATAAATAAGAGTGGGATTTTGAAATAACATCATTTTAAATTATTTGGATAAATGAAATTGCAGATTACTACGTATGTTGGTTTAATTAAATGCACAAAATTCAACATTGAGGATTTATGGATCTTTAGATGTAAGTAAAAGATTTATGGTATTACGTTTCACATAGGAAATTTAAATTTAACACTATTGCTAAAAAAAATCCATATTCATTTATATTTCACATATTAGATTTTACTATATAAAAGAGGAATTCTGAAAAACCAAACTCTGCAAAATGTGTAAGATGTGATTAAATAAAAAGAGAAAAGGAGGTAAGCACCTATATCGGTAAATCAAAGAGTTTAAGTTGAAAATTCTAAAAAAGAATTCTTTCTTCTGGATCTAAGAAAGAATAACAGATTTACTTACGAAAAATGTTTTTCCATTTTAAAAAGCAAATGCCTATAAAGGAGAATAGAAGGATTAGTTGATTTCCTTTTAAATCCTCATATTTCATTCTACGTTGTACACATCTGAAAAACAGAAACAAAAGATGTACAATTATTTTAAAGTAGATAGAGGGCTATAATATCAAGTTTTCGAATATGGATATGATATGAAGTATGATGATGACACAAATGGATGTAGATTTAGGTTTCATTTCGCTTTAGGTGTAATTATTGAGGTTTTATAAAACAGTTTGCGTTTTATTTCATGATTAATAAAGAAAAAATGTAAAAGTGCCTTTTCAAGTTTTATATTTTTGTATGAGAATTTTTCTCTGGACTTACAAAATGATAGGTTATATTTATATAAAATATTTTTTAAAGAATATAATTCAACTGAGAATTTTTTATTTGAATTCTAGCTTATCCGCTTGGTGTGGCCAGCCCTATGTTCATACTTAAACCGTAAAATTGTGCTATTTATTTATTTAACTCGATTTCGTCTAACATACGTATTTGCTCACTGTATAAAAATGAGGTAAAAACTGCCAATTGTCGAAATTATTCTATATTTATTTCATAGTGTTGAAAAACTGTATGGGGTAATATGAATAAATAACATTTTTAATATCCCTCTTGTAATGAAAAAATTACTTAAGAGAGACGTAAGAGCTTAATAATGTACAATCCAAAAGCTTTAAAATGATATGTCACATGAATAAATCTATTCCTTCTTCATAGAAAGAATGCCTTCCCTAATACTCAGCGATCAATTATAAACACCACCAATCAAAGGAAGACGAAGAAATTTATTTTAAATGAGGTCTCCGTCAGAAAACAACATATAAAGGATAGTCAGTGTAAGGAACGCTACGCTTTAAAGAACAAAAAATGCTGCTAAAATTTTCTTTTTTTTTTTTGTATAGATTTTTTTCCCATGTTAATCGCTGTATTTTTAAAAATTGTTTATGCCTAAAGTGTCTGATTGACCACATTTGTAATTTTTTATCATTCTTTTTAAAAATGCAAACACGTCATTATGACGGGCTGTCTTCTAGTTATGGTATATTGTGTTTGTATTTATGTTTAGGTTAAAACAACGTTCAATAATATAATGTTTAGTAGTTCTAAATAAATACATTTCTTTTTTTTATGTTATTTGAAAAAAAAATACTGATTTTTATTAAAAATAAATAAATAAAAAGCAGTCTTTGAAAATCTAAGGCATGATTAAATTTAAAACCAAAAGATAAAAAGTATTTTGATCAACAAATTAAAGAATATAAAGGGATCGATGGAAACAAAATCTTCTCTCGTGATTTAATAAAAGATAAAAGGTTTCAAAACTATTTGCTGCTTTCAGTTCAAAAGCTGAAAAACGTAAGTGAAAAATAATAGGATTATTTCATGTTTTCAGTATGCACGCTTTATGTTACATTGTATAGTTCTAAAAACAGAAAAAAATGAAAGAATCATATTTTTTATCATTTTAGTTTTTTAGAAAAAAAATATTACATATTGGATGTTGATATTCAGACATGAAAAGAAAATGAAAACGGAAATAATAAAAAAGGAAAGAATGAGATAAAAGTGTATTATAAAAATCAATATATTTTTAAACTACGAAGGTATACATACAAAGTTCAATAAACAATAAACTCAAAAGTGTTTCTCACAATTTCGAAATGCTTTCTTTGTCTTTAATAATTAGATAAGGTAAAATGTGTTCAATGTTTTAAGTATTTTTTTAAAACAAACGATTCTCTTTCTTGCAAATATGAAGGAAAATAAAAAAAGATACATAACATTAACAATGCATTTTAAAAAGTAAAAGGTTTTTTACAAGTTAAGCATAACCGCCTTGGTCAATTCACAATAATTTCTTCAGTGTTTTCACAATTGCAAAATGCATTATTTATGCTTAGCAATCAGATAATATAATATGTATTCCATATTTATTTTTTTAAATTAAGATTCTTTTGTCATTTTGGAAACTTTAATTATAATATTTTCGAAGTACTTTCTTTTTAATAGTAACATTATACATTGAGTGTTGGTATTTAATGTGAAAGAAAATGAGAAAAAAAAATATATAGTTTTATTTTCCTGTGCATTCCTGTGCATTCTAAAAAGAATAAGGTAACTGCGAAAGTATTATCACCTTGGCCAATTCATAATAACCTCTTCATTCCGAAATGCGTTATTTTTAGTAATCAGAGATGATATTATATGTTCGAGGTTTAAAGAGGAATTTTGAAAAAGAAGTTTCTTTTGCTGCCACTTTGAAAACTTTCAGGATAACATTTATCACTCCTCTAGAATAATAATATTGTTTTTAAGATGCTATCGATTCTCACTCAAACAATATCAGATGCTTAATTTAAAAAAAAATAATAAAATTCCTTCCAGCACGGCCTACCGAAGGAGGTACATTTCACAGTTAAGAACTAATTTCACCGAAAAAAAATCAAGACTAGAGATAAGTTCTTTCAATAACAAGGAAGGTCTCCATACTGAGCATACTCAGATTTTTTTTGAGAAAAAAATACTAATTAAGCTACTCATGTATGTAATAAAGGATCAGTGAAAATTGGCGGCGGAATTCCAGAAGAAAACATGTAAAAAAATAAAATACTTTCGAATATTTGGCGTGAAAAGACAAAAGTGTCACACGATTTGGCGAGCAGCATTTTTCCCCGCAAAAAGCAAACGATTTTAATGCAACGAAACCGCGTAAATGGTGTTTGATGAATTTTAACATAAACAATGAGAGAGTTTAATATATTTTATACATATATATGTATATTAAATTGCATATGTATATATTATTTGTTTCTGTAGTTATTTAATTTACCACTGGAAAAAGGTATTTTCACATATAAAAAATTCTTATTCAGTAAAATTATTTTCCTACATTTAAGCGTATTAAAAAATAAAAGCTAAATGTTTCCATAGCGACAGAATCAAATTGACAATGCTCAAATAGACTTTGAATATGAAACAATTTTAGTTAATTTATATTTGAATTTCATTTCAAATCTTAAATTTTGATGATTAAATTTGAATTAAATACATATAAATATCAATATAACGAAATTATACTTAAAACAAACTAAAACTGACAAAAACAAAGATATTTAATTTATCTAAACACGTTGAACATGAAACTTTTATTTTTTAAAATGCATTTGACATTAAAATAAATAAATAAATAAATAAATTGCTTTTTATCGCCAAAATAAGATAAATCGCCAAATAACGAAATTTTCATCATTTTTTACGGACAGGGAACGGGGGTTCCGCCGAAATTTTTTTATAAACGTATATATCCTCATGCGAAGAACATTTTGTAATTTTTTCAGATTTTTCGGAGTATGTTCGTATGGAGACCTTCCTTGTAAGAATGAGTTCTACGTATCTAAACTTTTGTGAAAATTATAATGTACACGCATCTGCATCGGCACAAATATGGAATAGATTTAAAAATGTCAAAAACATATTTAAAGAACCTCAAAGTGATAAAATATGCCAATATTTCTACAATTTACTTTTTATCATGTTTTCAACACATATCCAGTATGATATTCATCTGTTGACTTCCATTTTATTTCCAATCTGACGTAACCCAACAAACACATAACTGATGGGCCACTAGAGGCATCGTTAGCGGTGGCCCAAAGTGTTTGGTAACGGCCCGCCATCTTTGGCCGTAACGGCTCCGTCAAAAAACTCTCACGCCGGCCAGAATGCGGAAACAAGATGAGGCCCACAAATGTGCCATAAACGTTTTTATCAAAAATATCAGACAGCCACAAACTGGCCACAATTATTCTTTTAAAGGCCATTAAAAATAAAGGCTGGCCAGGAGATCACCCTCACCCAGCCATTTGTGTTTGTAAGAATTAATATTTAAGCATAAATTCAAAATTTGTTCTATAAAAAATATTTGCTGGAAAATTATTTAAATGATAAACTGTCTTTGCATGTAAAACAAATGTATTAATAATCTTTATGTATACTTTTCAAAAAAGTTATAAATTTACAAATTTTTATCTTAAAATTTTTCAAAACATATAAGTTGAAAATGAATTTATTTGTTTATTATTTAATTATATGTTTTAAAATTTTACATTCGAGACACTTAAAAAATCATATAAATTTATTTACCTTGAACTTTTGCAAAAATTTTCAAATCACAACACTTGGCATAATAAATTTATTAATTTGTTTATTTATTCAATTATACATTTAAAAAAAATAATATGGTTTTTAAATCGTTTCATGTCATATACAATTAAAATTATTAATTGAAAAAAAATAAACTAATTAATTAATTCGCTATGCCAAGCATTCTTTTAAAATATTTTGAAAAAGTTCAAGATAAGTGAATTAGTAATTTTTAAGTTAACCTAAATGATTATTAATATATAGTATTTTTCAAGCAAAAGCATTTATCTTTTAAACAGTCTATCAATAAATATTCTTTATAGAATCGATTTTGAATTTATGCCTAAATAATATGTGTAATATTAAACTTAGTTATGTATGTTTTATTAAAAGATGTGCTTTTCTTTCTTTTTTCTGTTCTTTTTTCTTTTCTTTTCTTTTTTTTTCTTTCTTCTTTTTTTTTTTTCAAAACTTATTGAGAATTTTGTTGTCATTATTTTATTATATTTGCCCATTCATTAAAGTCTAATTAAATCATAAAGAAATAAGTGAAATATTTCTGAACCATCTTCATTTTATAAATACAAATTTTCACACAAGTATTATTAATAAAATAATAAATAATATAAAAATGCTATTTTAGGTTTACATATGTCCTTAATGACATTTTTTTAAATCCCTTTCCGTTTTTTTATTTTGTTTACCATCGAAAACCATTAGATTTCTCAAAGTTGATTAATCAAATTTCCAAATAATAATAATAATTTAAAGAAGAGTTTACGCAATGCATTCTAACATTTCTTCTGAAAAATAATTTTAGATTTTTTTTTAAATATCTTGGTTATTTTAATGAGTTTTTCTTCACTCTAATTTTCCTTATATTGTATTAAAATTACTCAGTTGTTTAATTTAATGACATTTTCCATAAGGAAAAATTACAATCCTATATCAGAGTGGATAAAAAAAAATCTTTTTCTTTCAAAGTCGCATTTAAAAAAATAATGTTAACATTAAATGAATTTATTTAAAATAATCTAGAAGAATTACGATAGTGATATAAATAAGTCGCAATGTTTAAAACTAGTTACTTTCTTTAAAATTACTAATTAAAACTTCAACAGTTGGGGGGAAAAAATAATAAAATCCATATAATGATACAACTGAATGAAAATTTTCAAAGAGTAATAATAAAAAAAAACAATTATCCTACCAAACAAATATACCTTTAAAAAATTCGAGTGAATTTGCGAATTCTTACATTTTGCGTCGTATAAATTCATAAAATGACGACTTTTTAACTTTATATACTTATTTTTTATAATTATATTATAAAAATACATTAAAATAGCACAGAAATATTTCAAATTAAACTTAATGAATAGGCAAAGAAAATATTCAGACTTACAATATTTTAGTGTAATCCCACTGCGAAATTTTTAATAATCGTGTAAAACTTTGATACAGAGTCCTCATAATCCAGTCAACATTCACGAAGTGATTTCATGCCATGAATGATACAGCAAAAATTTTGACCCCTGAATGTCACTGGTGGCGTCCTTGAAAAGATCCCTTCGAAACAAACCCTTTCTCATTCGTTCCCTCGCTCACGTGTAAAGGACTGGACACATAGCACTAACTTCTTGTGGTCAGGCTTCGCTATTTTTTATGTTTCGGGTCGGCGCTTTGATGTATAAATTGCTCTTTCATTGCATTGAATCTGACCTTCAAGAAAGAAATTAGACTCGAAATCAGTTGACAGCTTTATGACTGAAGATTGGGGAAGATAAACTTTCCCTTCCTTTGTCGATTCGCAGGGACGTAGCTTTAGGGGGGGGAGGGGTGTAAAATACATTCACACACACACTCAATTACATATATTGATATAATATTTTTTTATAGTTATATAGTTAAAGGTACCTATAACTATATAACTGTCTATTAACTATAAATCTGCCTAAGACATGTCTTAGACCGATTTTACTGTAAATATGAATTATATCTTATAAAATATTTAAAGATATAATCTATATTTATATAAATAACTTTTAATAGTGTTTTGTTTTTACAAAAGATTTCGTTCAGCTTTTAGATGACTGCCAAATTCCCTGTTCAACAACGCTAAACATTTATACAATTTTTGACTAATTTTAAAAGGGAAAAGGCATTAAACTGGCTAGTCTGATAACTAGAGCGATTTAAGTTTTCTATTTTCTTATAAATTAATAAATTATTTGATAGTAAGCGGTTGTGGTCACGTGACAACCGTTTTTCTTTCTGTCGTTTATGAACAAATATGAATTTAAATAGATGCTGTTATTAGATGTTTCTTCAAATTGGAATTCGTTCAACGTTTAAAGGGTTTTTCTTTAAAATAAAATTTTTTGTTAGTGTATCCAGTGTGACATATTGTGCTTTGTATATTAAGGAAAATATTTACAAGTGTATTTCATTCCAGAGAGTTTATAAAAAAACATAGATATATACATTTTAATACTTAATTTACAGAGAAGATAATTTTAAAATTATCTTCTGTAAATTAAATTATTCCTCCTATATAGGGAGAATTATTAGCACTATAATCTCTCCCTTGTCTCCGCGCTTGCAGATGCGAATAAATCAAAATACATTCTTTCTTTTTTTTTTTTTTTTTTTTTTTTTGATAACATGATTTTTTATTTTTTAGAATGATCTTTCATAAAAAAAAAAAAAAAAAAAATGTTTTGTATTACTAATTTTTGGGGGTGGGGACTGAACGTGGACTGTTTTAGGCACAATCTAAGGCCTTTTTCTGTTTTAATATTTATTTTAAATTATTTTACTATATTTTAAATATTTATTCATTTTTTTAACTATTTTTTATGAATAGTGAATGTAAAAGTGTGCCGGTGAAGAAAAAAACTTGGAATTCTGTATATATTTTGGGGACAATTCATTTTATATGTAAAAATATTTTCAAACTAAATAAAATATGTCATCTATTTTATTGTTTTAAATATAAATCTCGTAAATTATGCATATGCTTATTAAAACCCAGATATAAAGTAATTTTTGAAAGAAATGAAATTATACATTTTCTCTCTTATTTTTATTTTAAAATTTTTATACATTTTCTCTCTTAAAATAAAAATGCTGGTCAGTTTATATTAGCCCTCTGCTTTCTAGATGTTGGAGGGCCATTACCTTTTTGCCCGAAACCGACCTCTAAGAGTTTACCGGCAAAGTAAATGCAACAGTTCTGTCATTGCCGAGCCGTTAACGGCTCGGCGATAGCTGCCGCAATTAGCGGCGGCTCACTTGCGGTACAGCATTGTTTTTGTACAAATGGCCTTAACTCCTTTTGGCCACGACGAAACCAGCTTAAGGCCTTAAGTCGAGTGTTAGTGGGGAATATTCACCGTTTTTTTATTATTTGTCAAAATATTTGTTTCATTTTTATTTTTACGATGGAAAATTTGTCCCTTTTTCATTTGGCCAGTAGTTATTTCAAAACTATAAGTTTTAGGCGTGTATTTCCAAATATAAAAATCTTTTAGAATTTGTTCTTTATCACATGAAAAATCATTTGCGTTAAATTAGTTAATCTTTAAAAACTTATGAAAATCACGTATTTGTACGACACGCGAGTGATATATGTTGTATTAGGAAATGAATTGTTTATACTTTGATACAAGGACCATTCAAATAAAAACTGATTATTAAAAAAAGAATGTATGTTTTTTTAAAAATAAAGCATAATTACCAGAAATGTTACGGAGTTTATCGAACAGGAAGACTAGACGATTAATTACAGCTTTGAAAATACACTACGACAATTTCACCAACTCTTGCACTTCCTTATTCGACAACATAAAACCGACGTCCATGAAAGTATTTCTTCACATAGTTAAATCAGTGGATCATGTCAGTGACATGAGTGATCGCCATATTCAGTAGAAATATGACAATGAATTTTGCATGTTATAGCTTCCCTTGCCTTCAAAAATTGAATAATATCTGTCTGCTTTACCTTGTTTGTTTTTATCCCTAATGTTGAATGAACGCACTTTTCAGTGTGCTAAAATACAAAGAGCAAACGACAACTGTGATTACCTGTGAGATGTATTAATACATTTCTACACTGTTAAAAATCTTGTCCTAATTTGAACCAAATTTTGACGCTCAGTAGCTGCCACCATAAGATCGTATCAACATTTTGAGCTTCCTATTTTAACCTCGTTCCCACTGCTGGAATTATGCTTGAACAGGAGCTCCAAATATTGATTGAAGATTTTACACTCTTACAGTGGCAGCTATTGAAGACCAAAATTTGGTTCAAACTAGGCCAAGATAGTGTACCAACTCTCCAGAAGGAAGTTTGGATATGTTACAAGAATATTTCCAACATTGACGAGGAATATGTTCTATGGAGGATGATTTGTTTTCATTTGACTGCTCCTCATACTGTTAATCTAATTAATTTTCGGCGATTTATGTTAAATTAAACGTCAATTTAGTTCTTTAGTGCTAGAAAATGCTGAAAATTATTGATATTTAAAATTTTATACAATTAATTTTTTTAGCGAAGCAATTTTTTTTATTCGTTTACTTGTGTAAACAAACAAACGTTTTTGTAAATAAAACTGGTATAATCATGTTTTTGAAAAACTATATATTTCATCATTCTGAAAAAAAAAAAAAAACTGATTGAACGTAAATGCATTTTGAAATGCTAAAGACATCATTTGAAATATTTCGCAAATGGATTTATACATCTAAATCTAATGGTTGAAGAATTACTTACTAGTAACGTAAGTGAAAGCTTCTATAATACTACAAGGAAGGACGAAAACAAAATATAATAACACTTCATAAGAACAATTCTGTCGAAAGTCCTACCATCGATTAGCCTTTAATGTCAAAAAATAAATTGCTACTCATAATTTTCATATATTATAACCACAGGTACATTAACGATAAGGAATCAAAAAGAAAATATAATGATGTAGTAACTATTAGTTTTTTTCTGACGAAGAAAAATTTCATACCTTCTTGTTGATACGTAATTCCTTTGTAAACTTCGAAAAAAGTATTTAAAAATAAATCTGTACAGAAACTAGTGGATTTTTGTGTTAGTCTTATTTTCTACTACATCGACATTTTCCAATGAAACAAATACTTCTTTATGTTGCCTAATTGTTTATTTTATATTTGTTAAAATAATATGGTTGTTAAATTTTCTCTTATTTTTCCAAAACAGTATTTAAAAAACACATATTTATTGTATATATAAATGTGTACTTTTAAACAATAAAATGTGTTTTTACAGTAAGCAAAATATTAACATAATTCATTTTAAGTATTATTAATTCTTGTATGAAAGGATAGTGAATGATTTTGATATACGCTTGTAGGTTTGATTATATTGGTTATATTTTGATATACGCTTCTTATAAAGAAAATATAAAAGCTAATTTTCTGATGTGCAGTAACAGAAATAAAATACTAATATAATATAACTAGAATTAAAAAAGACAACTTAGTATCATCTATGCGAAAAGGAACCGTTAAATGTTTTAACGGTTGACTGTCGATTCCAGAAATGTATGTCATTTAACGTTCATCCTTAATAATTAAGGCCTGTTGGATTTGAAGTCAGATTACAACTATTTTTTTATTAGTTATGTTTAAAGGAAAATAATAATAAAGAAAATAAAAACTAACGAGATGAACAAATGTATCTTTGCAGTAAAAGTATGCTTAAAAAGACTTAAGTCAATGAATATCAAGATTCAAAATTGTTAAATAAAATTGACGTGCAAATGATAGGGTTTTAAATGTTGTCACCGCGAAATCATTGATGAGATAGAAATTTCTACATAAGTCTTATATAGGACGACTAGAGTGGATTGACCAGAGTGGAGACTTGAACTACCCTTCAGTTTTCATATTTAAAAGAATTTCATAGTTTTGCCAGTAGGTGACATCCATGGAGCTATGAAAATTAGGTAGTATCGATTTTTAACTTTTTTTTGTTTCCAAATTCCAAGTTAATAAAAAGTTTCTATTAGACATCACAACTTACAACAAAAAATTTTGGATTAAAAAATATGTTTAGGTCTCCCGTAAAGCCTAAAGTTTAGATATTTTACTTAAAAAGTAAATTTTTACAAAAATTTAAAAAAAAAACTAAAACACTCTTTTTCTAAATTGCAAGTTAAAATTTCACTAACAATAAGCACAAAAAAGATAGAAAATGTATTTCAAAAACTTAGCACAACATTTAGTCTCCCGCACAAGGCCTAAACGTCGTAAATTTCAGCCAATTTTTGAACATTTTTCATTGCTTTGATATTTGTGTTGTTGCTGGTTTAAAAATTAAATGCCACTAAAGCCTCGTTAGGCTTGATTGGAATTGTTGTAATACGCGAATTAATAAATCACACTTCAATACGTCAAGCGTCAACTTGAAGCGATGTGGTGGGGAAAGGCTACACTGTCGAGCCGCGGTGACGCGGCACCTATGAATCGCCGCGCAGACTTGTCAGTAGTCATCTGCCCGCGAGCGAGCATTACGGTTGTGTTTTCGTGCGATAGTCCTGTTGTAAGAATCAATTGAGTGAGTGTTGTTGTTGTTTATTATAAGTAAAAAACCGCATCTAACTAGACAAACTACCGACAGGCCGGTTATCGGGCAACCTATTGATGTGAGTGAGTTTAATGGTCTGCTAACCAAGATGGATGTTTTAAAGTATTTTGAGTGGGTACGCATTAAAATGAAACAAGAGCGAATACATCTACCTGCAAAGAAGGTAATTGCGTTAATATTTGCTTTAAAACTTGTGGAAATATGGAAAAGAGCTTTAATTCCTGTTTGTGGCACCAAAAACACAATATTTATGATTTTAAAACTGCATGAGGAGCTTGAGAAAATTAAAAAGTGTTCAGGGAGTAATAGGAAGTATCCTAACTCCTACAAAGATGCAGTAACTAGCTTTCAGTCAAAAACTGAAACTGCATTGTTTGATATTTGTACTTGCAAATATGACCTCAGCAACTGTAATTGCTGTATTGTCAAAAAAGTCCCGGCACTAGAACACGAGTTTTTGCTCGACCAACGTGGTTCTAGATTGATGTCAATTGCCGAGTGTGACAAAAACGAGACTAAAAAGCTTAAAAAGCGATTAGAAAGAAAATCTAGGCCACAAGCTTTAATGCAGGTAGTTGTAAAAAAGACTGAGGATGAAAACTTAAAATCTGTTAATAACATTGATTTTCGTGATAGTACAGATGATTCAATGTCTCACACATCATGTCAAGATAGTGATTTTGAAATAAATGTGCTTGATACGAGTAAAAAAAAAAACGTTTCAAGTGTAGAAAAAAATAAGAACTGCCACAACGCTTGTCTTTGTTCTTAGCAGCTTGTGACCGCAGAGACATTTCTAGTAGAGCTGAAGCTCAGTTACCTACTGCACTTTTGCGAGACTTAAATGCCGTCAATGCGGAGAACCAAGAAGTAGTAATCGACAAATCAAAAGTAACACGTGAAAGACTTAAGTCTCGTAAAGAAATAAGCTCAACTCGAACCTCCGATCTGTTGGCCATTTACTTTGATGATCGTAAAGATGAAACCATAACAAAAGGAATTGCAGCTGGCAAAAGTGTCCGAAAATCTTTAGTGGAAGAACACATATTTATTGTTGAATAACCTGGATCCACGTATTTCGGTCATGTAACTCCCATAAAAGGAACAGGAAAGGAAATAGCTACATCACTTGTGAAGTATTATGAAGAAAAAATGGTCGATCTTAAAAAACTAAAAGCTATTGGTTGTGATGGTACAGCAGCAAACACAGGCACTTCAAATAGCATTATCACCTTATTTGAAAATAAAATACAACAGCCACTGCTGGCAGTTGTGTGTCTACTACATTTTAATGAAATACCATTTAGAAAAATTATGGTTGCTCTTGATGGGCCAACTTCGCTCATGTTCTATGAAAATACATCAGCAACATTTTGTACTTATATACTACATTTTATTCCAAGTTATAATATTTTATACATTTGTAATAAACAATAGTAATCACAAATAACGATAGAGTGTATTTCAACACCTTTATTAAACAATTTACATCGTTAAACTATTTTTTAAGGTATACAACATTTATATATTATTTATGTAGTATATATATATACAGGGTGATTCTAAATTTTTTTACAATAAAACAGGGGTCATAGTACACATCAGGACAAACAATAATAAATAGGAGACCAAGGGTCCCAAACGTTCTCCAATGGAGATAGCCGCTATTAAAGTTTAGGGACCAAAATTTCAAATAAACATAAAAAACGGAAAAATCGGTCGATTGATTTGTGGTTTTCACTAAAATTATTCTTTATGTCGGCATTTTCTTGAAATTAAATTATAAAGATAAATTTCAAAAAATGCCGATAGAGGGCGCTTTAGACTTTAGAGTAACGAACAACTAATTTTGGGGGGTATTTTTTGCATCTCATTAAATGTTTTCGTAAGCTTAGACTAAAACTTAAATTTTGAGCTCAAAATCTGAAAGTGGGAGTGGTTAAGTAGCACAAACTGAGCTGTGTTCAGATGGTTCAAATTTCAAACAATTATAAAAAAGGGAAAAATTGGTTCATTGATTTGCGATTTTCACTAAAACTATTTTTTATGTCGGTATTTTTTTAAAAATAAATTATAAAGATAATTTTCAAAAAATGCCCATAGAGGGCGCTTTAGACTTTGGAGTAACGAACAACTCTTTTTTGGCGTTATTTTTTTAATCTTATTAAATGCTTTCGTAAGCTTAGACTTAAACTTAAATTTTGAGCTCAAAAGCTGAATAATTGGGAGTGGTTAAGTAGACAAACTCAACTGTGTTCAGAGGGTTCAAATTTCAAATGATGATAAAAAACGGAAAAAATGGTCGATTTGTTTGCGGTTTTCGCTAAAACTAATTTTTAAATGAGCATTTTCTTGAAAATAAATTTTAAAGATAAATTTCACAAAATGCCGATAGAGGGCACCTTAGACATTGGAGTAGCGTACAACTATTTTTAACTTTTATTTTTTTAATCTCATTAAATGCTTTCAAATGCATAAACTTAAATTTTAGGCTCAAATTCTGAATCGTTGGGAGTGTTTAATTAGCGAAAATTTGAATTGTATTCGAGGAGGGGGGGAGGGTTAAATTTCAACTACTGAAGACACTTCAGTTTGCGCTACTTAACTACTCCTAATTATTCAGATTTTGAGCTCAAAATTTAATTCTAAATCTAAGCTTCCGAAAACATTTAATAAGTTTTTGCAAGCATTCAATTAGAACAAAAAAAATAATGGTTAAAATTAATTGTTGATTACTCTGAAGTTTGAGATGCCCTGTAATGGAATTTTTTGAAATTTATCTTTAAAATTTATTTTCAAGAAGATACTGACTTAAAGAATAGTTTTATTTTAAACCGCAAACGAATCGACAAATTTATCCATTTTCTATAATTATTTTAAATTTGAACACCCTCCCCCCCTTAAACACAGTTCAGTTGGTGCTACTTAACTACTCCCTACTATTCAGATTTGAGCTCAAAATTTAAGTTTAAGTCTAAGCTTCCGAAAACATTAAATGAGATTCAAAAAATAACGGCGAAAAATAGTTGTTCGTTACTCCAAAATCTAAAGCGCCCTCTATCGACAATTTTTGAAATTTATCTTTATAATTTATTTTTAAGAAAATAGCGACATAAAGAACAGTTTTAGTGAAAACCGCAAATCAATTAACCAATTTTTCCGTTTTTTTATAATCATTTGAAATTCGAACCCTCTGAACACAGTTCAGTTTGTGCTACTTAATCACTCCCACTTTCAGATTTTGAGCTCAAAATTTAAGTTTGAGTCTAAGCTTACGAAAACATTTAATAAAATGCAAAAAATACCGACAAAAGATAGTTGTCCGTTACTCCAAAGTCTAAAGCGTCCTCTATCGGCATTTTTTGAAATTTATCTTTATAATTTATTTTCAAGAAAATGCCGACATAAAGAATAATTTTAGTGCAAACCGCAAATCAATCGACCGATTTTTCCGTTTTTTTATGTTTATTTGAAATGTTGGTCCCTAAACTTTAATGGCAGCTATCTCCTTCGGAAAACGTTTGGGACCCTTGGTCTTCTATTTAATATTGTTTGTCTTGATGTGTACTATCACCCCTCTTTTATTGAAAAAAATTTTGGAATCACCCTGTATATATATATATATACAGGGTGTCCCAAAAGGTCGTTTACAAACTTAACATGCTGGTCTGTCATATCATGATGTACAATATTAAATAGGAAACTAAGGGTCCCAAACGTCTTCCAAAGGAGATATGCGCCATTAAAGTTTAGGGTCCAAAAATTCAAATGATTATAAAAAACAGAAAAATTGGTCGATTCGTTTGCGGTTTTCACTAAAACTATTCTTTATGTCAGTATTTTCTTGAAAATAAATTATAAAGATAAATTTCAAAAAATGTCGATAGAGGGGGCTTTAGACTTTGGAGTAACGAGAAACTAGTTTTTACCATTATTTTTTGCATCTCATTAAATTTTTTTAGAAGCTTAGACACAAACTTAAATTTTGAGCTCAAAATCTAAATCGTTGGAAGTGGTTAAGTAGCGCAAACTGAATTGCGGGTGGAGGTTAAAATTTCAAATGATTATAAAAACGGAAAAATTGGTCAATTGATTTGCGATTTTCACTAAAATTATTTTTTATGTCAGTATTATCTTGAAAATAATTTATAAAGATAAAATTCAAAAAATGCCGATAGAGGACGCTTTAGACTTTGGAGTAACGTACAACTATTTTTTTTCCGTTATTTGTTGCATCTCATAATTTTTTTTAGAAGCTTAGGCATAAACTTAAATTCTGAAATAAAAATCTGAATCGTTGGGAGTGGTTAAGTAGCGCAAACTGAGCTGTGTTCAATGGTTGTGGGGAGGTTCAAATTTCAAATGATTATAAAAAACGGAAAAATTGGTCGGTTTTCGCTAAAACTATTCTTTATATCAGTATTTTCTTGAAAATAAATTTTACAGATATCTGTCAAAAAATTCCGTCAGAGGGCGCTTTAAACTTTATAGTAACCAACAACTATTTTTAAAAGTTATTTTTTATATGTAATAAAATGCTTGTAAAAGTTCAAACTTAAATTTTGTGCTCAAAATCTGAATCGTTGTGAGTAATTAAGCGGCCAAAATTTGAACTGCGTTCGCGGGGTGGGGAAGGTAACATTTCAACTCTTGAACACAGTTCAGTTTGCGCTTCTTAACCCCTCCTATCGATTTAGATTTTGAGCACAAAATTTAGATTTAAACTTTTGCAAGCATTTAATAATAAAAAAAAAGGCTAATAATAACTGTTGGTTATTCTAAAGTTTAAGGCGCCCTCTAACGGATTTTTTTAAATTTATCTTTAAAATTTATTTTCAAGGAAATATTGTCATAAAGAACAATTTTAGCGAAAACCAACCAATTTTTCCGTTTTTTATAATCATTTGAAATTTGAACCTCTCCACCCCCATTGAAAACAGTTCAGTTTGCGTTACTTAACCACTCCCAACGATTCAGATTTTCCTCTCAAAATTTAAGTTTATGTCTAAGCTTCTAAAAACAATTTATGAGATGCAAAAATAACGGAAAAAAAAAATAGTTGTATGTTACTCCAAAGTCTAAAGCGCCCTCTATCGGCATTTTTTGAATTTTATCTTTATAAATTATTTTCAATATAATACTGACATAAAGAATAATTTTAGTGAAAATCGCAAATCAATTGACCAATTTTTCCGTTTTTTATAATCATTTGAAATTTGAACCTCCCCCCGCAATTCAGTTTGCGCTACTTAACCACTTCCAACGATTTAGATTTTGAGCTCAAAATTTAAGTTTATGTCTAAGCTTCTAAAAAAATTTAATGAGAAGCAAAAAATAACTGTAAAAACTAGTTTATCGTTACTCCAAAGTCTAAAGCGCCCTCTATCGACATTTTTTAAAATTTGTCTTTATAATTTATTTTCAAGAAAATACTGTCATAAAGAATAGTTTTGGTGAAAACCGCAAACGAATCGACCAATTTTTCTGTTTTTTATAATCATTTGAATTTTTGGACCCTAAACTTTAATGGCGCATATCTCCTTTGGAAGACGTTTGGGACCCTTAGTTCCCTATTTAATATTGTTCATCATGATATGACAGACCAGCATGTTAAGTTTGTAAACGACCTTTTGGGACACCCTGTATATACATATATATATATATATGTATATAGTGTGTTATTTTATGGCTCCTGTAACAAAAATACACTTAAGTCTAGTGTTTTTAACGAAAAAAAATGGTTCATTTACACTAAATATTACGAGAGTTTCGTCAAAATTAACCAACTTTAGGTCTTGTGCGGGAGACCTAAATGTTGTGCTAAGTTTTTGAAATACATTTTCTATCGTTTTTCATGCTTATTGATAGTGGAAGTTTAACCTGCAATTTAAAAAAAAGTGTTTTATGTTTTTTTTTTTAAATTTTGTAAAAATTTACTTTTTAAGTAAAATTTCTAAACTTTAGATCTTGTGCGGGAGAACTAAACATTTTTTTTAAATCCAAATTTTTTTATGGTAAGTTTTTGCGTCTAGTAACAACTTTTTATGAACTTGGAATTTGGAAACAAAAAAAGTTAAAAATCGATGCACCTTAATGAATATTAAATGAAATCCACATGAATGACACCAAAATGTCATTTGATGCCAGTGATACACCCCTACTTTCCTTGTCCGCCATATTTAACTGGTTTTTGTATTAGCGAATGCAAATTGGACTGCTGTCTGTCAGTGTAAAATATGGTGGACTCAAGACAGGAGGAAAGAGCTCATTTTAGGCATCAACACTAACTGCTACTTCTGATATACCCATGCAAAAGTCTTTGTCTCACGCAAATAGCTGAAATTGGTGTGGAAAAAATTCTGAAGAATTACAGCTTTAACAGTGCATTTTTAGAAACAATTAAGATTTTCTTAGATAAAACTCATCGTAGATATTTAAATAAGTAGTTCTTAGTAATGCAGGTGAAGAATTTTGTTTTTAATGTAATTGCATTGCATAAAGATACTACAATAAATTAGGTTCCACTTAACAATGTGCTGTACTTTAAAATGTGGTAGTGTTGAAATTGTGATTTTACTTACCCATCATACGTAGTATAGGGTAAGTCTTGCAATCGTTTTGGAAATCGAAAATTTTTTTTGACGGATTTACACGTTTTAGATAGTGGAGATTCCGAAAAACATATATTTAGAAAAAAAATTTTGCCGTCCATCTGTCTGTCTGTCTGTAAACGCTCTATCCCCCGAAAAAATTAAGATAGAGACATGCAATTTTGTATGTAGTTAGTATGTAAGAATGGGACGGAGCCTATTTAATATCAGCAACCTCGATTATCCGGAACTATTTTTTCGGACTCTCGAAAAATTCTTTCTGATGAAAGGTATATAAAACTTTTCGAATTTTTTTATTTTAAGGAATGGACGTAAAAGGCAATAAAATAACACAAATTTTGCATATAGGACGAAGTCGATCTGATAATTAGTTGCTGATATATTTGTAATCCTGTTTTCAACATTCTTCGATTTTTCATGACCCTGTATTTCATTAAAATTTCAATTCAGATATATATTTTAATTGGAAATGAGACGCTTAATCCGACGCAATTAATTGCAATTTAATAGAATTATTATTTTTGGAGTTATAAGGATGTTTCTTTTACGCAGTTCGGTACTACTTGAGTAGTTTGGCGTTTTGTATAATTTGTCGAAATTGGGAATCAGAAGTTCTTTAATAGAGCATTACTATGTATATTAACAATATTTAAATTTTGTTTATGAATTGCAATGCATTGTATAAATATTTTTCACATGTTTTATTTTCGTATACATATCCATGATGGGTAAGTATTACGGTGGCCCCCAACGACTAGTTTTTTGTAGTTTTCGTTTGGGTTTTAATTTAAAATAACTCAAGCATTCGGCACTTTGTAACACATTTCTAACTAGTTTGGACGTTGTTTAGGGTTCCAGGGTTAATTTTATAGTATAAGAACAAATTAAATATTGAAAAGTCATTTTAATAACGTTTCATTTACAGTGGATGGTTTGTTTCTAATACCTTCTGCTTCTTTTATTTCTAACATAATTCAATGGATCACAAAAACCATTAAGCACAAAAGTTCTAAATTTATTTATTTAGAGCAATTTGCCTTTCAGTTAACCCGCAATAAAAAAAAAAATGTCATATATAATTCTTTTCTTTTCTATCAATGATTTCTTGATAACCACGCTCAAAGCAGCAATTGCGTATTCCAAAACTTCAAACCTATCGACTACCAATTTATAAAATAAGTACAAATAAGTCTCGCACAAAATGCTGTCATCATGACCTCATATCATTATGCTAAATTTAAATGAAGATACTGGTCCTAAAGTTATCTCTATTTGTTATTATTACTAAAATTTTCACTGTTTTTGAAAACAATACTTTTTAATTAAAGATATATAACATTTTTTGTAATCTTATTCTTAAGAAAAAACAAGTTGGAAATTGCACGTGAAGCGTAGCAAATGAGGTGCGTTCGTACTATAAGTTTTAAAATATTTAGATCTTGCTGATATAATAGAGCGTACTTTGGATACAGTATAGTGGTCGAAATCCTTGTGTTCCTGTAAATATGCAGGGAGTAATTTTTATTATACTTCATTAACGTGTATCTTATTCATAAAATATGAAGTAGATTAATATAATTAAAACATGCCCCAAACAATGTTTCCCCGAATAATATTATTTAGTGGAATACGTTTGTGTGGCCCTGTAATTTAATATTAAATATTCTCTGCATCCCAGATTGTACAGAATGTAGATTTTAGTACATACATCATAGATTCATAACAATTATATTATATTCAAATGAGTGTAACACCATTAAAATGCATTTGAAACATTTTTTCCCATTGATCGTAATGTAACGGAATACTTTTGATTGTCCCTGTAATTGATCTCTGCATCCGATTTTCATAACATTTAAAATGACTCTACAAAATTATGTAATAATTAAAAGTTTTAAATTTCAAACGATTAAAATGCATTTGAAACTTTTTTTCCCATTGATTGTAATGTAACGGAATACTTTAGATTGTCCTTGTAACTGCTCTATGCATCCGATTTTCATAACTTTTGAAATGACTTGACAAAATTATGGAATAAATATACGTTTTAAATTTCAAACGATTAAAATGTATTTGAAACTTTTTTCACCATTGATGTAATGTAACGGAATCCTTTTGAATGTCCCTGTAATTGATCTATCCATCCGATTTTCATAAAATTTGAAATGACTCGACAAAATACTGTATTAATTATATATTTTAAATTTCAAACGATTCGGTTGGATAATTTTTGCGTTGTTAGATGCGGACGGACAGACAGACGGACAGACAGACAGACGGACAGACGGACGGACGGTCAGACGGACGGCCTGAGCGACAACAATAGGTGCTACGTATTTACATAATTACGAACGCACCTAAAATACAAGCAAGTCGTTTTAATCCAAAACTGCCATGTCTCCGGTGTTTTGGATACCGGTAATTTAATACAGAAAAAAGTTGCTTTATTTAATTGGAGTATTATGCGGATTTAAAAGGACAGAATGTTCTTATATATAATACTGATGTACAAAAGGCCGCAGACTTTACAACTCTATTAATATTTTTTCCAGCACTTTATCGCTTAAAATAAGACTGAGTTTACTCTAAATTAAAGCGTTACATTTGAATCCATTCAGTGGTTTGTGAAAAATTGTCTACCTACATACATAGCTATTTACACACATAGATGCACACAAAACTACAAATAACATTCCATCTAAATATATATAAAGTTTCTAGTTACCAATTACCCTTTCTTTTAAATATTTCCCATTAGGCTTATTTAAAACTATTTAATTATATATATATACAGGGTGATTCAAAAAAGATGGGGAAAATTTTAAGAGGTGATAGTACACATGAAGACAAATAATGTTAAATGGGAAACTAAGGGTCCCAAACGTCTTCCGAAGGAGATAGGCGCCATCAAAGCTTAGGGTCCAAAATTTGAAGTGATTATAAAAGACGGAAAATTGGTCAATTCGTTTGAGGTTTTCACGAAAACTATTCTTTATGTCAGTATTGTCCTGAAAAAAAAATTATAAAGATAAATTTCAAAAAATGTCGATAGAGGGCGCTTAGACTTTGGAGCAACGAACAACTATTTTTTACCGTTATTTTTTTCATCTCATTAAATTTTCTTAGAAGTTTAGACATAAACTTAAATTTTGAGCTCAAAATCTGTGATTAAGTAGCGCAAACTGAACTGTGTTCAATGGAAGTGGGTAGGTTCAAATTTCAAATGATTATAAAAAACAGAAACATTGGTCATTTTATTTGCGGTTTTCCCTAAAATTATTCTTAAATCAGTATTTTCTTAAAAATAAATTATACAGATAAATTAAAAAAAAAAATGCCGATAGAGGGTGCTTTAGACTTTGGAATAACGTACAACTATTTTTTACCATTATTTTTTGCATCTCATTAAGTTTTTTTAGAAGCTTTGACATAAACTTAAATTTTGAGCTCAAAATCTGAATTGTTGAGAGTGGTTAAGTAGCGCAAACTGAACTGTGTTGAATGGGGGTGGGGAGGTTCAAATTTCAAATTATTATAAAAAACGAAAAAATTGGTCGATTCGTTTGCGGTTTTCTCTAAAATCATTCTTTATGTCACTATTTCCTTAAAAATATTTTTTAAAAATAAATTTCAAAAAATTCCGTTAGAGGGCGTCTTAAACTTTAGAGTAACCCAAAACTATTTTAAACATTACCTTTTTGTATCTAATTAAATGCTTGCAAAAGCTTAGACTTAAATTTTTAGCTCTATTCTGAATCTTTGGGAGGGGTTAAGAAGCGCAAACTGAACTGTGTTCAGGAGTTGAAATGTTACCCTGCCCACCCTACGAACACGGTTCAATTTTTCGCTACTTAATTACTCACAACGATTCAGAATTTGAGCTCTAAATTTAAGTCTAAGCTTTTAAAACATTTATTTAGATGAAAAAAATAAAAACGGTTAAAAATAGCTGTTGGTTACTCTAAAGTTTAAGGCGCCCTCTAGCGGAATTTTATGAAACTTTTTTTAAATTTATTTTCAAGGAAATAGTAACATAAAGAATGGTTTTAGAGAAAACCGCAAACGAATCGACCAATTTTTTCCGTTTTTTATAATAATTTGAAATTTGAACCTCCCTACCCCCATTGAACACTAGGGTGGATCGATTGTCTATGTCGAAAAAAAAATTACCATTCATCAAAATCTACCTATGTGGAAAAGATGTTCCATTGTATGGAGATTAAGGGAAAAATAATAAAAAAAAAAGACGTGTGGCACTCGGGGACTGCCGCGGTAAAGCTATTGCATAGCATTTTTTATCAACTTATGCAATCATAATTATTTATTTACTTTTTATTTATGCAGTTTTTTTGTCTTTGATATTAATTCAAGTTATACTTTTTGAGCGTGATCACCGATAACAAAACATTTTTTTTTCTCTTTTATTGAATAAATGAGAAATTAATATCGTTTAAAATATTTTTATTATCTTAAAACACATGTAGGTTAATCAGGAATTTTTATAATTGAAAATATACGTTTATGGTAGCTGAAATAAAAAACATAAGTTTGAGACTTGATATTCTCAAGATATCTGAAAAATACCGCTTTAATGTCTGCCGAAGTCTACCGAAGGATACCGTGCCGAAGTCTGTCAAACTCAAGCGACGTTAGCCGGAGTGTTAGGTTTTTCTCGTTACGGAATTTCTAGATTCTTTCGCCACGCTCAAAACCCGCGATAAAAGATCTGCCAAACAAAATTTACCAAACAAAATTTGGCCGCGCTACGAAAATTAGATCGCGAGTTACAAGCATTATAAATTTTCCGATCCTCACCGTGGGGGTCTCCTGTCACCAAAAATTAACATTGTCTTATTAAAATTACCAAACGAAATTTGGCCGCGATACGAAAATTAGATCACGAATTATAAGCATTTTAAATTTTGCGACCTTCACCCTGGGGAGTGGGGGTCTCCTGTCACCAAAAGTAACACTGTCTCCTAATAAATTATCAAACAAAATTTGACCGCGCTACGAAAATTAGATCGCGAGTTATAAGCGTTTTAAATTTTTCGACCCTCACCATGGGAGATCTCCTGTCACTAAAATTAACATTGTCTCACTATAAATTACCAAAAAAATTTGGCCGCGATACGAAAATTAGATCGCGAGTTATAAGAATTTTAAATTTTTCGACCCTCACGGTGGGGGGTCTCATGTCACCAAAAGTAACACTGTCTCATAATAAATTGCCAAGCAAAATTTCGCCGCGCTACGAAAATTAGATCACGAGTTATAAGCATTTTAACTTTTTCGACCCTCACCGTGGGGGGGGGGGTCTCCTGTCACCAAAATTTAACACTGTTTCATAAAAAATCATTAAACAAAATTTGGCCGCGCTACGAAAATTGATCGCGAGTTATAAGCATTTTAAATTTTTCGACCCTCACCGTGGGGGGTCTCCTGTCACCAAAAGTAACACTGTCTCATAATAAATTGCCAAACAAAATTTAGCCGCGCTACGAAAATTAGATCATGAGTCATAAGCATTTTAACTTTTTCGACCCTCACCGTGGGAGGTCTCCTGTCGCCAAAATTTAACACTGTTTCATAAAAAAATAATTAAACACAATTTGGCCGCGCTACGAAAATTGATCGCGAGTTATAAGCATTTTAAATTTTTCGACCCTCACCGTGGGGGTCTCATGTCACCAAAAATTAACAATCTCTCATAATAAATTACCGAACATAATTTGGCCGCGATACGAAAATTAGATTGCGAGCATTTTAAATATTTCGACCCTCACCGTGTGGGGGTTCCTGTCACCAAAAATTAAAACTGTCTCATAATAAATTACTAAACAAAATATGGCCGCGCTACGAAAATTAGATCGCGAGTTATAAGCATTTTAAATTTTTCGATCCCCAAGGTGGGAGGTCACCTGTCACCAAAAGTAACAGTGTCTCTTAATAAATTACCAAACAAAATTTGGCCGCGCTCTGATCTCGAGTTATAAGCATTTAAAATTTTTCGACCCTCACCGTGGGAGGTCTCCTGTCACCAAAAATTAACACTCTCATATAATAAATTACCAAACAAAATTTGGCCGCGATACGAAAATTAGATTGCGAGTTATAAGCATTTTAAATTTTTCGACCCTCACCCGGGGGGGGGGTCTCCTGTCACCAAAAGTAACACTGTCTCATAATAAATTGCCAAGCAAAATTTCGCCGCGCTACGAATATTAGATCACGAGTTATAAGCATTTTAAAATTTTCAACCCTCACCATGGGGGATCTACTGTCACCATAAATTAACACTGTCTCATAATAAATTACCAAAGAAAATTTGGCAATGCTACGAAAGTTAGATCACGAGTTATAAGCATTTTAAATTTTTCGATCCTCACCGTTGGGAGTCTCCTGTCACCAAAAGTAACACTGTCTCATAATAAATTACCAAACAAAATTTGGCCGCGCTATGAAAATTAGATCACGAGTTATAAGCATTTTATCTTTTTCGACCCTCACCGTGGGGGGTCTCCTGTCACCAAAATTTAACACTGTTTCATAATAAATCATTAATCAAAATTTGGCCGCGCTGCGAAAATTGATCGCGAGTTATGAGCATTTTAAATTTTTGACCCTCACCGTGGGGGGTCTCCTGTCACCAAAAATTAACAATCTCTCATAATAAATTACCAAACAAAATTTGGCCGCGATACGAAAATTAGATTGCGAGCATTTTAAATATTTCGACCCTCACCGTGTGGGGGTTCCTGTCACCAAAAATTAAAACTGTCTCATAATAAATTACCAAACAAAATATGGCCGCGCTACGAAAATTAGATCGCGAGTTATAAGCATTTTAAATTTTTCGACCCTCACGGTGGGGGGTCTCCTGTCACCAAAAGTAACACTGTCTCATAATAAATTGCCAAGCAAAATTTGGCAGGGCTACGAAAATTAGATCACGAGTTATAAGCATTTTAACTTTTTCGACCCTCACCGTGGGGGGGGGGGGTCTCCTGTCGCAAAAATTTAACACTGTTTCATAAAAAATCATTAAACAAAATTTGGCCGCGCTACGAAAATTGATCGCGAATTATAAGCATTTTAAATTTTTCGACCCTCACCGTGGGGGTCTCCTGTCACCAAAAGTAACACTGTCTCATAATAAATTGCCAAACAAAATTTAGCCGCGCTACGAAAATTAGATCATGAGTCATAAGCATTTTAACTTTTTCGACCCTCACCGTGGGAGGTCTCCTGTCGCCAAAATTTAACACTGTTTCATAAAAAAATAATTAAACACAATTTGGCCGCGCTACGAAAATTGATCGCGAGTTATAAGCATTTTAAATTTTTCGACCCTCACCGTGGGGGTCTCATGTCACCAAAAATTAACAATCTCTCATAATAAATTACCGAACATAATTTGGCCGCGATACGAAAATTAGATTGCGAGCATTTTAAATATTTCGACCCTCACCGTGTGGGGGTTCCTGTCACCAAAAATTAAAACTGTCTCATAATAAATTACTAAACAAAATATGGCCGCGCTACGAAAATTAGATCGCGAGTTATAAGCATTTTAAATTTTTCGATCCCCAAGGTGGGAGGTCACCTGTCACCAAAAGTAACAGTGTCTCTTAATAAATTACCAAACAAAATTTGGCCGCGCTCTGATCTCGAGTTATAAGCATTTAAAATTTTTCGACCCTCACCGTGGGAGGTCTCCTGTCACCAAAAATTAACACTCTCATATAATAAATTACCAAACAAAATTTGGCCGCGATACGAAAATTAGATTGCGAGTTATAAGCATTTTAAATTTTTCGACCCTCACCCGGGGGGGGGGGGTCTCCTGTCACCAAAAGTAACACTGTCTCATAATAAATTGCCAAGCAAAATTTCGCCGCGCTACGAATATTAGATCACGAGTTATAAGCATTTTAAAATTTTCAACCCTCACCATGGGGGATCTACTGTCACCATAAATTAACACTGTCTCATAATAAATTACCAAAGAAAATTTGGCAATGCTACGAAAGTTAGATCACGAGTTATAAGCATTTTAAATTTTTCGATCCTCACCGTTGGGAGTCTCCTGTCACCAAAAGTAACACTGTCTCATAATAAATTACCAAACAAAATTTGGCCGCGCTATGAAAATTAGATCACGAGTTATAAGCATTTTATCTTTTTCGACCCTCACCGTGGGGGGTCTCCTGTCACCAAAATTTAACACTGTTTCATAATAAATCATTAATCAAAATTTGGCCGCGCTGCGAAAATTGATCGCGAGTTATGAGCATTTTAAATTTTTGACCCTCACCGTGGGGGGTCTCCTGTCACCAAAAATTAACAATCTCTCATAATAAATTACCAAACAAAATTTGGCCGCGATACGAAAATTAGATTGCGAGCATTTTAAATATTTCGACCCTCACCGTGTGGGGGTTCCTGTCACCAAAAATTAAAACTGTCTCATAATAAATTACCAAACAAAATATGGCCGCGCTACGAAAATTAGATCGCGAGTTATAAGCATTTTAAATTTTTCGACCCTCACGGTGGGGGGTCTCCTGTCACCAAAAGTAACACTGTCTCATAATAAATTGCCAAGCAAAATTTGGCAGGGCTACGAAAATTAGATCACGAGTTATAAGCATTTTAACTTTTTCGACCCTCACCGTGGGGGGGGGGGGTCTCCTGTCGCAAAAATTTAACACTGTTTCATAAAAAATCATTAAACAAAATTTGGCCGCGCTACGAAAATTGATCGCGAATTATAAGCATTTTAAATTTTTCGACCCTCACCGTGGGGGTCTCCTGTCACCAAAAGTAACACTGTCTCATAATAAATTGCCAAACAAAATTTAGCCGCGCTACGAAAATTAGATCATGAGTCATAAACATTTTAACTTTTTCGACCCTCACCGTGGGAGGTCTCCTGTCGCCAAAATTTAACACTGATTCATAAAAAAATCATTAAACAAAATTTGGCCGCGCTACGATAATTAGATCGCGAGTTATAAGCATTTTAAATTTTTCGACCCTCACGGTGGGGGTTCTCCTGTCACCAAAAGTAACACTGTCTCATAATAAATTGCCAAACAAAATTTGGCCGCGCTACGAAAATTAGGTCACGAGTTATAAGCATTTTAACTTTTTCGACCCTCACCGTGGGAGGTCTCCTGTCGCCAAAATTTAACACTGTTTCATAAAAAAATAATTAAACACAATTTGGCCGCGCTACGAAAATTGATCGCGAGTTATAAGCATTTTAAATTTTTCGACCCTCACCGTGGGGGTCTCCTGTCACCAAAAATTAACAATCTCTCATAATAAATTACCGAACATAATTTGGCCGCGATACGAAAATTAGATTGCGAGCATTTTAAATATTTCGACCCTCACCGTGTGGGGGTTCCTGTCACCAAAAATTAAAACTGTCTCATAATAAATTACCAAACAAAATATGGCCGCGCTACGAAAATTAGATCGCGAGTTATAAGCATTTTAAATTTTTCGATCCCCAAGGTGGGAGGTCACCTGTCACCAAAAGTAACAGTGTCTCTTAATAAATTACCAAACAAAATTTGGCCGCGCTCTGATCTCGAGTTATAAGCATTTAAAATTTTTCGACCCTCACCGTGGGAGGTCTCCTGTCACCAAAAATTAACACTCTCATATAATAAATTACCAAACAAAATTTGGCCGCGATACGAAAATTAGATTGCGAGTTATAAGCATTTTAAATTTTTCGACCCTCACCCGGGGGGGGGGGTCTCCTGTCACCAAAAGTAACACTGTCTCATAATAAATAGCCAAGCAAAATTTCGCCGCGCTACTAATATTAGATCACGAGTTATAAGCATTTTAAAATTTTCAACCCTCACCATGGGGGATCTACTGTCACCATAAATTAACACTGTCTCATAATAAATTACCAAAGAAAATTTGGCAATGCTACGAAAGTTAGATCACGAGTTATAAGCATTTTAAATTTTTCGATCCTCACCGTTGGGAGTCTCCTGTCACCAAAAGTAACACTGTCTCATAATAAATTACCAAACAAAATTTGGCCGCGCTATGAAAATTAGATCACGAGTTATAAGCATTTTATCTTTTTCGACCCTCACCGTGGGGGGTCTCCTGTCACCAAAATTTAACACTGTTTCATAATAAATCATTAATCAAAATTTGGCCGCGCTGCGAAAATTGATCGCGAGTTATGAGCATTTTAAATTTTTGACCCTCACCGTGGGGGGTCTCCTGTCACCAAAAATTAACAATCTCTCATAATAAATTACCAAACAAAATTTGGCCGCGATACGAAAATTAGATTGCGAGCATTTTAAATATTTCGACCCTCACCGTGTGGGGGTTCCTGTCACCAAAAATTAAAACTGTCTCATAATAAATTACCAAACAAAATATGGCCGCGCTACGAAAATTAGATCGCGAGTTATAAGCATTTTAAATTTTTCGACCCTCACGGTGGGGGGTCTCCTGTCACCAAAAGTAACACTGTCTCATAATAAATTGCCAAGCAAAATTTGGCAGGGCTACGAAAATTAGATCACGAGTTATAAGCATTTTAACTTTTTCGACCCTCACCGTGGGAGGTCTCCTGTCGCCAAAATTTAACACTGATTCATAAAAAAATCATTAAACAAAATTTGGCCGCGCTACGATAATTAGATCGCGAGTTATAAGCATTTTAAATTTTTCGACCCTCACGGTGGGGGGTCTCCTGTCACCAAAAGTAACACTGTCTCATAATAAATTGCCAAACAAAATTTAGCCGCGCTACGAAAATTAGATCATGAGTCATAAGCATTTTAACTTTTTCGACCCTCACCGTGGGAGGTCTCCTGTCGCCAAAATTTAACACTGATTCATAAAAAAATCATTAAACAAAATTTGGCCGCGCTACGATAATTAGATCGCGAGTTATAAGCATTTTAAATTTTTCGACCCTCACGGTGGGGGTTCTCCTGTCACCAAAAGTAACACTGTCTCATAATAAATTGCCAAACAAAATTTGGCCGCGCTACGAAAATTAGGTCACGAGTTATAAGCATTTTAACTTTTTCGACCCTCACCGTGGGGGGGGGGTCTCCTGTCACCAAAATTTAACACTGTTTCATAAAAAATCATTAAACAAAATTTGGCCGAGCTACGAAAATTGATCTCGAGTTATAAGCATTTTAAATTTTTCGACCCTCACCGTGGGGGTCTCCTGTCACCAAAAGTAACACTGTCTCATAATAAATTGCCAAACAACATTTAACCGCGTTACGAAAATTAGATCATGAGTCATAAGCATTTTAACTTTTTCGACCCTCACAGTGGGAGGTCTACTGTCGCCAAAATTTAACACTGTTTCATAAAAAAATCTTTAAACATAATTTGGCTGCGCTACGAAAATTGATCGCGAGTTATAAGCATTTTAAATTTTTCGACCCTCACCGTGGGGGGGGGGGTCTCCTGTCACGAAAAATTAACACTCTCTCATAATAAATTACCAAAAAAATTTGGCCGCGATACGAAAATTAGATCGCGAGTTATAAGCATTTTAAATTTTTCGACCCTCACCGAGGGGAGTGTCCTGTCACCGACAGTAACACTGTCTCATAATAAATTACCAAACAAAATTTGGACACGCTACGAAAATTGATCGCGAGTTATAAGCATTTTAAATTTTTCGACCCTCACCGTGGGGGGGGTCTCCTGTCACCAAAAATTAACAATCTCTCATAATAAATTACCGAACAAAATTTGGCCGCGATACGAAAATTAGATTGCGAGCATTTTAAATATTTCGACCCTCACCGTGTGGGGGTTCCTGTCACCAAAAATTAAAACTGTCTCATAATAAATTACCAAACAAAATATGGCCGCGCTTTGAAAATTAGATCGCGAGTTATAAGCATTTTAAATTTTTCGATCCCCAAGGTGGAAGGTCACCTGTCACCAAAAGTAACAGTGTCTCTTAATAAATTACCAAACAAAATTTGGCCGCGCTTTGACCTCGAGTTATAAGCATTTAATTTTTTCGACCCTCACCGTGGGAGGTCTCCTGTCACCAAAAATTAACATTCTCATATAATAAATTACCAAACAAAATTTGGCCGCGATACGAAAATTAGATTGCGAGTTATAAGCATTTTAAATTTTTCAACCCTCACCGTGGGGGGTCTCCTGTCACCAAAAGTAACACTGTCTCATAATAAATTGCCAAACAAAATTTAGCCGCACTACGAAAATTAGATCATGAGTCATAAGCATTTTAACTTTTTCGACCCTCACCGTGGGAGGTCTCCTGTCGCCAAAATTTAACACTGTTTCATAAAAAAATAATTAAACACAATTTGGCCGCGCTACGAAAATTGATCGCGAGTTATAAGCATTTTAAATTTTTCGACCCTCACCGTGGGGGTCTCCTGTCACCAAAAATTAACAATCTCTCATAATAAATTACCGAACAAAATTTGGCCGCGATGCGAAAATTAGATTGCGAGCATTTTAAATATTTCGACCCTCACCGTGTGGGGGTTCCTGTCACCAAAAATTAAAACTGTCTCATAATAAATTACCAAACAAAATATGGCCGCGCTACGAAAATTAGATCGCGAGTTATAAGCATTTTAAATTTTTCGACCCTCACCGTAGGGGGTCTCCTGTCACCAAAAATTAACAATCTCTCATAATAAATTACCGAACAAATTTTGGCCGCGATACGAAAATTAGATTGCGAGCATTTTAAATATTTCGACCCTCACCGAGGGGGGGTTCCTGTCACCAAAAATTAAAACTGTCTCATAGTAAATTACCAAACAAAATATGGCCGCGCTACGAAAATTAGATCGCGAGTTATAAGCATTTTAAATTTTACGATCCCCAAAGTGGGAGATCACCTGTCACCAAAAGTAACAGTGTCTCTTAATAAATTACCAAACAAAATTTGGCCACGCTTTGATCTCGAGTTATAAGCATTTTAAATTTTTCGGTCCTCACCGTGGGAGGTCTCCTGTCACCAAAAATTAACACTCTCATATAATAAATTACCAAACAAAATTTGGCCGCGATACGAAAATTAGATTTCGAATTATAAGCATTTTAAATTTTTCGACCCTCACCGGGGGGGGGGGGTCTCCTGTCACCAAAAATTAAAACTGTCTCATAATAAATTACCAAACAAAATATGGCCGCGCTGCGAAAATTAGATCGCGTGTTTTAAGCATTTTAAATTTTTCGACCCTCACCGTGGGGGGTCTCTTGTCACCAAAAATTAACACTCTCTTATAATAAATTACCAAACAAAATTTGGCCGCGATACGAAAATTAGATTGCGAGCATTTTAAATATTTCGACCCTCACCGTGTGGGGGTTCCTGTCACCAAAAATTAAAACTGTCTCATAATAAATTACCAAACAAAATATGGCCGCGCTACGAAAATTAGATCGCGAGTTATAAGCATTTTAAATTTTTCGACCCTCACGGTGGGGGGTCTCCTGTCACCAAAAGTAACACTGTCTCATAATAAATTGCCAAGCAAAATTTGGCAGGGCTACGAAAATTAGATCACGAGTTATAAGCATTTTATCTTTTTCGACCCTCACCGTGGGGGGTCTCCTGTCACCAAAATTTAACACTGTTTCATAATAAATCATTAAACAAAATTTGGCCGCGCTGCGAAAATTGATCGCGAGTTATGAGCATTTTAAATTTTTGTCCCTCACCGTGGGGGGTCTCCTGTCACCAAAAATTAACAATCTCTCATAATAAATTACCAAACAAAATTTGGCCGCGATACGAAAATTAGATTGCGAGCATTTTAAATATTTCGACCCTCACCGTGTGGGGATTCCTGTCACCAAAAATTAAAACTGTCTCATAATAAATTACCAAACAAAATATGGCCGCGCTACGAAAATTAGATCGCGAGTTATAAGCATTTTAAATTTTTCGACCCTCACGGTGGGGGGTCCCCTGTCACCAAAAGTAACACTGTCTCATAATAAATTGCCAAGCAAAATTTGGCAGGGCTACGAATATTAGATCACGAGTTATAAGCATTTTAACTTTTTCGACCCTCACCTTGGGGGGGGGGTCTCCTGTCGCAAAAATTTAACACTGTTTCATAAAAAATCATTAAACAAAATTTGGCCGCGCTACGAAAATTGATCGCGAATTATAAGCATTTTAAATTTTTCGACCCTCACCGTGGGGGTCTCCTGTCACCAAAAGTAACACTGTCTCATAATAAATTGCCAAACAAAATTTAGCCGCGCTACGAAAATTAGATCATGAGTCATAAGCATTTTAACTTTTTCGACCCTCACCGTGGGAGGTCTCCTGTCGCCAAAATTTAACACTGATTCATAAAAAAATCATTAAACAAAATTTGGCCGCGCTACGATAATTAGATCGCGAGTTATAAGCATTTTAAATTTTTCGACCCTCACGGTGGGGGTTCTCCTGTCACCAAAAGTAACACTGTCTCATAATAAATTGCCAAACAAAATTTGGCCGCGCTACGAAAATTAGGTCACGAGTTATAAGCATTTTAACTTTTTCGACCCTCACCGTGGGGGGGGGGTCTCCTGTCACCAAAATTTAACACTGTTTCATAAAAAATCATTAAACAAAATTTGGCCGAGCTACGAAAATTGATCGCGATTTATAAGCATTTTAAATTTTTCGACCCTCTTCGTGGGGGTCTCCTGTCACCAAAAGTAACACTGTCTCATAATAAATTGCCAAACAACATTTAACCGCGCTACGAAAATTAGATCATGAGTCATAAGCATTTTAACTTTTTCGACCCTCACAGTGGGAGGTCTACTGTCGCCAAAATTTAACACTGTTTCATAAAAAAATCATTAAACATAATTTGGCTGCGCTACGAAAATTGATCGCGAGTTATAAGCATTTTAAATTTTTCGACCCTCACCGTGGGGGGGGGGGTCTCCTGTCACGAAAAATTAACACTCTCTCATAATAAATTGCCAAACAACATTTAACCGCGCTACGAAAATTAGATCATGAGTCATAAGCATTTTAACTTTTTCGACCCTCACAGTGGGAGGTCTACTGTCGCCAAAATTTAACACTGTTTCATAAAAAAATCATTAAACATAATTTGGCTGCGCTACGAAAATTGATCGCGAGTTATAAGCATTTTAAATTTTTCGACCCTCACCGTGGGGGGGGGGTCTCCTGTCACCAAAAATTAAAACTGTCTCATAATAAATTACCAAACAAAATATGGCCGCGCTTTGAAAATTAGATCGCGAGTTATAAGCATTTTAAATTTTTCGATCCCCAAGGTGGAAGGTCACCTGTCACCAAAAGTAACAGTGTCTCTTAATAAATTACCAAACAAAATTTGGCCGCGCTTTGATCTCGAGTTATAAGCATTTAATTTTTTCGACCCTCACCGTGGGAGGTCTCCTGTCACCAAAAATTAACACTCTCATATAATAAATTACCAAACAAAATTTGGCCGCGATACGAAAATTAGATTTCGAATTATAAGCTTTTTATATTTTTCGACCCTCACCCGGGGGGGGGGGTCTCCTGTCACCAAAAGTAACACTGTCTCATAATAAATTGCCAAGCAAAATTTGGCCGCACTACGAAAATTAGATCACGAGTTATAAGCATTTTAACTTTTTCGACCCTCACCGTGGGGGGGTCTCCTGTCACCAAAATTTAACACTGTTTCATAAAAAATCATTAAACAAAATTTGGCCGCGCTACGAAAATTGATCGCGAGTCATAAGCATTTTAACTTTTTCGACCCTCACCGTGGGAGGTCTCCTGTCGCCAAAATTTAACACTGTTTCATAAAAAAATCATTAAACAAAATTTGCCGCGCTACGAAATTTGATCGCGAGTTATAATCATTTTAAATTTTTCGACCCTCACCGTGGGGGGTCTCCTGGCACGAAAAATTAACACTCTCTCATAATAAATTACCAAAAAAAATTGGCCGCGATACGAAAATTAGATCGCGAGTTATAAGCATTTTAAATTTTTCGACCCTCACCGAGGGGAGTGTCCTGTCACCGACAGTAACACTGTCTCATAACAAATTACCAAACAAAATTTCGCGACGCTACGAAAATTGATCGCGAGTTATAAGCCTTTTAAATTTTTCGACCCTCACCGTAGGGGGTCTCCTGTCACCAAAAATTAACAATCTCTCATAATAAATTACCGAACAAATTTTGGCCGCGATACGAAAATTAGATTGCGAGCATTTTAAATATTTCGACCCTCACCGTGGGGGGGGTTCCTGTCACCAAAAATTAAAACTGTCTCATAGTAAATTACCAAACAAAATATGGCCGCGCTACGAAAATTAGATCGCGAGTTATAAGCATTTTAAATTTTACGATCCCCAAAGTGGGAGATCACCTGTCACCAAAAGTAACAGTGTCTCTTAATAAATTACCAAACAAAATTTGGCCACGCTTTGATCTCGAGTTATAAGCATTTTAAATTTTTCGGTCCTCACCGTGGGAGGTCTCCTGTCACCAAAAATTAACACTCTCATATAATAAATTACCAAACAAAATTTGGCCGCGATACGAAAATTAGATTTCGAATTATAAGCATTTTAAATTTTTCGACCCTCACCGGGGGGGGGGGTCTCCTGTCACCAAAAATTAAAACTGTCTCATAATAAATTACCAAACAAAATATGGCCGCGCTACGAAAATTAGATCGCGTGTTTTAAGCATTTTAAATTTTTCGACCCTCACCGTGGGGGGTCTCTTGTCACCAAAAATTAACACTCTCTTATAATAAATTACCAAACAAAATTTGGCCGCGCTACGAAATTTAGATCGCGAGTTATAAGCATTTGAAATTTTTCGATCCTCACCGTTGGGCGGGTCTCCAATCACCAAAAGCTACATTATCCTACCTTATTTTATCTTAAGACGATTTTTTTCTATACACATTCTATCAGGAATTTTCATCATTGAAACTATAGATTTATGGTAACTGAAATAAAAAACATAAGTTTGAGATTTGATATTCTCTAAATATCTGAAAAATACCGCGTCAATGTCTACCAAAGTCTACCGAACGATACCATGCCGAAGTCTGCCGAGCTGAAACGACGTTACCCGAGTGTTAGGTTTTTTCGTTACCGATGTGTTAGGATTTTTCGCGTTACGGAATTTTTGGATTCGGTCGCCGCGCTCAAAGCCCGTGATAAAAGCTATGCAATAGCTTAAAAATTAATTTTAAAATTTAATACTGCCACAAAAGGGTTGAATTTTCGAAAAAAATCGAAAAAAGACCGAATTTTGGTTATGTTATTTTTGTCAAAAACTAATTATTTTAATAATTTTTAAAGTCCAAAAATGCGGAAAATATGTTATATCGTATAAAGGTTAAGTAAAAAAGAATAATAAGTAATAAATTCAAAATTTAATACTGCCACAAAAAGTTGAAAATTCGATAAAGTATTGAAAAAATGGAAAAAGATCTAATTTTGGTTAGATTTATTTTAGACGCAAAATAATCATTTTAATATCAATCAAAACCTACCTTTGCGTAAGAAATATTATATTACATGGATATTAAGTAAAAAAAAAAACAATAAAATTAGTTTCGAAATTTAATACTCCTGCAAGTGATTTAACCCATTAACGGCCAGCGTCCACTTTTGAGGACGGTTACAAAAACAGCAAGAAAGCGGTTTTCCCTCCAGTAAAGAGGAAGATAAATATATACCTTATTTCACGAGACAAAATCCTCGATAAATTTAAATAAAAGTTAATTTGCTTTTAAAAGTGGTGGGAAATACAAAATTTAAATTTTAGCGAAGAAAATAATTCGGGCGTTAATGGGTTAAAGTTTCGAAAAACTGGCAGTTCCAGTTTTTTCAGCTAGACTTTGTCTGCTTGTATTGTGTAGCTTAGTGTACCTTAAATATTACTGTACCATGGCGTTGTTAATAAAAATAAGAAGAGAGAGAGATATGAATTACACTCTATTTGGGTCTAGCTTTGATATGCCAGTAAATATGCTCCCTATTACAAAAAGTTATAAATTTTACATATTGGTATTTAAAAAATAACCGAAGAAAAGAATCGGTCAACATCTATTTATTTCCTGCCAATGAGAAGGAGTTGCTAATAAGTTACTAGTGACTTGTAAATAAGATTCAATCTCAATAACTTACCACAGCAGCATTTTAAGAAAAATTAAACTGTTTAACGACAAATATTGCGCTCTTCTTAATTTTTGTAAAACAAAATAAGATACTGAAAGCTACTACAGTCTTTTGGACCATTTCCAAAAATACTGCCTATTTTTTCAGTTCAATAGATTTGAATATGAATATGAATATTGAGTGTAAACTAAACCGACGTATTGAGAGCAAGCTCACTTTTCCGCATCATCAGCTATCATTGAAAAGCCAAACTGCTGCAGAGCTAGGTGTCACATCATCAGAATATTGGACAGTTTGTGCACTTCCGACCAAGCAGGTGCTGCCATCGTGTCTGGTGCACTTCAAGATGTGGGCATTATCTCACAAAACTATGAATCGAATGCTACGGACAGAAAAAATTCGGCATGACAAAACAAACCAAAGTCTACTCCATCGTTTTAGTCATTCTCTTTAGTCATTTGTAAAAGATTATGATCATGGCCATTTTCTTTAAACTTTGATGGGTGTAAAGACAGATTGCATCACTAGAAAACAACAGAAGACAAATCATAATAGAAGCAGACTTGAGCTTGAAAAAAGAACTGGGTTCCGAATACATCGGTCACATATATATAAATTCTGGGAGAGTGCCAAACAATTTGAAAACACCACGTACATTTTTTTTGTCATGTTTTAACAATAACATACATGTAACAAAGTTGGTTGCGATCGGTTGTGACGGAATATCTGTTAATATAGATGTTAAAGAATGTGTTATTCGAAATATGGAACGGATCTTCAAGCGTCCACTACAATGGTTTTTGTGCTAGTTACACACCAATGAGGTTCCACTATGTCATCTTTTTGCAGCGTGGATGGAACCGCGGCTTGGCACAAATGTTTCACTGGTGAAATAGAAAGATTATTCGCAGCATGTTAAAAGCTTTTTGTATTTTCATTTATGTCAGTATATGAATTCTAAAAGCGCGCGAGTGAAATCAAACGGTCTGTTGTAATCCTAATCATTACATTAAAAAATATCTATATTTTCTATTTACCAGCTCTCTGACCTTTTGCGGCGGATTACATAGATTTAATTAAATAGGAAAATGTGTCGAACCTCCACTAACTGAGGGATTTAATAACGACATGATTTCAGAAGCAATGTGTAAATCCAGCAATCATTCCAGTGGCAATAACATCTACTATCAATAATATCTATTCACGCAACGCTCATTCTACAAAACTAATAATCAAAAAAGTCACGGACGTATTTCTGCTGTGTATGGACCATAGTATATAAGAGACGGTTTTATAAAAATCAAATTAAATTACAAAATCTCATGCCGATTTTCAATACCGAACGTCATTATCGCCAATTGCAATGTTGACAATTTTTCTTGATTTAATACTAATGAAGCTGTTAATTAAGAAACTAAAGTTTTTATCTTGTAATCAATCAAATATCCCCTTATTGCAATAAATGTTAAAAATGTCTAAAATTCATATTTTATTTTACAAAAAAAAGTTAATTTTTTACCGTAAAAACGTTCAAATACATAAATTTGAGCCACATTGCGGCAGATTTAAATTTTGAAATTAATTTTTTAAATTATTTTTCTCATACTCAGCATATAATATAACATCTTTTACGCATAGGTAGGTTTTGGATAATTTTTTAAACTATTATTTTGAATCAAAAATAATCTAGCCAAAATTAGGTCTTTTTTCACTTTTTTTCGAAATTCAACCTCATTGTGGCAGTAGTAAAATTTAAAATTAATTTTTTTAATTATTTTTCCCTTAATCTCCATCCAAGAGAACATCTTTTTCGCATAGGTAGGTTTTGACACTGTGAAAAAAAATTTTTCGATCCACCCTATTGAACACAGGTCAACTTGCGCTACTTAACTACTCTCAACGATTCAGATTTTGAGCTCAAATTTTAAGTTTATGTCAAAGCTTCTAAAAAAACTTAATGAGATGCAAAAAATAACGGTAAAAAATAGTTGTACGTTACTCCAAAGTCTAAAGCGCCCTCTATCGGCATTTTTTAAAATTTATCTGTATAATTTATTTTTAAGAAAATACTGATATAAAAAATAATTTTAGGGAAAACCGCAAATCAAATGACCAATGTTTCTGTTTTTTATAATCATTTGAAATTTGCAGCTACCCACTTCCATTGAACACAGTTCAGTTTGCGCTACTTAACCACTGATTTTGAGCTCAAAATTTAAGTTTATGTCTAAACTTCTAAGAAAATTTAATGAAATGCAAAAAATAACAGTAAAAAATAGTTGTTTGTTGCTCCAAAGTCTAAAGCGCCCTCTATCGATATTTTTTGAAATTTATCTTTATAATTTATTTTCAAGACAATACTGACATAAAGAATAGTTTTCGTGAAAACCGCAAACGAATCGACGAATTTTCCATCTTTTATAATCATTTCAAATTTTGGACCCTAAGCTTTGATGGCGCCTATCTCCTTCAGAAGACGTTTGGGACCCTTAGTTTCCCATTTAATATTATTTGTCTTGATGTGTACTACCACCTCTTAAAATTTTTCCCATCGTTTTTGAATCACCCTGTATATATATATATATATATATATATATATATATATGTAACGACTTCAGATGTGTAGTCATGGCATAATATTCCCTTAATTAGATTATAACGACTTCTTGGGTGTCATAAGTCGTGGCATAAGAAATTGACGCGGGGGCCTCTTGTTGGATCGAACTCGTTTATTTAGCCGCACATTTTACAGATGGAGTTCGCGAGTCCGGTCGGAGATCGCCCGAGCCCTTTACGGTGATTACGAAAGTTTACATGGCCGGAGGTTAGGCAGGCCCCTCAAAACTGCAAAGTCTCTCGTTTTTCGCGCGAGTTCTTGCTAATATGTTAGGGATTGTCATATTTTCCAGCAGAGGGCAGAGTTGTAAATTTGGGAGGAACATTTAATTTAATTGGTTCGTTAGCTTTTGATTGATATGTGGTCAGAGCCCGCACAATTCCCGGGTCTATGACGTATGAAGCCCTAACCACAAATGGATGCAAAAAGCGCTTAAATCATCAATTTTAATCTTAAGGAACGTTCAAAATTGATCTCTGAAAGTAATAAATGTTAGGCTGGGAAAGAAAGTTAACAGGGGCAAAATAGCTTTAAGTTTCAGAATTAAAGTTAAAAATATTAATTGGGAACTTTAAACTTTTGAATTTTAATTTTAAATTAAAGTTTTAAAAAGGGGTTAGTTTTTATCCTTTCATATCCCCCCCTCCAAGTTGAGGTCCACCAGATTTGCCTGCAAATCTGGGGGGACTCCCCAGGAAAATGGAGAAGACAAAATTGGATCAGAATTTACTTATGCAACTCTAGATTTTAAAGGTTAATATTAAAGTTAAGGTTTCAGAGATGTGAGGGCTGAATTTTTCTGCTGGAAAAAATATTTAAAATTTAAATTTTGAGGAAAAAATTTTAAGGAAGTAAAATGATAATTTCAAACTTTTATGCTTAATGTTTGGGATATGGCTCTCCAGACGACCTGACCGAACCTTACATATAATATTTGAAATAATTAAAAAATTGACATAAAATATAAAACTATAAACATTTGGAAAATCTGAAAAAATATAGGAAATATATGAAAAAACATAATAAAATAATTTGTAATAGTGACCATTTTCTTGCTTGGTCAACAAGTTTGTGATTATTTAGTTAAAGTCTTTAAGCACATTTTTCACATTTTATATGAAGTTAAACTGTCAAAATGTAAATTTACGCACAAAAATAATATTGGAAATTACACATTAATATGGGAAAACTTAAAAAAATACATTTTGAATAAAATTGGAAAATTGTGTTATTATAAAAGGACATTGAGACAAGTAATATAAAAAATTACTAAATATAAAAATATACTCGTATATGATTACGGGTAAAAATATGTTTTATGTACACTGATATATTATTAATGGGGAAAATATATGTTCTATGCACAAAATATTCAAATTATAGAAATATTTTTAAATGGGGAAAATTTGAAATGTTTATTTATTTTGAAAATGTGGAAATATGTTGCATATAAAATTGATAAAAATAAAAGAAGATGTAAATATTAAATATAATAAAAATACTGAAATACGTATAAAAATGAAGAAAAAATAATATATTGAAGTCTATTTACATTATTTATCCTAAACCGTTGAAGGTTTTAGCAAATCCTAAACCGTTGGAGGTTTTAGCATATCCTAAACCATTAAAGGTTTTAGCAAATCCTAAACCATTGAAGGTTTTAGCAAATTCTAAACCTCAGTGAGGTTTTAGCAAAAATTAAAAAAAAAAAAAAAAAAAAAAAAAATGAGCTTACTGCATCTTTAAAAAATTTGTGTGAAGATGCAAATGCAGTTTATCTATAAGTAAAGGTATTTATTATTTTGCAGACTGAGATAGGCTTTACTCAGTGGCATTAATAAACCCAAGTTATCACTTTATAAACTACATCTAGATCTCACTGATAGCTCATAAAAATTTCCTGAGTAAAAAAAATTTCAAAGAACATTTTTCCTTATAAAGGCCAGAATGCTCTTGGTTTTCCTTGCAAATTTTTATGCAAATAGCAAAAATCTTTAAATTTTAAGGGTTTTACTACTGCAAAGGAAAAAACTTAATGAAATAAGAAAGAAAAAAAAAATAAAACAAAGAAAAAAAATAATAGACTCTGGTTCAAAACAAATAGGCCAATGATCCAACATTTAAAGCACATGGGCAACTTATTGACTTTTTGTTGTTACTAATGGATCCTTTTATTTTCATTGTTTGCCCGAGTATATCATATCAACAGTTGCCACATTTGCTGAGATGGTAAGTCATTGAATCCTTTTTGTCTGCAGAGGGTTGTTTTCTGGTTGAATTTGACAAACTTAAAAAAAAAAGGTTTTAAAGACTTAATGGGCTGGAACCATGGTCATCTTTAAAAATTTAATGTGTGGATTTAGACACTATTGGATTTACCACGGCTGAAGTGGGGTTACCAAGGTCATGTCTAAATCAATGACTTAATTGTTGGAAAATATTTTTAACATATTTTTAAAAATTGACAGGGGTGAAATACCTGTTCTTAAATTTGTTTTAATGAAATGGGGAATGTTAAAAATGGAATAATAAAAAATGGTTGGATGGCCAACTCACCGGGTGAACTGGGGATGGAACATAATATAATTTTGAAAACAATACTAGGTAAAAATACTAAATTAAAACTCAAATATTAAAATATATCATAATGTAAAATATAACATTTGGCTATACACAAAATCTAAAATGAATAATAAACAGCATAAAATTCTATATGTAGAATGAAATATTTGGAAAAAAAATGGATTGAACTTTTCTCATTATGTACAAATAAAACACTTACCAACACCAAAAGGCTCAAAATATGGAATAAAATAATACACAAACTGATATAAATTACTATTTACAAATATGTGGAAATCTGGATGTGCTCATCTGAATTTATAAAAAAGTGGAATTAATAAAATAGGGACATTAAATATTCGCAAAATAGAACACTAAATATTGGCAAGTATCCAGTTGCACATATATTATTGATAATATTTAATTTAAAAACATGTAACCTGTTTAAACAATCTATTAACAATATGTCCAAAACATAAAAACAAGTGACTTCATTTTTTGGTGATCGCACGTATACTTCGTCGGATGAATAAGAAAACAAAAATACTGTCATTTTAATTTATTACGATTTTAACGTGTATGTAAAATATCAATCACAAAATTTTCTAAAATGTAAATTATAAATCTTAAATTCCACAAGAAATAAAAAATAAAGCTAATAAAAATCTTAAAATAATAAATATAAATTTTGTTAAAATCTTTAAAATCCCTTTAATACTATAACATCATTTTAAATAAACTACTTTAAAACTTCATGAACGCAGTCAAAATATTAAAATTTTCACTCTGCTCACAGTATTTTTTTTTGTTCTCTTTTTCATTATTAAATACTTTCTATTCACACAAACACTTCCATTTCTTGGTACTTTCGGCAATAACACATTCATAGTCAACATAAAATAAAAATGAAAACATTGTTTAATGTGAAATAAAACATTTTCCCCTTTTTTTTTTTTTTTTTCAACGAGAATGTTTTATAAAATAAATGATGGAATTGAAGAATCTGCATTTTTATCAATGTTAATAAAAAAGGTAAAAAGATTAAATGAAAAATAAACACATATCCTGCACAATAAAACTTTTTTTTTTTTTTTTGTAATTAAGAAATTTCATAAAATAAATTATGCAAAAAAGAAATCGGTAGGGTAACACATTGAAATGATAACATAAAGATAAAAGGAAAATACGTAATTTTTCACCAATGAGATGTAATCTTCAACAAAAAATTACGTCAATGTCAAGAAAAAAATAAATAAAAAGCATACCTGTAAATTCGATTATCCAATTTTTTTTTTTTTTTTAAGAAAGAAAAATTTAATATTTACAAACTACTAAATTACTATTTTATTTTTTATTTATTTTTTTTTTTTCATTTCAAATAACTTTTAACGATAAATAATTAAATAAAACATTCAAGTCTTTCATCATCATTTGTCCGCTAAAAAAGGAAAAATAAATAAATTTCCACATCCTAACTCTTAAGTGAATCATCTGTACGGTGATAAAAAACGGAGATCTCGACCTTGGCTCTCCTGAAAAACACATTCACAAACTTGACCTACTTCCGCGAAATAGAGAAGTTCGGTCCATTCTGCGACTCTGCTTGGAGAAGAGAAAAAATACATCGGTTGAGACTGTCCATTTTTGCTTGGATTGTTAGGGAATCACATCTTAATATTTGCGGTTTCTCATTCAGTTCAGTTGAGTAGGGGAAAAGTTCCAAATGTTATTACCAAATATTATTAACATTAAATGTTAGTACGCATAAGTGATAAATTATTCACAACAGACTTAATGGTTTTTCTTTCTTTCTTTCTTTCTTTCTTTTGACGATTGTTCTAAGATTATTTGAAACGAGAATAATTTCTCTCTTTCTCACCGACATAGTTCATGGGGAAATAATCCTTTCTCTGGATTAATCTTTTTTTTTTTTTTTTTTTTTTTTTTTTTTGGTCGATGGTAAAAAGGGTTTCCAAGGGAGAGGAATTCTCGTGCACTTTTGAATGTTCGCGGCTTGGTGGCAAGTCAGAGGGAATGGTTCTTCACGCGCTCATTATCCTGCCCGACTTTTAATATAATGTAACGACTTCAGATGTGTAGTCATGGCATAATATTCCCTTAATTAGATTATAACGACTTCTTGGGTGTCATAAGTCGTGGCATAAGAAATTGACGCGGGGGCCTCTTGTTGGATCGAACTCGTTTATTTAGCCGCACATTTTACAGATGGAGTTCGCGAGTCCGGTCGGAGATCGCCCGAGCCCTTTACGGTGATTACGAAAGTTTACATGGCCGGAGGTTAGGCAGGCCCCTCAAAACTGCAAAGTCTCTCGTTTTTCGCTCGAGTTCTTGCTAATATGTTAGGGATTGTCATATTTTCCAGCAGAGGGCAGAGTTGTAAATTTGGGAGGAACATTTAATTTAATTGGTTCGTTAGCTTTTGATTGATATGTGGTCAGAGCCCGCACAATTCCCGGGTCTATGATGTATGAAGCCCTAACCACAAATGGATGCAAAAAGAGCTTAAATCATCAATTTTAATCTTAAGGAACGTTCAAAATTTATCTCTGAAAGTAATAAATGTTAGGCTGGGAAAGAAAGTTAACAGGGGCAAAATAGCTTTAAGTTTCAGAATTAAAGTTAAAAATATTAATTGGGAACTTTAAACTTTTGAATTTTAATTTTAAATTAAAGTTTTAAAAAGGGGTTAGTTTTTATCCTTTCATATATATATATATATATATATATATGTGTGCAGGGTGTCCAGTAAATGACTGACCCATTTTGAACGTAAATAACAAAAGAACAGTTTGAGATAAAAATGCGCGGTTTGCTGCAAATTTATTAGAAAATAAATATATTTTTACATATCTAACTCTTAAAATAGTTCAAAATTCAGCCAACAGATGGCTCTGACGGCGGCAACAGGCTGTCGAAATTCAGATATTATTGTATTTTTCATACTCATGAGCTTTTTGGCTCATTTCGCAAAATCGAATCTCAGTTGACATGTTAAATCGACACTCCACTCACCTGCAGAAATAGGGTTTTTTGGATGGAAAGAGATTTAAAATAATATATATGATTGAATAATGTCTGTTTACTTAATAAAAATCCCCAAAAAATATTCATTGAATTTTCACACATTTACCATAAGTAAATTGCATTAAAAAATGATTTTGTAACCGGTTAACTGATTTCCTTTTTACGTACAATAGTTTAACAATATGGGATAAACACCGCTTTTTTAACCCTTTCCGGCAAAAGCAAAATCTGTAATAAAATGAGAAATTTTCGACTGACACCGGAATTCACAAACGAATTCTTTAGATATTCCGAAAGCCTTAATTTAAGCTTTTATTGTAAAAGCAAAATTTTAGTAAAATATTACTGTTGCCGTTTGCAAGTTTGGAATTAAAATTAGGTATCCCAGACCGGGCACAGTGTGCCGGAAAGGGTTAAGTAAAAAGTATCTTAATATTTAATCTAAACATTCCTTCCATTAAATAGTATGAAATCGTATTTAAAAAAAATTAGTGATGTCAAATAGCTTTAAGAGATGTATCAAGCAAATTCTTCTTGCCTATACGACATGTAGTGGAAGAAAATAATCAGAAGTTGAAACAGTATTACGCAAATAGTGGTTGCAAGTTCCCTGTCAAAAATAAAAGCGAGGAAGTGTCTTAAAAATCAGTTTTGAATAAAATTTCGTCTATATTTCGTCCATACCAAATCCTGTCTTAAAAACAAAAAATTATTGATCACGACGGAGAACGTAACATAGAAAACTACCTGCTAAGACGGAAGCCTGTCTAAAATGAAATATTTTTCTGCAAAGGGAATTAATTTCTATGTTATATTCATGTTTTGACATTTAATATATCTCAAAATTTTATTACGAAAGCCACGACCGATTTTAACATGCTTTACACACACAGCCCTTCTCGCTTCTTCCTTTAATTGCAAACGTATCTACGCTCATATGGAAGGATGATTAAAAAGAAAAAAAAGTAACTTACCTGTTTTTGTATCCTTCGAGTAACCTCTTTTCAAAATTTAACCACAGAAGTCATAATAGATCCTGAATCATAATATAATCATCATAGTCTACTTATTTTAGTTCAATTTTACAAATATAAATATTACCAAATTACTGGAACATTAGTGATTTACAAATATAGTTTTAAAAATCTTTTTAGAACATTTTTTTTCTTAAATAATGTTCTTTATTTACAATCACATGCAAAAGAAATTTTTAGAATTCTTCTTTCCCTTCTTTTGCTTATAAAGAATAATTTAAAAAAAGGGGAGGGGGACGGAAAATATATTTAAGGATCTATGATGCTTTTTGTAATGAAATTTTGAAAAAGAGTAACCCGCAGGATATAAGACAGCTACAATGCTTTTTTTTCTTTTTAGACATCCTTCCGTTTCTGCGTATGTATGTTTTCAATTGTGAAGGGGGGGGGGGGGAAGGAGACGTGTGTGTAAAAGTCATCTTAAAATCTCTCGTGGCTTTCGTAATAAAATTTTCTGATGTGTTAAATGCCAGAAAATGAATATAATATAGGAATGAATTCGGTTTTCGAAAGAATGAACAATATTTCCCTTTAGGCAGGTTTTCGTCCTAGCAACTGGTTTTGTATGTAACTTTCTCCGTCGAAATCAATATATTTTTTTTTTCACATTTTAAACAGGATTTGTTATAAACGGATTCTTTCATTCCAAAATTTATTATAATTTTATGTGCAAATTTATAAATCACAGCATTATTTTAGACAGGAGACTTTCCAACATTATTTCTGTACCACTGTTTTAACCACTTAACTTATTTCATTGCATGACGTAGCCAACAAAAGTTTGCTTGATCCACAAATTAGAGTTTTTTAATAGCACTATTTTTTAAATAAAATTTCATACTACTTAAAGGAAGAAATGTTTAGATAAAATATTGAGATATTTTTAACTTAAAAAAGCGATGTTTGTCCCATATTTTTAATTTATTGTACGTAAAAAGAGAATAAGTTAAGCTTTTACAAAAACATTTTTAATACAAGTTACTTATGGAAAATATGTGAACAGTTAATGAATATTTTGTTGGTTTTTATTAACTATAATAGGCATTATTCAATCATAAATATTATTTTAAATCTCTTTCCATCCAAAAAACTCTATTTCTGCAGCTGAGTGAAGTGTCGATTTGACATGTCGACTGAGATTCGACTCTACGAAATGAGTCAAAAACGCATGCGCATGAAAACTACAGTAATGTCTGAATTCCAACAGCCTTTTGCCACCGTGAGCACCATCTGGTGACCGAATTTCGATCTATTTTAAGAAAGTGCATCTATAAAAATTTATTGATTGTCTGATAACAATGCAGAAAACCACACATTTTTTTCTCAAACCGTTTTTTTTTTTTTGGTTTTTTTTTATGTACATTTAAAATGGGTCAGTCATTTACTGGACACATTGTATATATATTGATGAATAAATTCTAAATCAATTACTTAGATTTAGATTCAAATATATAGATAATTCTAACTATTAATGACATTTTAAAAGAAAAAAATGAAGTAGCAATAAAACTGTTTCTATCATCACGATTTAAAAAAAATCCTTTTGACATCATTATCACCTTACGTGATACGTGTTCCTCCTGTATTATCTAACAGCAATTGGAATACAGTAATTGCTTTAAAACGTGATTCTAATATTTATATACATTGGTGATACTGAATAGGCAAGAATAAAATCACTTCGTAAGCAATTGATGAGACATTAATCTGTTTTCACATTTACTTAAAGGTCTCTTGACATACAATTACGTTAAATGCATTGTAATTATTTTCATATAAAGTGTTTACGTATGTAGTTTAGTGGATTTACGCCTTGTTCAAACATTCAATTCTTCTTCAGCAAAAAAATTAAATATTTGTAAAATAGGCTCATAATGTACGTGGTTATCGATATATTTAAAACACCTGGCTGTTTTTTTGGTCATCAGCCCTGAGTTTTCTACTGGCCCGATTTTGATAATTATTTTTTAATGAAAGCTGTTTATGTGTAGATGTGCCCATTCTGGCTAATTTTTAATTTATTTCAATTTTTATATTTTATTTTTAATTTTAAAAGCTTTTTCATGACATTTCTTCAAAACAGTGGCAACAGGTTAAGCTTTTCTCAAAATTTATTTTCTTTCATTATTTTTCTCCAATCAGGAACTTGATCTCATCGGTGAATGTATAATCGCATTTAAAAAAAAGAATAAATAAATAAATAAATAAATAAAGGTTTTCGTAAAATTTAATCAGAATAAAATGATTGCACATAGTTATTCCCTGCAATACACAGATTATTTACTGAGTAATATTATTAAGTATTATGTAAGTATAATAACAGAAGATAAACTTTAATAAAATATCTAAAGTGAAATTTTGTCGATGGAGAAAATGTCGTCATACAGAAACCAGATAAATTTATTCCATGAATATAATATGCATTGTTAAAGCTGCGTCATTGATGATGTCATATTCACTGACTTTTATTCCTGCATCTAAATAAAGTGAACTTCTATTAATTTAAAGGTCTGTGGTGTGCACACATGAAAATATTTCTGTAAACTGCGCCATTTCTATTTAATTATAATGAATATTTTATGAAACTAAATAATTCTTAAATAACTGCATAAATCGCGCTTTTATTTAAGAAAAGATGAGTATTTCTGAAGGTGTAAATGATGTCATATTTAAAAGAAAAAAAAAGAATAAAATTTGTGATATGCCGGTATTATTATATTTCTATCTTACATCATAGCAAAAAATAATTAAAATCATTTCATTGTATTAAGTTATTGTTTAAAATAAAATAAAAAAATCTGCATTTCAGGAACAAATACAACATTTCATATTTATTTACTTAGATCAGGTGTCACAAATAAAAAAATTAAAAAGTTGACATGTTTCGGTTCATTCATAAGAACCGTATTCATAACACATAAAATCAGTAGAAAAACTAAATGACACTACTAATGACACTTTCTACTGATTTTATGTGTTATGAATACGGTTCTTATGAATGAACCGAAACATGTCAACTTTTTAATTTTTTATTTGTGACACCTGTTCTAAGTAAATAAATATGAAATGTTTTTATACGTAAATGAAAAAGGTGGAGTGATTTTTTTTTTTAGTTTTTAGTTTTGAAAAAACGAAAGCTAACAACAGTTTTAACAAGTACAACAATTTTATTCTTTTTAATAAGAGAGGTATCGTCTTTTTTTTCGTTGCCATAACAATAAAATTAATTTTTCAAGTTCATGGAGGATACAAACCAATAAATAAATTAAATTTATTGCAAGTGCTGTAAATATGTAGTGGGTTGGTTAGGCAGTTTAGTAAGTCCTTGTTTCTATTATAAAATGTTTCATTGATATTATAATTATTCTACAGTTATCAAGCGATATTTAAACGGAGAAAAAATAAACTATGCAGATATTTTTGAATTAGTCTTCTGTGGTATAATATTAACTTCCTAAATAATTTGACATTTAAATAATATTTAAGGTTTAGCAACCGCATTAAAAAAATATTTGTAGCTGAAGTTAGGTACAACATAATAATTTATGAGTTATTTTCCTTATTTTTTGTTATTTTCTAAAGTTTGTGTATCTCCATCATGTAAATCTATGTTATCCCTATTTTAAGAGGTGGCAATTGTTTATTTTGCTCAGTATTTTACTGTCTATATAAGATTGATATACATCATACCTAATATATATTCTTTTCCGTCGAGTTTCGACAGGTGCAGCTAGTAAAGTTATTATTTATCTTTACTAAAGATGTCACTTTTTATCATATTATTGTAATTTAGTATGTTACCGTAAACTGGGGTTACTTTGTCACATTTTAGACATACTTTTGCCAGTCCTTCGAATTCGAGTTTTGAAAAATACAGGCATATTGATATAACGACTCCTTTCAACATCAAAGCGGATTGAAATGCATAGCAGAAATAGGGTAAAGAAAAAAGATAAAAAAATGGGGTTCCAAAGTTATCCCAGGTTTGGGATAACATTGTCAATTAACTACAAATATGCTTTAAATGCTCGCAATATGGGATTTATGACGGAAAAACATCAGATATTGATGTAAAATAAAAAATTATACCGCTTGGATTACATAGAGTTATTTTAACAATAAGGATTCCGATTTATAATGAAAAGTATGATTTTGCATTTTTTTTTCTTGGTGAAAATGCTGTTCATATAATCACAAAAAATGTTGGTAATTAATATATAGGACATAAACTCTCTCTAGGTTAAGGCATTTTTTAATTATTTTGAAATCGCGCTAGTTTAAAGTAAACTGCAATAAGACATGACTCTTATTATGCCATGTCAATTAACTGCTCTTCTTCACGAGTAAGAATTGCCAGACGACCCAAAGATTTAGTGTGTTTTCCACGACATTTTTTTACACGAATACTATGTTGTATTTGGAATGTTGAGACAGTTAAAATTTTACTTATGCCATGACTAACGACTACTGCCACGTTTGCCATATTTTTTTCAGTACAACTGCGATAATAACGACTCTTAGTATTTTTTCCAAGGTCCTCATTTTTTACCTACTGCTAAAGAGCTATGAGAAAAAAGATAATTAATCATGTAAATAAAACACACGCATAAATACACCTAAAATAATAATAAACACATACCCTTACAAAGTTATAAAGTTACCCAGATTTACGGTACAATAAATGTACACTTATATTTGCAAATATAGAGGAAATATGTAAAAAAAAATATATTACTCTTATCTTTCTTTATATATATTTAAAAATTCTGTATTTCTTCTTCTAAAGTATAATATTTTATGTGACCAGTTCACATAAATAGAGATTTTGTTTACATAACTGGAGTAATTTAGAAAAATAAAAACTACACAATATAACTTTTTTTTTACACATTGTATTTTTTAAAAATCACCTTTATAGGTGTTCTTCCTATTTTTATTATTTTTATTAATTAAAAAAAACATATATATATGTCCATTCGATGGTTAAGTTGTGAGTAGACTTAGGGAACATGTTAACCACATGAAAACATATCCTTTGATATATTTTTATTTCGTTATATATTCAACACCACAATCATTACTTATATTATGTTATATTATATTCGCCTTAAAGTAATATATATATATATATGCATACGTATTGCTCTAGTTTCTTGTTGATATGTTTAAGCAAAAGGTTCTAAATGAAAATAAGAATTCTTTTTCCGGGGAAATGGGGGGGGGGGGCGGAGGACTTAGATGATTCAATAAATAATGTTTATATAATATGTGAAATAAAGAAGTAAATTTGAAAAAATAAATAAAATACTTTAAATTTTGCTTATGATTTTTTGTTTAGCGATGATTTAACGAGTGGAGATTTAGATTGTATTTATTGGAAATATTATGATATTATACACATTCTTACCCCTATATTTGAATTTTTTACTGTTAAAATAATTATAAAGAAGAATTTTTTAATGATTAAAAAACTCGATTGTAAGCCCCCACTACAATGTTTAAGGGGGCTCAGGGATAAAAAACTTTTCAAAAAATCGTTTTTTTATGGTCTAAGTTGATTATTCAATTACTCCTTCACTCAATGCCAAAAACCGTATAAAAATATTTGCACTTTTAACATAGTTGTAAGCATTTATGTATCAACACTTTCATAGCCGCACCCATATAATTTCAAGTTTAAGTCGCGTTTTCTCAAAACTTGATTTTTGACGACTAACAGCAAGATTTAAAAAAAACTATTTGATGGAATGGCTTAATTTTTTTTGCATGCATATAACATCATTGTCTATAGAATGAATTAATATAGTTTAGATAGTTTAATATTTTGAGTATTTTTAATTTAAAAAAAAGTTGTATTTTTTAGGGTTTTTTTTTAATTTTTAAGTTTGCGTGTTTTCATAATAATTTTCTTTTCGAGTGCTTGTTATATCCCTAATTCATTCTATAGAGTAAAGCTTCCTGATCGTTTTAAAGCAAAAATTAGGTTCTTAAATCAATTCAACTTTAAGATATCTTGGTGTTGGTGATATAATACAAAATTTTTTATCGAAAATTGTGTTACATAAATTTTGCTATATTTCTTATTGTATTACATTGAAGCACTTCATTTTATAATTTTATAAGACTACAAACATACCTTTAAAATATCAGAAAGTTTCAATTAATTACACTGAATACTTTTGTTTTTATATGGACTCGAACGAGAGCTCTGTTTACATGTTTTTCCGTATCGATCAACCCCTGAGCCCCCTTAAAATCTTTTGATTTTGAAAGAAGGAAGAGCTCTCCTAGTGTCTCAGAAATTGTGCGCTCGGAGCTCGTAGACTGGAAGTGCTGGGTTCAAACACATTCGCGCCCGTCGGCCTAACCATTCGCAGTTTCTATGGTTATTTTCGAACTTTAGGTAACCTTGCCTAAATACGGCTTAGGTTCCCTTAGAAAGACCCCCACGGAGGGCACTCTTCCTTGGGCCTATACCCCTCGTGAAAATAATTGGCCGCCATAAATAACACACACGAAAGGAGGATGGTACTTACTATCGGACTTTTACGGTAATTATCAACTTAAAACCTTCGTTAAATATTACGATAATTATCTTCATTCAAAGCACCATATATATAGTTATTTTAGACATGGAAGTAAACCATCATTGTAAGTTTGGAACAAATGAAATCAAATATTTGTATAATTATTTAGCATGATACTTTTTGTATTAAAAATTCATAAAATATATTATTGTTAGCCGTTTATAAAAATAATACATTGCACTTACTGTTGACAAAGCACTTAATTTATTTAAATTACGATTCAACGTAAACTAACTCGTTCTCCTTTATGTCCATTGTGACATTTGTATTTTCGAAAGTTTCAATAAAAAATCAACTTTGTATCAGGAAACTGTCTTCTATTTTCAGAAAAAATATACGTGTAGGAGTTGATATTACTTCTTGGTGAATAAACTGCAGAAAACAAATCATAGAATCATTATAAGAGCAAATATGAACTATTCATACCTGTCAAAACTAGTCTGTTGAAAAGTGCCCCGTATGACTGAGAAAAAATGATAAATCTGTAACAGTTCTGAATTTCCGAAGGAAGAAATTAAAATATTCATTAGCATTCATAGTGTATGCTAAATTATTAAAATTCAAATAAATATACAAATAAATTATCTCACATTAAGTTGGAGCTGAAATAATTTTTTTAGATCTATAAACAGTAGTTTGTCTACTGAGAACAAACAACGTATCAAAGAGCTCCAAAATTTTTTATACTTTGTCTGTAACTACTACAATAGTGTTAAGTAATAGGTTGTTGCCTGGTGCAATATGATAAAGTTAAAATTATTTTCAACGTTAGAACACCAGAATATTCGTATTCCAAGCATACCGGTTTCGGTAGCATATAGCTTACCTTTCTCAGTGCTAAAGATAGTGGATATTTGCTCATATATATGCAGGGAGGATGGGGATTCAAGCGACAAATTTCTTGACCAATAGGATCCTCTGTTTTCCTATTGGTCAAGAAACTTGTCGCTGGAATCCCCATCCTCCCTGTATATATATGAGCAAATTTCCACTATCTTTAGCAATGAGGAAGGTATGCTATATGCTACCGAAACCGGTATGCTTGGAATACGAATATTCTGGTGTTCTAACGTTGAAAATAATTTTAACTTTATACTACAATAGCGTTCTGTTTTACACCTCCAACCCCCCCCCCCCAAAAAAAGCATAATTACTACTGAAAAGTTTGTTGTTCGAATTTTCTCCAGGTTCATATGAGCCACTTTCTCCTCTACATCTTTAAATGATTTTTTAATTAATATTTTGCAACCCTGTTGTAAATATAGTTAAGGATAAAGTGGATTTTCAAAATTGCAAAAAATCATCAAATTGTCGAATTTTAATTTTTAGCATAATAACATTACGTAAACTCCCTGCTACTATGTTGCTAGGAATACAAAAAGAATTTTTCATTTTCGACTATTTTTACTGGAGTTAGAAGAATATTTGTCGAATCAGCTGATTGTGCCACGCCCCTTTGTTTACTTTTTTGCCGATTCACATCCGTAAAATTCAACCTAGTTTTTAGTTTTACCGTACAAAAGGTTATTATTTTGCACTGAAATTATTAATTTTGTGATTTCTCAAAACAATACTTTAACTGTAACTTTTAACTGTTTCTTTAAGCGTTCGTTTACAATGTATTTAGAGGAATTGCTTTTTGTCCCCAATCTTTTTAGCGTAAATTAAAAAAAAATATTAATATGTTTAAAATATTAAAAATATTTAATATATTTAACAAAAATTTGTACAATAAGAAGTATTTATACCATCAATATTTCTAGTAAAATTTCAAAAAATTTCATTTGAAAATACAAAATGTTACTTTTAAGAAGATTTTTTAAAATTCAGATTTCACGTCCTTTGTATGAATTACTGTTGAAGACACATATTTTATGGGAATTTACCATAAAAACATAAAACACTTACATATAAGCTAGAAATGATATTATATCCCTTAATAGCTGAAGCTGTGTCAGTAGGAAAATATTAAGCAATTATAACCACTGTAGTTACTAAAACCTGTTTTTCTCAAAATGAATTTTTTCGACCTTTTCATGATTTCAAAATGTTCCATGCGAAACTCTTTATGCCCAATTTTCCTGATTGTTTGTTTAAAATGATCTTTTTGTATGTGTTGACAAATGTTACTAGAAATATTTTTTTTTTGGCGCATGTAAATTTTTTAAATTTCAGTTATATGACATTTTTAATGATTTTTTACCAAAAAATACAAACGTATTAAGTTAAAATCAGTTTTTAAAATGTTTTACAAGTAATATGCTAAAAATGCTTAGTAACATTTTTTAACACATACATAGAGAGCATTTTAAACGAAAAATCATAAAAATTGGGCATAAAGAATTTTGCATGGAGCACTTTGAAATATTGCCATTTTTGTTAATTAAAAAAAAGAAAAATCTGTATCTCCAAAACTATGGTATATATTTTAAAAAGATTGTGAAATAAGATATATACATATATATTATGATTATTTCCAGAAATTGAAAAAAAAATCATTGAAAAAAAGTAGTTTTGAGTGTCTACTGTAACATTAATGTAAAATTTACAAACTACTGTCATTATAAAAGCTGTAAAATTTCTCAAGCTTGGTAAAAGTAGCTATTCTATAGGTTGCGTTCGATTTGCACTTTATTTGTTGCTTAATATCGCTTTCAGAGAATGAAATGATTGAATTTCATTCACATCATGAGTGGTTAATAAATTAAAATACGAACTGAAAAAAAAATCACTGTTTTTTACAGCAAAATGTGCCGGTGCCCTGGCTGCAACATAGTTGCTGTAAAGTTTACGAACTTCGGTCTTTAAGAGTGCTGTTACAGTATTTACCCGCATTGGCCGGCATGCCTCAAAATTTGAGGGAGACCAGATTTTTAAATATGAGACTCTGGTCTTTTCCGCATGCTGGGAACAGTGAGGAACTTCGAAAACGTAAAGGAATGTGATTCATTAACAGTATTCGGTAGCAATGACTATGCTAGGAAGGAAGAGTGCAATATACAGTTTCTCAAACGTTTTTAATAATTAATTTACTTTTTTTATATAGAGAAAATAAAAATGTGTAACGCGTGTAACATACCATTTTACAGAAAGTTTACCAAGCACCCATGCAATATTTACAATATAGAAAGAGATTATCTCACAAATTATTTCACGTAAAGAAATATTCTTATTATATATGTATATAATAAGGAAAATATAATAATTATTTGAATATATAAAGAGGTAAATATTTGCTTGCGTTATATCTGAAAAGTAATTTTATGTGATAATTTAATTAACTTAATGTCATCATCCTGGAGTAGAAACATAATACATAAAAATTTTGCATAATAAAAAGATAAATAAATCCTAATAATCATATATATATATATAGATAAAGAAAGAGACAAAAAGAAAAATAAGTAATTGATATTTTTTCCTTAAAACAAAAAATGTTGTTAGAAAAGCCCATGCTGGTGTATCTAGATTTTTTTCCTGGATGGCGGCTAATGTGGTGGAATACGGTAAATTTCTCATGTTTGATAAAATTAGATCTATTTTTCACTGCGTTGAATATTTACATGACTTGTTGTTTGAATTCATAATCACCGCACGGTGCTTGAATTCCATTTCACTGAAAATGTGCTAGAAAAATTAAAACTTAAAATGCAAGAAAAATCACAGCATTTTTTACAATATTTCTTATTATCTGGAATTTATTATGAAACATTATAGACTCAAATTGTTTTATAAATTTAATTTGTGTAATTAATATAGTATTATTTTATGCTTGTGACCAAGACAAATTGAAAAGTGAAATTGGTACGTATTAATTTGCTAGGGGACTGAAGTTTAATGTAAATTACATTGTAGCTAACTGTATTCATTTGAAATGTATTTATGTAAACAAGAAAGAAAAAGATGGAATGGACAATACATGAAAGTGAGGTTGGAAAAAAATATTGCGCAATCGGAACATATAAAAAATAGTTTAATAAAAATAGATTTTAATGGTAAAAAATAATAAAATCGTAAAATAGAATAAATCTTAGAATAAAAATATCTTAAAGTGTTGATAAGTTTTATGTAATATTGAAAAAATGTACGACCATGACAAGATATTTTATGCAAATAATTTGTTTTTTTTTTCTATGGAGATAATAGATATTTAACTTTCAAGATTTATAAATGAACATTGTATATGCTATGTATCATCTGAGAGACGATATTTAGAAATTGTAGAAAACATTTCTCGCTCAATATTTATAACTATCTAATTTTTCTTTAAATTTTATTCTAAGTTTTAAGGAATGCAATTTTCATTTATAAAGTTCTAAGCTGGCAACAACTTAAATGATGATGGAAAACAAAGTAATAGTATTAAAGAAATTTTGTTGATTTAGAAACATTAAATGTATGTTCCAGTGCAATTGAATAATTTGAATTCATTTGAAAATACACACACAAGCACACACACACATACACACACACACACATATATATATACATATATATGCATATATATATGTAATAAAAAAAAAATGCGCCATTTTTTTTGTTCTCTCTTAGCTTCAATTCTAAATTTGTGGAACATATTTCAATCTTAGTTTCGTAACTTGTAACAGCTAAAATTCTTTTTCTTACTTTAGTTATTAATAAATTATTACTTGCTTCTCAAAAAGGCGGGAAGTATTTCGTAAGCTTTTTACTTTCTGGCATATTTCTGCGATTTTAATTTTATTTTTTATTTTTAACATCGCGTGACAGGTGTTACTACGCGTTGCTAAAGGGCTTTGTCTTCCGAGGAAAAAATATAGTTCTTGCCAATAGACCGCCTATTACGGCCAATTAGAATTGATCATTTTGTCCGTTAGAGGCTCGAGTCCATCCTGATTGGATTTTTAAAATGATTGACGCGGAGTAGGAGGGCGCTAGTTTTGTCGTGAAAATGATTTTTTTTCATTTGTCTTTTCAGGAGAGTAGAATGCACCTTTTCTTTAAACTATCAAGACGCGCGTTTCATTGCTCCGCTGAATTAGAATGCATTTTTCTTAAAAACTACTCGGAAGCCATGTCATGTTCCCCGAGAATGCGGTTGACTTTTAAATTATTAGGATGCTGTTTCTTTTTCCCCCCCAAAATTCTAATATCTTGAAATGCAGCTTAATCACGAAGTTGGTGAAGTGGAAGTTATTCGATGAGAGTGCCAAGGTGATTGCGTGAAAGAACTTAACTTATTTATGAGTTCTAATAAAATTAATTTAAAGACTGCTTGATTGAACTTTCTTATGGGGAAATAGCCCAATAAACTCATCCACTGCTGGTCAAATTGCCGGAGCGACTGCTCAGCTCGTCCCACTGTTGATTCTTGGTAGTAGTAATCTGTTCTGCCTCATAGATGGTGCGCCACTGGAACTTGTACATTGTTATGGAACATCGCCTTCGTCCATTTATCATCACAGTGGAAGCCGGCAGGATTTTTCAAATGAACCTGCATACGTCTCTAGAGAAACCTTTTCGTCACAACGCTAATTGTGTACGCGTCATTTTCGCAGAGTTGGAGACTGGTTACTGAAACGTCTGACTTCTTTATCTTCAACCTAGACAATCACTAGTTATCAAAGTGATGCCACTGGTGTTGCAAGGAATGCTGTCGAAATAAAAAAAAAAAAAAAAAAAAAGAAAAAAGAAAAAAGATCCCAGATAAATAGGAGTCTTTAAACGATCTTCATCAGAGCTTAATGATAAGGAAGAATCCTGTGAAAAAAAAAATCATAGGAAATATGTTGTGAAATTTTATTTGTGATCATTGTTGGCACCTACAGGAAGGAAATTCTTTGTTTGTGAATATGTCTTACAGTATTTTTTTTTTCTTCATAAGTAACAGCTACGAAATCATCTACTGATTATTACTTAATCCAAAGAACAACTGCACGACAAAATTCAACATCATTTTCTTTTATTTATTTATTTATGTATTTTCTAGATAACAGTACTGAAATAATTTGATAAACTTTCATTTCATAATCAATGAACACCTGCAGCATGATTGCGAAACTACGTTTGATTCCATCGGTAATATAAGTCAATTGAAATTTGCACCTGTGAGTCGTATCTACGAAGTGCTTTATTTTTTGTTTATTTTAATAAATTTAGGTATTTGAACAAGGCCACAGCGAGGTGTCTGTAAGTTATTATTTTATTTGTTTATTGGCTAAGAAATTTTAATAATCATTTCTTTGTTTAAATTCTTGATTTTTTCTTTCTCTTTTATTACAGATATTAAAAAATAAATGTGTTCTTAATTTATAATTGAAATTTTATGCTCATAGAAATTTTATTTAGTTTTAAAGGTGTTTTTTAAAATCGAAAGATGGATTAATTTGTTGTTAAAAAATACTCTGTTGCTAAATTTATTTTCCATACGTAAAGAAAAGTATTTTTGTTCTTAAAATTATTTGTTATTTCCCATGTATGGAAAACCGATATTTACTTTTTTATTACTTATTTATTTATTATTTACTTATTTCACATGAAGTCAAACAGAATTGATTTATTTATTATTTTTATTGTTATTTATTGAGGTATTTGAAGTATTTGAAGTATAGTAATTGAATTTTAATAATTGAAGTATAGCATTTAAATATTTTCCATATGAATTATCCTCTTTCATGTTATTAAGGTCAGGGTTAGTAAAAGAAGAAAAAATGTCAGAAAATAAACTTGATATTGTCCCTTTTGAATTTGGGTCGGGCATGGATATTTTTAAATGATTTAAACATTTTGATCGAGAATGTTCTGTAGAAAAAAAAGATAATGAGTGGAAACACCAAAATATTTCAAAATATTTAAAGGGGGAAGCGCTAAAAACTTATATCAATGATTGTTTGGATTGTGCTACTTATCAGGAAATTGTCGAGATTTTAAGTGAAAAATTCATTCAAGTTAGAGTTCCAAAATTTTCTGAATTTACTTCCTTAAAGTTAAATGATCTAAGTGAATTGGATTCTTATTTTAGAAAGAAAGTTGAGATTGGAAGGCAACTTCAGCTTGGGGAAAATTTAATTATACAGGGATTAACTGATGGACTTCAGCCGGAGTATCAAAATTGTTTGATGGTTAACCCTCCTTCCAATACTCGTGAATGGTTTCGCATTGCTAAACAATTAGCAGCGATTCCAAATCATACCTCTAATAACAGCAATAAAAATTTTCAACAAACTAGACCTATGCACAATCCCAATCCTCAGCCCAGACATTGGACTCGACCTACTCCAAACAATCCATCCCAAAATTTTAATCCTAGGTTTTTCACTCCTAGAATGCCTACGACTCATTATCAGAATAACTACCCAAGTCGTCCGTGCAGAATATGTTTAAACAGAGGCATAGAAAATGCATATCATTGGGAAAGGAGTTGTATATTTAACACAAATTCCTTTCAAACTCAAACTCCTGCTCATATTCAACCACCCCCTACTAATAATATTTGACAATTAATCATCCCTGGATATGTGGGCAATAACCAAGTGTATTGTGTGGTTGATAGTGGATCAACTGTCTCAATTTTACCCCTCAAATTTGTTCGATATTTAAATGGTAATTTACATAATGTTACCCCTATTACTATTAGACAGGCACAAGGAACTCTCACAATTAATAAATCGTGTCGATTATGTATTAAATTTGGTAATATAAAGAGATATGTTAATTTTTTAGTAAGTAAACTTGATTTGGACTATGCTATTTTAGGTTTACCTGATTGTGCCAAATTTAAATTGAAAATTGATTGTGCAAAAAGCCAGGTGTTACAAGACAATATTTCGTTAAACCCATATGTCAACATATCCAGTGATAACTTAGAATTGCTTCATTTTGATATTATAAAAAATGATACTACTGTGCAACACGATTATGGAAATACCATAACTCCTCAATCCTTGTCGCGAACTAATAATGATGATTATAATCTATTGGGGAATCTGAATGCTATTCAAAATAAAAATGTAAGGGAACTTTTAAGGGATTATTTAGATATTTTTGCAAAAAATAAATATGATGTAGGGAGAATTAATATTGAACCTCAGCGTATTTATCTTAAATCTGACCTACCAATATCTTTGAGGCCTTATCGTACATCCACTGCTGATGAAAAAGAAATATCTCAGCAAATCCAATCCTTATTAACTGCTGGGTTAATTAAAGAAAGTTATAGCCCATACTCTTCTCCAGTTACATTAGTAAATAAACGAGATGAAGGTAAAAAAAAACCCGAATGTGTGTTGATTACCGAAAATTAAATTCTATCATGAAAAATGACGCTGAACCTTTGCCCCGAATAGATGAAATTTTAGACAAATTAAGTGGTGCCCGATATTTCTCTACACTAGATTTAGCCTCAGGCTATTGGCACATACCTATTCACCCAGCCGATTCCGAAAAGTTAGCCTTTACTACTAATTGTGGGCTCTGGGAATGGAATGTTCTCCCCTTTGGTGTAAAGGTAGGCCCCCCAATTTTCAACAGGACAATTAGAAGAATTCTTACAAAATATAAAATAGACTTTGCTTGTTATTATTTTGATGATATAATTATTTTTTCTAAATCAATAGATGAACATATACAGCATCTCATCCAAATTTTTGATTTATGCCGAATAGAAAATATTAAATTAAAATTATCTAAATGTACTTTTGCTTAAAAACAAATCAATTTTCTAGGGTATGAAATCCAAAATGGAACTTTAACTCCAGCTAATACTAATATAGAAACAATTAAAAAATTAAAACCTCCTACTAACACTAAAGAATTACAAAGATTTCTTGGTTCTATAAATGTGTATCATAAATTTATTGACAAATATGCTGAAATTAGACACCCCCTAAATAAATTACTTAAGAAAGATACTATTTGGGAATGGAATACTGAATGTCAAAACTCTTTTCAAAAATTAAAAGATGCCCTCATTGCTAAACCAATTTTAAAGATTTATGACCCAAAATTACCCCTACACATGTTTGTTGACGCTTCTCAGGTAGCGGTAGGTGCAGTTCTTAAACAACCCGACCATAATAACTTTTTACATCCAATTGCTTATTTTTCTAGAGGATTGAGAAGTTATGAGAAAAATTATTTCATTACCGAACTAGAGTGTCTTGCTATCATTGATACTTTAGATAAATTTTATCATTACTTTCACGGTGTATAATTTACCATCCATACGGATCATGCATCTCTTGTTTGGTTAAAAAATGTCAAACATTTAAGAGGTCGATTATTTAGGTGGTCATTGAAGTTAAGTATGTTCGATTACAAAATAGAGTACTTAAAGGGATCTACAAATGTCGAAGCCGACATGTTGTCCCGAAACCCTATTTCTCATTTTTGTAAACCCCTTACTTTTCTTCTTGACGTTAAAGAGATTATTGAGATGCAAGAAAAAGAAAATGTGTGTGGATCAAATTATATTAATGACAATGGACTGATTATAGTTAAAAGAAAAGGTTTTCGTAAAGTGGTAGTTCCCATGTCCCTAAGAAAAAAATTGCTTAGTGTTGCTCATGAACAGTTTGGTCACCCTGGTGTTCAAAAAATGCAAAATTTAATTTCTCCTAACTATTATTGGCCAGATATGACCCAAGACATTACTAACTTTGTTAAATACTGTGATATTTGCCAGAAAAATAAAAAACCTAGACAGAAAAAATTTGGCTTATTACAAGCTATGCCCACTACAGATCAACCTTTTGACTGTCTGTCTGTTGATACTGTAGGAGGGTTCAATTATTATAATTCTACAAAAAAATATCTCCATATTATAATAGACCATGCCACAAGATATGTTTGGGCATTTCCTTCGAAAAGTGTCACTACAGAAACTTATACAAATTGTCTGAAACAAATCTTCAATATCAAAATCCCTCAACAATTATTCTGTTTTAGTAAGATTTCAAGTGTACAGTCCCCTCAAAAAATACTTAGTGACAAGAATGCTGCTTTTACTTCTTCAAGATTCAAAAAATTCCTGCGAAATCATAATATTAAACAACGTTTGACCACTGCCCATCATCCACTAACGAATGGGAAATGTGAAAGAGTAAATCAGACAATAGTAACTAGATTAAAATGTAAAGTAAACTCCACTACCTCTAAAATTCCCTGGACTAAGCTTTTAACTGAGGTAATTAATGAATATAATAATACACCCCATTCTATTACCAAATTTCCACCTGCTTACTTGCTTTTTGGCCAATTACCCTATGACTCCCCCTTACAACAAAATTATTATCCCCCTGTTCATGAAGCACTTAAAATTGCTAAAACAAGAACTGATGAATTTCATTTAAAAAATAAAAGATATTATGATAAAGATTATATCGAACCAAAATTTAAAATAGGAGATCTAGTTATCTATGAAGAATTTCAGTACCCTAATACTAGAAAGTTGTCACAAGTATTTAGTGGCCCTTATAAAATTCTTAACAAATTATCCGAAGTAAATTTTGAAATTGATAGGCAAAACCAGTTCAAAAGTTCAGAAATAGTACATGTATCTAAATTAAGGCCTTATTATTCCCCAGATAAATTTAAATTAATTCATGAGCAACAACCCCCTAATCAACAACAACAAACTCAAGTAAAAACTGTAGCTTAAACTATATCTCTAGTTTATCATTTTATAATTTTTTTTCTCTTAAACAGTAAATTTCTTTTCATATTTTAATTCAGATAATATCCGGTAATTCTCACAGAATGGCAATGATATCTCTTGACTGCAGCGGGAGTGTCACTTGTCTGAAAATTTTTATATTTGTTTATTTATGCCGGCGTAGACGAACAAAGTGGAAATTTCTTATTCTGTACTGAATTACTCTACTTAGAATATTTTTTTTCTTTCAACTGAACCTATTTGTAATATTAAATTTAAGCTATCAATTAATAAATTCATTATTTGCCAAGTAACAAAATTTTTATCACTTTATTTTATTTATTTTTTTTTCTTTCTCTCTCTCTTTGCTGCTACATTCCAGTCCAAGTACATGTCAATTATAATATAATTTTGTTTCTTTTTCTCTTTTCTACTTGTATCTTGCAATGTTTTATCACACCGAGAGAATATTTATTGCGTAATTATTTGACATGAATAGATCTTGTTCTTTATTTTTATCATTTATTAATATTTCTTTTTAAGAATCTTAGTAGTTTAAAGGTCACGTGCATTCTCAAACATGAACAAAATTTTTATTTATCTTTATTTTATTTTAATTTATCATATTATATTTTAATTTTTTTTTTGTACATATTCCTACTTAATCTTGTACTCGAATTACCAGATTAAGTAAATGATTTCATAATTGATTGTATTTTTTATTTTATTTCACTTCTCTCTATATTTCATTCCAAAAATATGAGATGAGATAAACGAGATTAAGTATTTAAAGAATGTCTTTTGTGATATTTATTATTACTTATTAAGAGATTTACTTATACCCATTATGAGATTTACTTATACTTATGATATTTATTATTATTGATATTTTTCCTTATTATGTTTCTTACTTATATTGTTTATTATTTACATTGTTAAAGTTTATTATTACTCTATTATAAAATGTCTTACTATATTGAATTTGGACAATTAATAAGATATAATTAGACTTCCTTGAAAAGAGATCATGAATACTCCAAATATGACTCTTAAATGGATTTTTGAAACAAACTTTCAACATTGATTTCAAGAAAGTTCTATAAATTCCTTCATTTCTAGATTTGACAGTGTTAAAAAAGAATTCAACGTTATTGTTTTTCATTTTTATGTTTCATTTTTATGTTATTACTATGGGTAATTGCTTATATTTTCAAATTACTTTATGATGTGTACTTTAAACAAGATTATATCTTGTATTTGTATTGATGCCTATTTTATTGAATTTAAATTTAAAGTTATTCCACGCATCACCTTAGTGTTTTTAAATTTGAATTCTATATTTATATAAAAAAGAGAAATTAATTTAATTTTTTTTTATTTAGTATCTAATTATTATTACTTATATCAACAACTTCGTGAGCTAAGTCTGCATCATCTCCCTTTCTGTGAAATTGCAGGTCTCAGACCTACTTTTTCACCCGTCTCTCTGGGAGGGGGGATTTGTAATAAAATAAAAATAAAAATAAAATTTTTTGCGCCATTTTTTTTGTTCTCTCTTAGCTTCAAATCTAAATATGTTCCACAAATTTCAATCTTAGTTTCGTAACTTGTAACAGCTAAAATTCTTTTTCTTACTTTAGTTATTAATAAATTATTTCTTGCTTCTCAAAAAGGCGGGAAGTATTTCGTAAGCTTTTTACTTTCTGGCATATTCCTGCGATTTTAATTTTATTTTTTATTTTTAACATCGCGTGACAGGTGTTACTACGCGTTGCTAAAGGGCTTTGTCTTCCGAGGAAAAAATTATAGTTCTTGCCAATAGACCGCCTATTACGGCCAATTAGAATTGATCATTTTGTCCGTTAGAGGCTCGAGTCCATCCTGATTGGATTTTTAAAATGATTGACGCGGAGTAGGAGGGCGCTAGTTTTGTCGTGAAAATGATTTTTTTTCATTTGGCTTTTCAGGAGAGTAGAATGCACCTTTTCTTTAAACTATCAAGACGCGCGTTTCATTGCTCCGCTGAATTAGAATGCATTTTTCTTAAAAACTACTCGGAAGCCATGTCATGTTCCCCGAGAATGCGGTTGACTTTTAAATTATTAGGATGCTGTTTCTTTTTTCCCCCCAAAATTCTAATATCTTGAAATGCAGCTTAATCACGAAGTTGGTGAAGTGGAAGTTATTCGATGAGAGTGCCAAGGTGATTGCGTGAAAGAACTTAACTTATTTATGAGTTCTAATAAAATTAATTTAAAGACTGCTTGATTGAACTTTCTTATGGGGAAATAGCCCAATAAACTCATCCACTGCTGGTCAAATTGCCGGAGCGACTGCTCAGCTCGTCCCACTGTTGATTCTTGGTAGTAGTAATCTGTTCTGCCTCATAGATGGTGTGCCACTGGAACTTGTACATTGTTATGGAACATCGCCTTCGTCGATTTATCATTACATATATATATACATATATATATACATATATATATATATATATATATATATATATATAAACATGCATATAAATGTATGTGTGTGTATGTGATGTTGTAGCAAATCTATTATTTATCTATCACCAATCTATCAGAAAGCAAACATTTGATCCGTAGATTCGCGGAATGTTATAAGGATTTGAGTGTTGCATTGTGGCACAAAATGTTAAGCATTCAATCTAGTCTAGTTCCGTTTTAGCAATATGTGATTTTCCTATCAATGAATACCGACACCTACACTACCTGGCCATTGATGACCGTCCACATGCGATTTTAGACATTTTGTTAAATATCTAGAAAAATGCATGAGGAATTATCCTGAAACTCTTAGTCAATAAATATAACAGTACAAATCATACATATTCGTGGAGATTTTTTATATTTATATTTGCCGTCCTTGGCGACCAGTTTGGTCTCCATTAAATGTATACTATGCTTTGCTACATATTTCCTTTAATCATAATTTAATTTACTTCCTCAATCCTTTCCCAAAATTGAAACGCAGCAGCGTAACCGATTAAGTAATTTATGCCGAAATATAATCTTCAACAACTTACTTCAAGTTCCAATCAAATCTGAAATTTGATTTTAAAAAAAAATCAGTGTATTAGTATTTGCGAAAGAATAACCGCGGAAATCTTAAAAAATTGGATTGAAAGGCCCCCTGTTGAACGATTTCTTCTAAAAACTAAATGTTATTAATTCATATCAGGAAAAAATCGAATCTCAAGTTTTGTGAAAATTCCTGCATTAGATTCTGAGATAGAGCCACTGCGATAACCATAAATAATGCGACATAGTAGCATACCTGTTGAGCGATTTACTCCAAAAACTTATTAATTTCAATTTAGATCAGAGACTAAGTGAATCTAAAATTTCATGAAAATTCTTGTATAATTTCCTGAGGCAGAGCTATTGCAATAATCATAAATAATACACTATAGCTGCTTCACATATAGAGCGGTGTATACCAAAAATTTATCAAAACCATATTATATCAAGAACTAACGCAATAAGAAGTTTTTGAAAATCCGTCTACTACTTCTTGAGATATAGCTATTATGGAAGATGTGAAACAGTTACCTACCTTTTGGGGAAAATACACCAAAAACTAATCAGATCCAATTTATATTAAGATGCAACTGAATATAAAGTTTGTGAAATTGTTAGCATTAGTTCTTAAGAAAGAGCGCCTAAAATTGTTATGTTATATACGGCAGACAGATATTTTGTGAAAACATGTTTTTACAAAACATGTTTTTATCAACATGTAAAAACATGTTGGAATCTCTGACCCTTAAAACGTGTAAAACTGTTAAAACCAGATTTTGAAAAACTTCACGTATCTAATACTTTATTTTTCCAAAATTAGAAGAACATAAAAATATTTATTCATTTAAATTTGAGAGAAAAAGCAATTTCAAAATACAATTTTTCAATTTGATCATAATCTTTTACAGTACCATTTCGCCATTAGTATATCTGTGAGAATGTATATGAGCATAAAATGTGAATAAAAGGAAACTGATAAACAGTCAAGCATAAATCAAACTATTTAAATTTAAAAAAATCTATCTCGTTGTTTAACTGTATTAATAATTCAAGTAAAATAATGCTAAAAAAAATCTTATTTTTGTTAAATCTTTTCTAAGATAAAAGAAACAACAACATTATATTGATTTTTTAAAAGTAAAAATGATAAAATATTGAAAAAAATTAACTTAAAGATAGATTTATATGCATATAAGTAAGAGTAGCATTTTGAAATAACATTATTTTAAATTAATTGGATAGATGAAATTGCAGATTACTAAGTATGGTGGTTTAAAAGAAATGCACAAAATGCAACATTAAGGATAAATGAATCTTTACATGTAAGTAAACGTTTTATGGTATTGAAAATATATTTCACATACCCAATTTAAATTTATCATTAATGCTAAAAAAAATCCGAATTCATTTGTATCTCACTTATATTTTTTACTATGAAAAAGTAACTCTAAAAAACCAAACTCTGCAAAATATCTAGATGTGATTAAATTGAAGAAAAAGAAGAGGACTTAAGCACATATATCGATAAATCAAAGAATTTAAACTGAAAATTTTAAAATAGAATTATTTCTTCTTCAATTTAGAAAGAACAGCAGATTTATTTACGAAAAATACTTTTCCATTTTAAAAAGCAAATGCTTATAAAAGAAAATAGAAGGATTAGTTTATTTCCTTTTAAATCCTCATATTTCATTCTACGTTGTATATATCTGAATAACAGAACCAAAAAAAGTACAAATATTTTGAAGTAGATAGAAGGCTATAATATCAAGTGTTCGAATGTGAGTATCACACGAAGTAAGAGGATTTTTTCTTTCGCAGTAGGTATAATTACTAATGTTTTATTAAACAATTTGTGTTTAACATCATTATTATTAAAGAGAAGAAATATAGAAGTGCCTTTTCATGTTTTGTGGTTTTGTATGAAAATATTTTTCTGGATTTACGAAATCTGTAAAAAATGAAAAGGTTATATTTATAAAAAAATATTTTTAAAAAACAGTATCATTCAACTGAGAATTTTATATTTGAATTCTATCGTATCCGCCTGGCGTCGATTTGTACTATTCTATATATTTAGTTTGATTTTGTCAAACATACGTACTTGCCCATTGCGTAAATATGAGGTAAAAGCTTCCAATTGTTTAAATTTGTTCTATAAATTTATTTCATAATGTTGAAAACTTGTATGGGGTAGTAATGAATAAATTAAAATTTTTAATATTTCTCTAGTGATGAAAAAGTATGAGTTAAGAAGAGAGTTGTGAATACTTAATAATGTACAAGCCAGAAACTTTAAAACGATATGTCACATGAATAAATCTATTACCGCTCTGCATAGGAAGAATGCCTCCCCTAATACTCAACGGTCAACTATATACACAAATAATCGAATGCCAACTAGGAATTTTACCTTCAAATGAGGTCTCCGTCAGAAAAAAAAATAATATATATATATATATAACGGCTACGCTTTAAAGAAAGAAATGTTGTGTTCACCCTACCGCTTCCCGAAATTCGATTCTTCCACATTCTTTAATATTTTAAAGTGTTAGCAAATAATTTAGATATTGAAATCGGTAGAAAAAATCAGACATAAAATAATAATTAGTGGACAAATGTTTTTCTTTAAAAAGAAAAAAAAATCCTTTCGATTCGCGAAATTTAATTCCCCACTTTCATGAAATATTTTAAGTGTTACCAAATATCCGAAATTTCAAAATCGTTTTAAAAATTAGCAAGTGAAATAAAGACGATGAGTGCAGGTGGCATAGGGTTCTAATGTATTGTATTCAATATCGATTTCTTTTTAAAAATAGATATTTTGGTAAAATAGAAAAGTTATTTTTAAATTTTTAAGAAATTTAAATATCCTTTACCAGCGTGCAAAAATTAAGCGAAGATTTTAAAATCCCATAAAGCATTTTTAAAATTTTGATACATTTAAAAAAATTGCATGTTTGAAAACAATCTGTTATTCAGTATTTTATTCCATATCACGTGCTTGACTTTTAAAATGATTTTTTTCAATGAAATTATCCAATAAAAGTTTCTTATCTATATATATATATTACGCTATCGCACGTGACATACAAATCACGACTATTTGCTAATATTTTAATAGTAACTCCAAATGTAGCTCATCTTATTGGTTATTATGTAAAAGTCCTTTGGCAGGATTTAGGCTGTGGTAAATTTCGTTTGTTTATATTTTGTTCTTTCGCTGCCGTTATGGAACTTCAAAATATCATTATTTTATATTTGTTCTGTCCTTTTTATTTAAAAAAGAAACATAAAAGTCACGAATTTTAACCTTTTATGTTAAAATTAAATTTATGAATTACAAATAAAATAAACAAAAGGATTATGTCATATTAGATTTCAAATGGAATTAATGAAATTCGAAACAATGCCACGAGTTTAATCATTGGCGATTTATTACCTGCGTCAGGCTAACATAAAAACACCGAGTTCTTTATTTCTCGGCTTACATGTCACATACACACCACATTAGCGCAATTTATTTTCTGACGTCAATTTGGCAAAACTTTGCTTTCAAATATCAGTTGCATATATATATTTTAACTATTATTTTAAAAATGAAAGAAATAATAAATAATTTTTTTTTTGTTATTAATTATAAAAAAACAATTTAAATCATTTTTTAAAAGGAAAATAAAAGTAAATAAAAAGTTTATAAATAAATAAACAACAATAACCAGGTTACTATGTGAGACACTTACTTCCCATTTTGTTGCAATCAAGCCAATGTTGTACGTAAATGTCATTAATGTTTATTTCTCTTGCAGAATCTTTTAATTTAACAAAAAATTGAGCAATTAAAATAAATTATGAATAAAAGCAATATGATTTAATGCGTAGTATACATTTACGGAAGATTAAAGTGGTAGCCAAGTGCGGCTAGTTAATAATTAATTCCTAAAATTTTACTTAATTGATCGTAGCGAAATTTAAATACTCGTATTCACCGAAAAATGACAAATACATGACAAGAAAAATATATAAATTCAATATAATAAAATTCATTAATACCACTATCCACCTACTAAGTCCTTTTAATTTGAAACACCTGTTTCACATTCACTTGACCAGGTCGTGACGTGTCGTCAGTACTGGTTTTTTTACTATAATATCTTTCCACCACTGGAATACACCACTTTATTTCACATTTTCCATTCGACGACAGATTTCAATAACACTCACATTAAGCGCTGTTTAAAATACCACGACCACGCGTTGATACCGTTTGGGGACTTTCATGATGCGAATGATGATATTTAACATATTTCCAGGCTATCACACACGTATTTGGTGGAATCTGACAGTATTTCATGCGTTCCCAGCACTCTTAGCCCGTCTGTAAATGCATACAAATTCATATAACTCTTCAGGCACTGTAAAACATTTGTGTAACGTTACTCCATTAAATTGGAGACAGCTTTGCTGCTTCCAATTTTATGGAGTTATTTTTTTCACATATATAATGGTGTGTTTAAACATGTGTTACTGGTGTAAAATAACATATTAGTGTAATCTTACACAAGTTATATCGGTTATTCCACCATAAAACTGGTTTAAGCTTGGCTGCCACTAATTTTATGGAGTAACGTTACTCAAATCTTTTACAGTGTATAGCGTTGTTATAACAGGGATGTCAATTTAATTTGGGTAACATAATTGGGTAACAATTGCATTCAAATCATTCGTAAGTCAAAGATTTTTGGATATGCTGTTTGAAGAAACAAACTGACATTTAACGTGCCATCACGCTATCTCACACGCATATGGGGGAATCTGGCAATATTGCGTGCTTTCCCAGCACTCTGACCCCTTCTGTACAAGCATGCACATTCATCTTTCCCTTCAAATAACTTAGTTATTGCAGCAATGCCACTTTCATATGAGAGACACATATAGAGCAGTAATAATTGCATTTAATTCATTCGTAAGTCAAAAATTTTTTAATATACTGTTTGACGAATCTCTAGAGTCTGTGAAATACGATGAACCACCAAATGCACATTTACTTAAGATGATATGAATCCAATATTTCCAACTGGACGAACAAATGGCATGGCATGGAATCGAACTCAGATCGTTGGCTTACATGGTCAATGCTGTACAGTTTAAGCTAACTGGGTGGAAAGCAGCGATCTTTTCTCGCACAGTACATCTTATCGGTATATACATATGGTCTGTCATTTAAACAGCTGAACAGAATAAATTGCAGATGAAGGAACTCTATATAAATGATCGATATGAAGATAGAAACTGTTACTTTAACTTACTTTTACTTAAATTACAAGTTAAGTTGAGATAAGTTTGAGTTAAGATTTGTAAAGTTATCATATGAGTTCAATATTTCCAACTGAGTGGAAAAATGCTCACTGTTTGTCGTCCAAGTAATTTAATCCGTATAGCATTAGCCCTGTAAGCCAACAATCTGGAATATGAAGATGTATATGGGAAAGATTAATAGTTAATTTGAGAAGGATAAAAGGACGAGAATGGTGTTTAACATAGCTCATAAATTGGTCTGTATTTGGTGTGTTATTGATGACGGTTAAGTACACGGGGGGATATCGGCCAGAAGGGAGGTTATCCTCCATGGAGTGGGGTATTCTATGAGAATATAGACCGCATTTATGCATATAAATCCAACGATCGAAGATAATCACGGAAAAATAAGAATAAATATGCTGAAGGGCGCGATTGGGATCGAATCCAGCACCTCTTGTCTCCCAACTTTGAGAACATAATCACTCATCCACTTGTGAGGCTTTGCAAAAGAATTACTAAATCAGTAATTGTGAGTTTTAATTAAACACAAATTTTAGATAACCCCAAAAGAAAAGAATTGCAAATTATAACGTGTACAGTTTTGATATAGCTAGGCATTTAGGTATACTGTATTTGTATTTATATTTAGAATTGAACGATGTTCTATAAAAATATGCTTAGTAGTGTTAAATGAATACGCTTATTATTTTTTTATGTTATTTGAAAATAAAAAATAAAGATATCGATTTCCATTTAGAATAAATAAATAAAAAACATTCTTTGAAAATCTAAGAGGTGATTAAATTTAAAAATAAAAAATATAAAACATTATGATCAACAAATCAAAGAATATCAAGGAATCTATGAAAACAAAATCTTTTCTCGTGATTTAATAAAAGATAAAAGGTTTCAAAACTATTTGCTGCTTTCATTTCGAAAGCTGAAAAACGTAAATGAAAAATGATAGGATAATTTCATGTTTTAAAAATGTTCGCTTTATGTTACATTGTGTATATATAAAGGCAGAGATATAAAAGAAGCAATTTTTTTTATTATTTTAGTTTTTTAGAAAAAATATTGCATATTAGATGTCGATATTCAGATATGAAAGAAAATGAAAAAAAAAGAAAAAGAATGAGTCAAAAGCGTATTCTAAAAATCAAAATATTTTAACTATGAAAGTACAAATTCACTGTTCAATACACAAGAACCTCTTAACGCCTTTTTCGTTTTTTGTCCTTAATAATTAAATAATATAAAATGTATTCTGGGTTTAAAGTGAAATTTTAAAATAAAAGTTTCTCTTTCTTGCAGATATGAAACAAAATGAAACAAAATCATGATAATAACAATGGTTTTAACCCGGAGACTTGGGATTGAAAAGTGTAATGGATGTAGAGGGTGAGACTCACAAACCCGTTTATTAATTATTAATTGTTCTAGTATCTTATTAATAAAAAAAGATTAAATTTATTCGGGATTATATTTTTAGGTATTCAGGTAAATAATTAAAAGACACGATTAGACTAGCTCAGACTACCACCATTACCTGAGAAGACCGGCAACATCGCACGAGTAATTACGGAGATCCAAGCAAAATAAAATGTTCGGGGTGTCACAAAAACAAGCCCCATTACGGCGGGTTAAAAGCAAAAGGCTTTTAATAACGTAAGCATAACAACTTAAGCCATTGTGCAATAACCTCATCTCCGTTTTCAACGATTCCGAAGTTCATTCTTTATTCTTTGCAATTAGAGAAAATAATACGTGTTCGATATTTTAAGAATTTTTTTTAAATTTAAGATTCTTTTGCCGCGATTTTGAAAACTTTCCTGATAACATTTTAGAAGCACTTTCTTTTTAACAATTATATTATGTATTGAATGTTAGTATTCAATCTGAAAGAAAATGGTAAAATAAAAATAAAAATGCATTCTAAAAAAGATGAGATAACTGCGACAGTATTATCACATTGGCCAATTCACAATAAACTTTTCATTCCGAAATGCGATATTCTTAGTAATCGGAGAAGATAATATGTGTTCCAGGATTAAACAGGAATTTTCAAAATCAAGTTAATTTTGCTGCCACTTTGAAAACTTTAAAGAGCAACAATTTAAGCTTAACGATTTTTAGCTTAACAATTTAAAGAGCATAAATCAGTCCACTAGAATACTAATACTGTTTTTTAACGATGTTATCAATAGTCAATTAATCAATTTCAGATGCGCAACTTTAAAAAGAAAATCTCTGTCAGCTCGGCCTTCTGATGGAGATACATTTCAAAGTTAAATACTAATTTCACAACATAAATAAAATAAATATATAAATAAATAAATAAAAGAAAAATCAAGATTATTGATAACATAAGTTTCTTTACGAAGTTTGAGCTCTGGGGACCTAATTTTTGTGAAAATTCTAATGTACACATATATGCATACAAACTAGGGTGGAGCAAAAAAATAATTTTTTAAAATAAAAAACGGGTAGGTGCCAAAAGTTGCCTTTATACTAGTACATCAACTGTGTGAAATTTTACCTCTGAAAAAAAAATGTTTTGAGTCTGCGCTTTTGCTCCAAAAATCGAAATTTTGGGTAAAATTTGCCATTTTTGGACATTTTTCAAAAAAATTGAAAAATTCCTACAGAGCTGGTTATTATTTATAAGTGTCACTTAGGCCTTTATATTTATCTGCTTAACATATTTAAACTATAAAACGATATCTTTATTCCGTATAGCTGGAGCAAAACAGACAACTTTTGGTAAGAAAACGGCATTACCACTCTATCGGGACATACAATGAATTGTTGTTTTTAATATAGCTCTTGTTTTCAAAACTACCTTGGACATGCATTGTAGAGATGGCTATATTTCATATACCACCCGTCCCAACTATCCGATCATCTAAGTGCAGTGTTTTATTTATTTATTGATTTGTGATTTTTTTAATCAAAATTTGGCATGTTTTGGATGCATTCACCTAGTTTATCTGTTCTTTGTATCCATATGCTGCAGTGACTATATTAATGTATATTTTTACAGATTATACAAAAAAGTGACAAGCAGATAATGTACGGGAATATTATTAAAGGGATCTATTCGGCCATCTATTTATTATCTTTATCAAACTTATATCCAGATAATGAAAGTGACTGGAAGTACTGTTACAATAACATTTTTTAGTCAATTATATTTCGTTACGTAATGATTTGCTTCAAAGAAGATTTCATGTATCAAATTACAAGTATGCCATCATTTATTCTACTTTTGCATTTTTTTATCTTGAGAATCGAGCTGTTTCATGTGATGATGATCGTCAGAAAGAATTGCCATGAGAATTTGTTCTGCATGTGCAGAGCAACCGTTGTTGTAAATAACTATTTTTTGATATTGCTTTATGCCATTTTCTAAGTATTTTCATAGCCAGGTAATTTCCCATTAACATTTAAAGCTCCTTTTTATAAGTGGACAACATTTGATGGTGAACTGCCCTGGGCATAAACTTATAATGCATTGTACTTTATGAGGGAATATATAGACTGTAATCGACTGTAAGTACTCATTTAAAATTAGAAGAATTATATTTGTTACTGTGAATTATTTTGTATGGGGTAAGCTTATAATTGTGTATAATAATGGATTATATGCTACTTCAATTCGAGTGAATTTCCTCTGCGTCAGTTATTAGAGAAGTCGATATAAAACTTACTAATCTACATGGATTCACTGGATCAATAGTAAAATCTTTGTTTTCGTACTATTCACTACCTATTGTAATTTTTTTTATAAAATAGAGAATAATTTTGAAAAATTATTTTCTTGAATTGAGAAAAAGATACTCAAAACAGACTAGAAATTTCTGTCGGAGATTGAAAAGCTAATTCATAAGGAAAACCATTTCTCAGAAGAAATGGGGAATAGGAATTTAGAAAACATCTCACACAAAAGACAGCTCATAAAGCGAATAAAGTTTTCCGTTTTATATAAGCACAGATTGGCAATCAGAGTCTATAAATCCAAGTCAGAGTAATCCAAGTTTATACCGTAGGATGTTTTATATAAAATATAATACACACCTAAAGAATAGATCTAAAAATTTATTTGAAATTACTCGACTACGAAACAACACAGAAATGACATAAAACAAATACTAAAACTTCTTTAGAAATATTGTTGCTTTACACGCAAATTTTGTTTGCAATCCTATATGATGATCGTCATAATATTAAGCAGCTAGCTTCTCAAAATATATTGAATGTAATAGGTACAGTAAATTATGACATACTAGAAATCGAATTCATACAATCAATTTTTAGGAAAATCTTTATATATAAAATGTAATTGATTAAAATAATGCTGTGGTAACAGAACTTCCAATCATAATTTATTAATTGCATGAAAATTTAATGAAGATAATAGACTACTCAATAGGTTCAATTAACAACATACCCAATACATTACTCAGCTTTCTTCTGTTATACAAAGTATAAAAATATACCAGAAGCATCCAGTCAGTGAATACAAAGAAGAGGTAAACGTTTTTGATACATAGAAAACTTATACCCGTCTTCGGGGAAAAAAATGATTACATAAATAAAACACTGGGCCTAGATGGTTGGGTGGTTGAGAGGGGTAGGATATGAAATGTATCTATCTCTTTGAGTTATATAGATGTGCCAGTAATGGGCCACCTTAAGGAATTTCTCTAAAAAATAATTTTTTATTAATAGTTATAATTATTGTATTCCATTTTTTTTCATATTAGATTAATGTTTCAACAATATTTAACTAATCCCACAGTTACATTTCCCAATAGAAATAAAAATTTCATTTTAAATAATAGAAATATGTCTAAACACCCAAATGCCCAGTAATGGGCCACCTATGTTCCAGTAATGGACCGCCTATGTTCCAGTAATGGGCCACCCTACAAAAAATAACAGATAATTATTTTTAGGTGCGTTCGTAATTATGTAAATAGGTAGCACCTATAATTGTCGTTCAGTCCGTCTGTCTGTCCATCTATCTGTCCGTTTGTCTGACAGTCTGTCTATCTGTCCGTTTGTCTGTCCGCATATAACAACGGAAAACTATCCAACCGAATCGTTTGAAATTTAAAATACATAATTATTACACAATTTTGTCGAGTCATTTCAAATTTTATGAAAATAGGATGGATAGATCAATTACAGGGACATTCAAAAGGATTCCGTTACATTACGGTCAATAGGGGAAAAAGTTTTAAATGCATTTTAATCGTTTGAAATTTAAAACATATAATTATTGCGTAATTTTGTCGAGTCATTTCAAATGTTATGAAAATCGGATGCATAGATCAATTACAGGGACAATCAAAAGGATTCCGTTATATTACGGTCAATGGGGAAGAAGTTTCAAATGCATTTTAATGATGTTACACTCATTCGAACATAATAGAATTGGCATGAATCTATGAAATATATACTAAAATATGCATTTTGAACAATCTGTGACGCAAAGAATTTTTATTATGAAATTACAGGACTACACAAAAGTATTCCACTATATAATGCTATACGGGGAAACATGGTTTGGTACGTGTTTTAATTATATTCAACTATTTCATATTTTATGAATAAGATATACGTTGCTGAGGTGTAATAAGAATTACTATTCCTGTATATTTATAGAATTTCAACCATTATACTGTATCCGAAGTACTATTTACTATAAAAGCAAGATCTGAATATTTTAAAAATTTCGTTATCGTACGAACGCACCTCATTTGCTACATTCACGTGCAATTTCCAACTTGTTCTTTTTATGTCTACGTAAGTCGCATCTTCTTCTTCCTCAGAATCCACATTATCCTCTTGTATACAAAATTCGGCCTTTTTTGAAGCAATTGTAAATTGTTTTTTCTTCAATTACCCCCATTGATCCCGTTCTTATATGTATAACTATTCAATTAACACTGTTTTGAGAAGGATGTTGAAAGGTGTGTGAAAGGAGGGGGTTGATGAATTTGTTGGACTTAAGGAACAAGAAAATTCAAGCAGAGGAGTAATATAAAAAAAAAACTCAGCACTGAACGATAAATTAGGAATAAGAGATGGAAATTTGATTTCATGTGATTTCGAAGTTTTTTTTAACAACTGAATAAAGAACATTTTACGAAACTATTCGTTATATGGAGATAGATATTTCGCTATATAGAGACTGTTTTTAATGTAATCATGGGAAAAGGGGAACATTCCTACTAAAAATTCGTTATATAGAGAAATTCGATGTATGGAGTTTCGTTATAGAGAGACTTGACTGTATTTATAAAGAAATTGTCTTTATTAAATTCTAGTAAGTAAAATTTAAATATTAAATTTGTTTATTTAGTTTTCAGTTAAATCAAAATATTTTATCACTACTGAAATTACACTTTTAGTATTGGTCACTTGGGTGGCCCATTACTGGCAAATCACGAAATAAGCAATCCAGTAATGGACCACCCCTCCTAAAATCTTAAAAATAAATAAAATTTTCTAAATGGCCATTGGTATATTAAATTCAATGTTTTATATTGCTAACCAAACAAAAACATTCAATTTTTACGGAAAAATAAAAAAGATATAAAACTAAGTAAGTAAAGTCTGCTCTTAGCTTGTTCATTAAGATTTTCAGTGAAAAACAGAAAAACTGTGAAACTTTATTTTCTGCTTCCTAATTGTTTTGACGAAAAGTGTAAAAAATTAATCCAGCTTATAAAGCATGCAAGGTAGAGTTCAGAAAAAAATAATAAAAGCTTAACTATTATTTATTATATTTTTATAAACCAAAAAGTGCGAGGTGGCCCATTACTGGAAGGTGGCCCATTACTGGCACATCTACCCTATACAGAGTAGTTTTGAAAGCAGCTAGTTAAGAAATGCATTCAAAACAACATTTCCTTCTATGGTCAGATAAAGAGGTAACACTGATTTTTTTTACCAAAAGTTGTCAGATTTGCTCCAATTATACAGGCTACAGATATTAATTTATAGTTTAAATATGTTAAGCAGATAAATATAAAGGTCTAAGTAACACTTTTAAATAATAACCAGCTCTGTAGGAATTCTTCAATTTTTTTGAAAAAATGTCAAAAAATGACAAATTTTACTCAAAATTTCGATTTTTGGAGCAAAAGCGCAGACAGAAGCCATTTTTTTTCAGCGGTAAAATTTTACGTAGTTGATTTACTAGTATAAAGGCAACTTTTGGCACCTACCCGTTTTTGATTTTTAAAAAATAATTTTTTTCGCTCCAGCCTAATACACACATATATGGAATAGATTTAAACAGATTTTAAAGAACCACAAGGCTATAAAATCTGCCAATATTCCCACAATTTAGTCTTTATCATCTTTCGAACACATACGACGTTTCATATTTATCTGTTGACTTCCTTTATATTTGTAGTATGACGTAATATTCATATTTTTTATTATTCGTCAAAATGTTTTTTCCATTTTAAAGGTAGAAATTTTGTCCCCTTTTTTCATTTGACCAATAACTAATTCTAAACACAAACAAGGTTTAGGCATGTATTTCCAAACATAAAATATTTCAGAAATTCTTCTTTATTGCATAAAAAACATTTGCATCAAATTAGCTAACCTTAAAGAAGTAATGAAAATCACGTATTTTTACATCACGCGAGTGCTATAAGTTGTATTAAGAAATGATTTTTATATGCTTTGAAATAGGGCAAGTCAAATGAAAACCGAACACACAATAAAAAAAAATGTATAAAAAGTTTTTATTGAAAAATTATTACCAGAAGTGTTAAGGAGTTTATCCTACAGCAAGACTAGACGATTAATTACAGCTTTGAAGATAGAGTTAGACTATCCACTCTTGCCATAACTTTACCCACTCTTGCACCTCCTTTTATTGTCAATATGTTTAACGTCCACGAAAGTCTTTCTTTAGTGAGCTAAATCAGTGGATCATGTCAGTGATATGAGTTATCGCCACAGACAGTAAACATACGACGATAAATTTAACATGTTACAGCACCTCCAGCCGTCAAAAATTAAACCATATCTGCCTGCTTTACTTTGTTTGCCTTCCTTTCTAATGCTGGACGAACAAAGTTTTTTGTGCGCTAACATACAAAAAATAAAAAAGAATATTGCCCAACTAAACTGATAGCATTGAGTTCACAAACTACGCATTATAATTATACGCTATAGCCTTACTTTCTCAAGGGTTAATGTTGTTCAAAAAACAAATTAATGGGAAAATAGCTTTCCTCATTTCCCTTTTTTATGCTTAATCAATGAACCCTCTAAACTAATCAGGGATATGCTTTATTATATAAAAATTCTATATTTCAGACCAAATCGGATAATACTTCATAAATCATTTATATAATTTAAGAGGGGTTACCCCCCTCCTTTATACTTAAACATTAAACTCCCAAAACTAATAGGAGATTCACTTTATCAGAAAGAGCCTACATCAAAATTTAAAGCAAATCGGATAATTCTACATAAAAACCCAATTATCAAATATAGGGTGTTTATAATCACCCGTACCCCCCTTTATACTTAACAAAAGAGCCCCATAACTAATTAAGGAAGCATCTTATCACTGTGAACCTATATCTTAAAGTTCAAGCAAATCGATTATTTCTGTAAGAAAAAGCATTCTCCTATATCAACAATTTTATAATTGTTAAGAACGTATCGTTATATTACAACAATGTTGCCAACATTGACGAGGAATGTGTTCTATGGCGGATAATCTGTTTTCATTTGTCTGCTCTTCATACTATTAATCTAATTAATTTTTATCGATTTATGCTCAAATAAGGGTCAATTCAGTTCTTCAGTGCTGGAAAAAGCCGAAAATTATTAGAATTTAAAATATTATTCAGTTAAACGTTTTAGTGAAGCAAAAATTGTTTTTAATCTTTTACTTGTGTAAGCAAAGAGACGTTTACGTAAATAAAACTGACATGATCATGTTATTGGAAAAATATACGTTTCGTCCCTCTAAAGTATAATTGTTTGAACATAAATGGATTTTGAAATGCAAAAAACAACATTTGAAATATCTTGCAATTGGATTTCTACATCTAAATTTAATGGATGAAGAATTAGTTACTCGCAAGGTAAGTGAAAGCTTCTTTAATATTTCCAAGAAGAAAGTAAACAAAATAACATAATAGCATTTCAAAAGAACAATTCTGTCGAAGTCCTATCATCGATTAGCCTTTAATGTCAGAAAAATGTATTACTACTCATGATTTTCAGATATTATTGCCACAGGTACTTTAACGATAAGGAATGAAAAAGAACATATAATGATGTAGAAACTATTAGTTTTTCTTACGAAGGAAAATTTCATACTTTCTTATTGATGCGTAATTCCTTTGTAAACTTTGAAAAAGTATTAAAAAATATATCAGTACAGAAACTAATGGATTTTTGTGTTGGGCTTATTTTTTACTAGATCGACGTTTTTTAAGGAAAAAAATTCTTCTTTATGTTGCCTAAGTGTTTACCTCATATTTTTTAAATAATGTAATTGTTAATTTTTGTCTTAAATTTCCAAATTAATATCAAATGAAACACATACTTGTTTGAATATATATGTTCATATATAAAGCAAGAAGTATTTCTTATATTGTGCGTAGTATTAACATAGTTCATTTTAAGTATCATCTAGGTCTTTGTGAAAGAATAGTGAATAGGCTTCCAATATTTCTTATGTTTAAAACTATACAACCTAGTTTACTAATGTGCAGTAACAAAAGTAAAGCACTAACATAAATACATTGTGTGCAACAAATAATACACCGATTTCAAAATGAAATTTTTCTAAAACCAAGATCAATAGAATTATGCGGTAAACGGTTTATTTATTAGGTATGCTGTAAAAATCTTATACAGAAGTTTCAAACGGTGAATATTTTGAAAAGGTTGTATTCTGATTGCACAGAACGCTTGATCTAACATTTTTCTTGTTTTAGATTGCGTGTAGAGAACGCATATCTCATCGTACAGTGCCATATTTTAACGATTTTTGGAACTAAATTTTTGGAATTTCGAAATTTCAGAAAATAAAATTCCAAAAATCGTTAAAGTGTGCTGAAAAACTCGTTCTCTATAAACAATTTAAAACAAAAGCAAAAAAAAAAAAAAAAAAAAAAAAAAAAAAAAAAAAAGACAAATCAAGGGTTTTTCGCACTTAGAACACAATTTTTTTTAAAAATAATCACCGTTCGAAACTTCTGGATAAGATATTTACAGCGTACCTAAAAAACAAACCGTTTACCGTATAATTCTATCGATCTTTGGTTTTGAGAAATTTAATTTTGAAATCGGTGTATTATTTGCTTTCCACACTGTATCTAGAAGTAAAAAGACAGCTTAATGTCGTCTATGAGAAAAACAACCATCAAATGTCTTCTTTGAACGTTTCTTTTCTTGATGGAATCCGTAAGCAATGAAGAAGGTGTGAATTTCAGAATTGCATGTCATTTAGCGTTTATCCTTTATAATTAAAGGCTGTTGTAGTCGAACTACTTTTTATTTGTTTTATTAGATATATTTAAAGAAAAAAGAAAATAATGAAATGTAAAAAAATAGCGAGATGGAAAAATGTATCTTTGTAAGTAAAATTCTGTTTATTAAGATTTGAGAGCTTCAATATTCAAAACCGTTGAACAAATTATAAGTACAAATGATACATTTTTCAGTCACCAAGAAATTATTGATGGAAAATATACTTTTATATGGACAAATCTTACACAGGGCGATTCAAAAAAACGTTGACAAAATTATATGACAAATCAAGCGCACAGCAATGATAAAATATCAGATTGGAACATACGGTCGCATATTACTTATTGGGTCAAAATATAGGGTGTTTCATCCTAGTTACACCCAGTTTAAATGTAATAAATTTGAGGAAAATAAAAATATTGTAATGAAAATGCGACGATATGTACATTATTTATTATCAATTGTGATAACGTTACGAAAAAATCGGAAAAAACATATTGCTGAAGCAATCGAAGGTACCGTATAAACTGATTAACACAGTCCAAAATGTGAGGTGTCAAGAACATATTGCTGGCGCACATAATGCAAACTTAGACCATTTTTGTTTGGTGGTATCACATTTAAAACAAAGTTGAGAACATCTCTTAAATGTTTTATTAAAATATATTTCAGTTTTCTGAAACTCATTACCGTCAACCCTAATCGAGTTAAGAGGAAACACCTGTATTTGTGACTCAAAAGCCATTTGCAGCCCTATGTTTCTATGTGATATTTTATTCTTGTTGTATGACAGATTTGTCATATCATTTTCTCAATTTAATCATCCTGTTTAGGGGAAGTGGAGAGGATTGACTAGAGGAAAGAATTGAACTGCCCTTCAGTTTTCTTACTAAAATAATATCCTGAATTTTACCTGTAGGTGGCAAGCATGCTATAAATATTTAAGGAGTCGACGTCGGATGATGCTATTGCTGCCCTCATTCTACGCCCACCATATTTAGCCGTATCTTGTATTGGAGATTGCTGATTACACTGCTACCGGTTAATGTCGAATATAGCGATTTCCAGAAAGGAGTAAAAAACTTTTTTTTTCTTTGCATCAGCACGAACTGATATCACTCCTTCCCGAAAAAAAAACATTTGTTTTACGCCGATAATTGTAATAAGTGTGGAAAAATCAATTCTAAAGAAATTTCATTTTTAAAAGTGCTTTTTAAAAAACACTTTGTAAGATTTTCTCAGGTAAAATACTTTGTAGAAATATAAATAAGTAGTTCTGAGTAACGTAGAAATATTATGATTTGATTTCAAGCAAAAAAATTGTACAAAAAATTCGGCTATGCTTAAAAATGTGTGGGTTAACCGTCTGGGTAATGAACCCTTATTTAATAGCTTTTAGAAAAAATTTAATTATACAAGTACATAACGAAGAGATAATGGTTATATTTTTAAAATAAGAATAAATTTACTATTTAAATCTATCGTAAAAGTGAATTAAAGAAAAGAAAGTATTTTAGATTTATTAAAGGAAGATATGAAATTTTTCCACGTAAGCAAAAATTAATTTAATGAAATATAAGTTGGAAAGTTGATAGGAACTTTTATATCATTTAAATAGCATCCATATTAGATAGACAGAATGAGAAAAAAAAACTAGAAAGGATCTAAGCAGCAGCAGGATGTAAGGTTCATGGCCGCCTTGAAAGAACATAGCATTATCAAGACACTTTAGAAAGGTGTGTGAACCAAATTACCAGATGAACACAGCGATAAAAAGACAATTTATGTTTAAAAACTGTTGCTAGTACGAGTGTAAAAAAATTAAGTTTTTAAAGCAGAATTTATTCTTGTGACTTTTATTCCGTCTAGGCAGATATGCTAAAACATCGTTTTTTCCAAAATAATTTTTATAATAATAAAATCATGTAACATAAAGTTATTCTGCATTTCTTAAAATCATTTTGTTGCCTTAAGAAATATTTCAATATAAAATAAAGTGGATCAAACTGCCCATGCGTGGAAGGATTTGACGCATTATTTTTTTCATGATTAAAATAAATATATATTTTTTAATCATCATATACACTATATTGCCATTGATTATGGGACACTTGCGATTTTAGACATTTTACTAAATATCTAGAAAAATACACGAGGAATCATCTCGAAACTCTTAGTGTATAAATATAATAGTATACGTCATACATCTCCGTGAAGATGTTTTACCTAAACGCCATAGGGGACCGTCAACAAATTAAAAAAGAATGAATATCTTTTGAATAACCCTGTCAAAACTAATGTAGCAAAAGCGCTCAAACTCTAGATTGTGATTGAATGCGTTATTGTAATATATTGTGTTCATTTTTATGCAAATAGCATGGACACTCGCAGAGTAATTAAGGTTTTTATAAAAATGGTCCCAAATTTGTCCAAGTTTTTCCATTATAATTTTCAGAGTTCTTAATATAAAATAATATTTTTTTCAGAAAATATGACAAACAACATTGCACACAGTACCCTGTAATCAGAATTAAAAAATAATAAAAATTGTATGAAAAATGAGTAGGTTTACAATATAATTTTTTACTGCGCATGCGTCAAAGATATCAAAATTTCATTTGCATATTATGTTAGCTAAATGTATAGAGCAACTTTTGTAAAAGTCTCAAAATCATAGCTTGAAAATTCTGAAAGTAATCGTCTATAGAAAAAGGACAAAATCCGTTGTTTCCAAAATGAAGCAAAAAAATGAGGGATTTTATCCAAATGCAGTAGTACATCCCATATTGTGTTTTCTATATTGACACTAATCAATGAACATATGGATACAACCCCTCTTGTTTTTGCTTCATTTTGAGAATAACGGATTTTCGACTTATTCAATTGACGATTATTGTCAGAATTTTCAAGTTATGATTTTGTGACTTTCACAAAAGTTGCTCTATACATTTAGCTAACATAATATGCAAATGAAATTTTGATATCGTTGACGCATGCGCAGTAAAAAATTATTTAGTAAACCAACTCATTTTTTATACAATTTTCATTATTTTTTAATTCTCATTACAGGGTACTGTGTGCAATGTTGTTTGTCATAGTTTCTGAAAAAAATAATATTTTATATTAAGAACTCTGAAAATTATAATGGAAAAACTTGGACAAATTTGGGACCATTTTTATAAAAACCTTAATTACTCTGCGAGTATGCATTCTATTTGCATAAAAATGAACAAGGCTTATTACAATAAGGCATTCAATCACAATCTAGAGTTTGAGCGCTTTTGCTACGTTAGTTTTGACAGGGTTATTCAAAAGATATTCATTCTTTTTTAATTTGTTGACGGTCCCCTTTGGAGTTTCGGGAAAAAATCTTCACGGAGATGTATGACTTATACTATTATATTTATACACTAAGAGTTTCGAGATGATTCCTCATGTATTTTTCTAGATATTTAGTAAACTGTCTAAAATCGCAAGTGTCCCATAATCAATGGCAATATAGTGTATGTTTAGACTTAAGTTTCAATTTTATTTTAACGGAATGTATAATGAATAAAATCGTTTATGAGATTTTTTTCTAAAATCAGTATTTAAAAAGAATCAACCCTTCCTATATTTATTTCTTAATAGGACCGTCACCTTTTTTGTCCGTTCGTCAGGAGATCATGTAAGAATTAACATCGATTTTAAGGGGTCAGGTACCTTTTAAAGAATTCAAAAATCGATTTTTCAAAAATTACGTTATAAATAAATATGATTCTTTAAGAACATTTAAAAACAAACTGCATACAGCAATTCTTTTTAGAAAAGAAGTTATGTCTAAAACACTTTGACATTTTACTGTATAATCAATGAATGATTTAATCTTTAAAGTCAATTTTCTCAAAACAATGATTTTCATCAATGCGCGCACGATTTCTGAAAAACAGTTGCCTAGGATTTCATTAAAATTTTACTGAATGTATTAAACGTACAAAAGCACGAAATAACCTATTATTAAGTTTCTCAAGTTCGAAGTTTAGAATTCAACACTATTTTTTATTAAAATAATCCCGATATTTCGAATTTCTTCAAACAGTTTTTTCTCTGAATCTAAACTTTTTATATTTTTCATTGTAGTTCATTTTGAAAGTAATTTACATATGTACTCATAAAAAATATTGACTTCTTTTAGCCATAAAATGTTACAAATCAGGTGCGCAATGCATGCAAGAATAATCCTTTCGCAAAAAATGTACTTTTTAAAAAACAAAAAAATTATAAATGTTATAATTGTTTAAAAAATTTTAATTGATAAATAAGCCTTTCTTAACATTAATATAATTAAAAGTCAACTAGATATAGAATAAATGCAATTCTTACAGAGGTTACTTTTTCACGTATTTTGTTAGTTCAAGTGATACCTGACTACTTAAAACAAGAAAACTTTGAAAACTAACTGAAGTACAAAAATATGTCTCATGTTCATCTTGATATTTAGAAGATATACTCTTGGATTCGAACATTTTATCTTTACCGTATGTTCAGGGCTAGTTTAAGGAAAGGCACTGAAAGCAAAAAAATCTGTTGCAATATTCAATCAATAATGATTTTTTCCTATGATCGGTACGCAGCACGGTAATGTTTAATTTGATGAAAAGTTTGCCAAAGTTACTTTTTATTCGTTTTACAGTTAAAATACTTGATGTTGATTTATTATTGGAAAGTACACTTACCTAATTTAATAATCGCATAAAACTACCTCAACTGTCGAAATACGTGCCATGTTCCTCTTGAAATTTAGAAGACATGTTCTTGGGAACGAACATTTTATCTTCACCGTATGTTCAAGGGCTGCAGAAAGACAACAAGCTAAGGAAAGGCACTAAATGCAAAAAATCTGTTGCAATATTCAATCAGTAACGATTTTTTCCGATGGTCAGTACGCTGCACGGTAATGGTTTAATTTGATTGAAAGGTTTGCCAAAAGCTATTTTTCATGCGTTTTACAGTTAAAATACTTGCTGTTGATTTATTATTGGAAAATGCACTTACCTATTATAATAATCACATAAAAGTATGCATATAATTGTAAATAATAAATATATAATACACTGTTTATATATTATACAATGTTTATATAATTTTAAATAATAAATATATAATACAATGTTTATTCAGCATTTTACTGTTTGTAAGCGAAAAGTAATTGTTGATACAGGCATTTTAGTTACAAGTAAAGGGTAATTGGATAACGTTAATTTTACTATATGAGGACATTTAATTACTTGTATAAATCTGTATGTCTCTCTCTATATATTAGTTGTCAATTACGTTAAATGTACTGAAATTATTTTCATATAATGGGTTTAAATATTTCCAATAGTAGGCTTACGCTTTGTTGAAATGTTGAATTCTTCTTCCACAAAACAATTAAGTATTTATAAAATAGGTGCATAATATATTAAATTATAAAGTTATTATTTTTCTTTACTAAAGATGATTTTAATCATAACATTATCATTTAAGGTGTTATCATCAATACGCACTTATATTTTCAAATATATTGGAAATATATAAAAAACATATTTATCTTCTTTCTCTGTATATATGTATATAATAATTATGTATCACATATTTCTTAAAATTTACTTATAAGGGAGATAGGGACACATATGAACAATTCACATAAATATAGGATTTTCTTATAATCAAGTTAATTTCTAAAAACACAAACTATTCAACATAATAGATAGAACTTTTTTTTTACACATTGTAATTTTTTAAATCAACTTTATAATTCTTATTACTCTTTTTAATCGTTTAATAAGTTTTAAAATAATATTCACGTGTGCCCACCTGCTTTGTACACGTGAGCACACGTAAGGCAAATGTGAACCCAAGCAAAAAATATTCGTTTAAAATGCTTTCTATTTCGGTATTCATTTGTCATCATAATTACATAATATCATCATTAATATAATTATCTGTTAAATACATCGTAAAAAATATATATATGTTACAGGCCAAACTCGATTTTAGGCCAAACTAGATTGGCCTAGGCCAAACTAGTCTATCCTAACGCCCATCGGATAAACTAGTTTTTCCTAGGCCAAACTAGTCTATCCTAACGCTCATCGGATAAACTAGTTTTTCCTAGGCCGAACTAGTCTATCCGAATGCCCATCGGATGAACTAGTTTTTCCTAGGCCAAACTAGTCTATCCGAACGCCCATCGGATAAACTAGATTTTCCTAGGCCAAACTAGTTTGGCCGGACGATCATTAGGATAAACTAGTTTAGCCTGTTATTCATTGGTTTGAATTAGTTTATCCTAGGCCGAACTAGATTGTCCTAGGCCAATTCAATTTGGCGTGTTTTTTTTTAATCTACAGACCGCCACGGCGCCAACTTTCTAGTTTTGATCTAATTTAGCCTAGGCCAATGCAGTTTGACGCGATTTTAGCTCATAGACTATCAAAGTATGAGAGCTAATGTGCTCGCAGATTCTGTGTGCGTGTATGTAACCATGTACGTATGTATGTACGTATGCACGTACGTATGCAAACAAAATCAAACAAACAAAAGGGGGCAAACAAAATCAGGAAATATAACGGAAATTCTAGGTTGATCTATTTGAAACTTTAAGACAGTTTATGACACATATATAAATTTATAAAAATATATTTCGCGTTTAATGCCACTATTGACGAATAGTGATTTTTGCAAAAATCTTAAATTCTTGTTTTGAAGCACCGCGACATCGAGTAGCATATCTACACATAGATTCTTTAACGGAGTTTTCTTAAGATACAGTGCGCTCCCTGGTGATGGAATGTGGAACTAATGCGAGCACCCTGGTGCTGGAGTTTGGAACTAATACAACGCGATTTAGGTATGAACGAATGTTGAATCGAAGAGAAAGAAACATGATGATAAATATTTAAGAAAAAGGATTCCGCATCAAAATACCACTATTTTCTAATAGCAATTTTTGTAAAAATGTTAAATTCTTGCCGGAACGTTTTGAAAATTTCGTAACAACGTCTTTCAAATTCTAATTCTATCTGAAATTTAATGAAAAACTGTGTATTAGTACTATTTGAGATAGAATTATCGCAGAAATCATAAAAAAAAACTGGATAGAAGCGCTACCTATTGAGCCATTTACTCTAAAAACAAAAGAATATTAATTTATATCAGGGACTAACTGAATTTCAAGTTTGATGAAAAACCGTTCATTTCTTTTTGAGATAGAACTATTGCGATAATCATGAATAATGCCACATAGCAGCGCCAAATGTTGCACGATTTACTCCAACAACTAAAATTACTTTTGTACTTTTTTATATCAAGGACTAATAGAATCTGGAGTTTGATGAAAATTCATGCATTAGATCCTGAGATAGAGCTATTGCAATAATCACAAATAATACCGTATAGCGGCGCCACCTTTCAAGAGATTTACTCCAAAAGCTAGAGAATACTAATTTATATCAGGGACTTACAGAATCTAAAGTTTGATGAAAATTCGTGCACTAATTCTTGCGACAGAGCTATTTCAGGAATTGGGAAAATTGAGCACAACAGCGCCACCTATTGAACAACTAACATGAAAACGTAAAAAGAATTAGTCCATATTACGGATTTACTGATTCCGGAAGTTTGATTAAAATTCGTAAATTAGTTATTGAAATAGTGTTGATGGAAATCAGTAAAAATGCACTTTAGAAACGCCATCTGTTGAACTATTTACATGAAAAACTAATCAGCATCGATTTATATCAGTGACTATCTGAATATAAATTTTTATTAAATTCCGTTCATTAGTTCTTGAGATACAGCTATTGTAAAAATTGTGAAAAATGTAGCATATCATAGCCATGTTGAGTGATTTACTTCAAAATAGAAACAACACCAACTCATGTCATTGACGAACTGACTCTAAAGTTTGATGGAAATTTGATGGTATTAGTTATTAACATAAAGCTGATGCGTAAATCGTAAAAAAATGCAACACAGCAGCGCCACCTGATGAGCGATTTACACCAAAACCTAATCAGCATCAATTTAGATCAGAGACTACCTGAATATAAATTTTTATTAAATTTCGTTCATTAGTTCTTCAGCCGTGTCCCCACAGCCTGCGGTAGCGTATAGCAGGTGTGCTGCTCGCGTACTGCCGAATGCCTTCTTCCTTTACGGACGAACTTCGAAGCGAACAAAATTTAAATCGTAGCAAGCGTGCTGAGCACGCACCGCCGAATGTAACCCTCCTTTTCGAAAGAACCTCGAAGCGAACGAAATTCGAACTATATCCCCACTGTCCACACCAGTCCGATAGCGGGCGAAGCCAGCAAGTTTTAACTGAGCCACGTTATATTAGTTCCTAATTCCAACACCAGGGAGCGTACTCTATTATTAACAGAACTGTATCTGAATGAAACTCCGTTAAACAACCTATTAGTAGATATGTTACTTGAGGTCGCGGTGCTTTAAAACATAGAATTTCCGTTATATTTCCTGATTTTGTTCGCAACCACATCCTCTTTCACGCTGAAATGTAACTTTTTTTTATAAATTTATATCATATGCCATAAACTATCACAAAGTTTCAAAAAGTTCCAGCAAGAATATAACATTTTTACAAAAATTACTATTAGAAAATAGTGGTATTTCGATGTAGAATCCTTTTTCTTAAATATTTATCATCATGTTTTTTTTTTCTCTTCGAGGTTCGTCCGCTTCAACATACGTCCGTTTCAAGACTTTATATAAAAGAAGGGGCCCGATAGCGGGCGAAGCTGGTTTGAACTAAATCGCGTCCAAATTCCAACACCAGAGTGTCGCGTTATATTAGTTACACATTAGTTCGTTATATTAGTCCTACATACGTACTTACATAAGTATGTACATAGGTACGTACATAAGTATGTACATACGTACGTACATACGTACATACATACGTACATGGTTACATACACGCACACAGAATCTGCGAGCACATTAGCTCTCATACTTTGATAGTCTATGAGCTAAAATCGCGTCAAACTGCATTGGCCTAGGCTAAATTAGATCGAAACTAGAAAGTTGGCGCCGTGGCGGTCTTTAGATTCAATAAAATCACGCCAAATTGAATTGGCCTAGGACAATCTAGTTCGGCCTAGGATAAACTAGTTCAAACCAATGAATAGCAGGCTAAACTAGTTCATCCTAATGACCGTTCGGCCAAACTAGTTTGGCCTAGGAAAATCTAGTTTATCCGATGGGCGTTCGGATAGACTAGTTTGGCCTAGGAAAAACTAGTTTATCCGATGGGCGTTCGGATAGACTAGTTTGGCCTAGGAAAAACTAGTTTATCCTATGGGCGTTAGGATAGACTAGTTTGGCCTAGGAAAAACTAGTTTATCCGATGGGCGTTAGGATAGACTAGTTTGGACTAGGCCAATCTAGTTTGGCCTAAAATCGGGTTTGGCCTGTAACATATACATACACAGATACATATATATGTACATATAAACATACAAACAGTTTTTTCGCCGCCTGAAGTATATCCCCAGCTAGAAAAAGTTTGTAAAAAAAGTGTAAAAAAAAAAGTGCACAAAAAGTGAGCGTATTTGGCACCTCTGCTTATACACAAAAAGTACAAACCGAATTGTGGACAAAAAGTTCATACCTAAATTGTTCACTTTTTATGCAAATCAGAGGTGCCAAATACGCTCACTTTTTGTTCACTTATTTTTTTTTACTTTTTTTGCATACCTAAATTGTTCACTTTTTATGCAAATCAGAGGTGCCAAATACGCTCACTTTTTGTGCACTTATTTTTTTATACTTTTTTTTAATACTTAAATTGTACACTTTTTATGTACAATCAGGGCTACCAAATACGCTCAGATTTTGTGCACACTTTTTTGTACACTTCTTTGCATACTGAATATCCCGAAATTGTATACTTTATATGAATAATCAGAGATGCCAAATACGCTGATTTTGGACGCCTTCCTTTTTACATACCAAATAGTCTTACACAGTACACTTTTTATTAATAATCAGAGGTGCAAAGAAAAAATATACGCAGGTTTTTTTTTTCTGCTGAATAATTAAAATCTGCAGAAATTAAACTTATATCTATAAAAATACATATAAATTTTAGATTGTGAACAAAAGCATACATTAAGTAAATAAACCTGCAAATAAAATTGAAATATCATAAAAAATGCTCAGTTAAATAATTATTTCAAACCTACAGAGGAAAAATAATCGTTTGACAGAAAAATTTGAAAAGGACATGACAATTGATTTTACTTTAGTTATCGAATGATAATTATGTGTGTGCTTAAAATGAAAAACATAGCCAAAAAAAAAAAAAAAAAAAAAATTAAATGCAAATAAAAAATTTGTAAAGGATGCTACTATTTGTTTAACATTAGATTTTAAGAGTTGTCACATAAATAGTTGTAGGCTCATCGGGATAATTCCAAAAAATTATCGCCAGATCATCCTACAGCCGCAGATAGATCTAGATTTCGAAGGTAACTACTAATTTTATCAACAAAAACTAAATCAAGATTAGGCATAATCCTAGTCTAACAATTTTATCTAGTCATTTTCTATGAGTTTTTATTTTTCAATAAAAGTTGGTTTTATTGGAATCATGTTAATTTTTTTTCAACTTCATTATAAGCGTAAAATCCTTATTGTAAGCATCCCTTCAAACTTTCAAGCAATTTTTATTTTCCACACTCACATATAAGCCCCCCCCCCCATCAGATACATAATTCACAATGCAACAATAAAATTAATAAGACCAAACAGCAAGCATAAATTTATTGGTGCAACTGTTATGAAACTGTGACAGAAAGATGAGCGTCGTGCACTACAAATTTCCTTTCATTCCAATTTTTTTTTTTTTCAAAATCTTATAACATGTGCATGTAATTGCAAGTAAAGATTGGGTGACACCCGGGACGGATTGCCCCATCTGTCCCCCACTATCTACGCCACTGCTAATACTCTCTACTATCATGATTGCTTAGCTTATATGGTGAACAAGGGTAAATCTCGATGAAACTATGACAGAAAGCTGAGCAAAATTTTTATAATAGCATGAATTAATAATAAAAAAATAAATACATATCTGAAATAAATCCACAAAAAAGAGGCTTTATTCATATAAGCTAAAATATTATAAATTGAAAAATTAACTCTGATGCGTCGTGCACTACAAATTTCCTTTCATTCCATTTTTTTTTTCAAAATCTTATAACATGTGCATATAATTGCAAGTAAAGATTGGGTGTCACCCCTTAGAGGGTGACACCCGGGACGGATTGCCCCATCTGTCCTTCACTAGCTACGCCACTGCTAATACTCTCTACTATCATGATTGCTTAGCTTATATGGTGAACGAGGGTAAATCTCGATTAATCTGTTTCGAGGGTAACTAATGGTCACCCACCTTACATCATAACAGTATGCTTAAACAAAAATTAAAAAATATTCTTAGCAATCCATAAGCATTGTAGTTTAATACACAAAATAAAAAAAACCCTCCATCTCTACTGGAAATTAATAACAAAAATACATTGTAAACTGCTACAAAATCATCTTCAGAAAAGATTGTTTGTGAAAATCACATTTTACTAAGATCCAAGTAGTACAACATTTGAGGTTTTTTTTTTTTTTTTGTTTTGTGTGTGTGTAAATGTTATTTTATAAATGTATATAGTATAAGCTTTTAAATTATATTGAATATACTTCTATAGTTTTGTATACTGGTTATACAACCAGTGGTGTAGTCATAAAAAAATCAGAAATTATATGCTCCAGGCAGAAAGTATACATTCAAAGTTGGCGGTATACCTTAGATAAAATATGCCATTAGTTTTTATGAGAAACAGAGAGTAAACAGTGTTTCTTAAAAAAATCCAGAAAATATACAGTGTATACTTCCATACACCTTCCACAGCATGCCTATATACAACTAAATTGATTTATATTTCAGTTTGCAAGGCTAATTCGGAATGAATGATATTTCATAAAATTTATGGATTTTTTTTTTTTTTTTTTACTTAATAAAGCCAAAAATGAACTATAGATACTACTTACATGTATTTAAATTTATTTTACATATTTATGAATGTATATGTAATATATATATATACACTAGGCTCCCTCAAATCCACACAACGTAAGACATTTTAGAATTTTGTGAATTTCTGGTTGTTGCTTTGTTTACTTTTTTAAAAGTAATTTTAATTGAATTAATAATGCATTCAAAACTATAATGAATACTTACAATATTATAAAATATTAAAATAAGTAATAACCTAAAATTATAAAGAATTAGATAATTTTTAAAATGATTAAAATATTAAAAGCAAAGGTAGAGTTAATAATCAATAATGTATGATTAAATATTCATTTATAATGATGAAATATATTTTTCGTAAATTATTCAATGAAACTTGCCTCATAAAGGTACATTACTAATTCTCAACAAAACGGTAAAATAAAGAAGTTGTATTTCAGGTTTAGTCAGACTTAATAACCAAAAAAAGCTTGATTAATACATAAATATATTTGATAAGGAGATTGTGATTACCAATGATATCAGCAATTCAGAAATAAATTTATTCTTCCATCATGAGAAAACAAACTCATCAAAATTAACAAAAATTACAAATTAAAAAATATATGAAATTGACATAAAACTAAAATAGTCAAACTTTGTTCCTATATCTGAAGTGAATGTTTCATTGTTTACATCACAAAATTATGTTTGGATTTTAGGGAGTCTACTGTATATCTAAAGCCAATAAAAACAATATAACCAATAAAAACAATTCCTGGTGTAATTAGAAGTACTTCAACTAAAACCTTACCTATAACAACACCCTAATTAAATAATATTGTTTTAATGTTCATAAAAAATTCTTTAAATATGTATTTTGGTAAAAATCCAAAACTGATTATATTATATGTGTCATACCAAAACAATCTTTCAAGCTATTTTTAAACTGGGTAGAAAGCATTAAGCAATGGTGATCATAATCACTATATAATTGCACTCAATGCTAATAAATTAAATTTTATTGTACACACTTGTAACTAAAATTATGCAATAATATAAAAAGTTATATATTTTTACTGAGTACTTAGCTATAAACTAAAGAAAAATTCAAATGATAAACAATTATTTTATCTTTATTTCACAGAGAAAAATAAACTGTATATGTACCAACAATAAATGATTTTATTTAATTAAGGATATACCAGTAAAAAGTAAATGGTTAAAATAAAATATAATAAAAAGTAATAGGCAATTAGAATGTGTAGAGAAAGTTCCTAGAAAAAGGAGCTAGAAATTTTTGCTAGAAAAGTAAGATATAGGTGAAAACAAAAATAAAATATATTTTTTAGGGTCCTGTGAAACTACAAGGTACAAATCCTTAACGCTATGTGTTGTGTTTTAAGATGTTAAAAAAAAAAAAAATTACCTTTTTAACAGCTTAAAATTTTCCGATTTACTTTCAGATTGATGAAACACTTGATGCAATTTTAGTAATTGTGTGATCTTTTTTTTTCTTCTTAATTAATTAGAACTTGATTTATAAACAATTATTTTCTCAATATGCGATCATTCGATGAATTTATAGTTTTTTTTTTTTTTTTTTCCTTTCAATCCTGTGGATTTTTTTTTTCTTGTAATCCTTTAAAGAAATTTGCTGTGGTTTGTACTTGTGTTTTTGTTGTATTTCATCTGTTATGCGCCTTCCCCTCCATAAAAATGTCAACAAATTTTTGGATAATAAAATCCATCGGCTAAAGAGCAAAATCCCGCATTTCTGCAGAAAAGTAACAAGTCTGAAAAATAGCAAAATTTGTCAGACTAGTAAAATCAAGAATTTAGTTGATCAGATACGGAAACATCAGGAATTTTGGCGATCAGGCACAAAAAGAAATTGTAAATTTCATTGTGTGTAATTGTAAATTTCATATGGTGAAAATTAACATTTTTCACCTTAGCTATTTGGCCTGCTTTTTCCAACCACTGACCAGTAAACAAAATTATGAACACTTCATAAAAATTGTGCTTTTTTTCTAACTATCAACATTGAATTTACTAATAACTTTTACTTAACATTTAATTGGATTACATAAAGTGAGGGCGGGGGGAGATTTTAAGTGGGAAAAAAAAAAAAAAAAAAAAAAATCTAAAATTCACAACAAATTTTCTGAAAAGGTATACAGGTATGAAAGTGCACTAAAAACATTTTGGAGCAGCAAAAATCACATTTTGTAGCTGTAAAAATTCGATTTTGTAGCAATAAAGGCCACTTTTGGAACAGATTGAAATATTCTAAAGCTACGAGTAATAAACTCATAAAAATTTAAATGATTGCTATCTTGAAAGTATTCTTTACATTTGAAAGAATAATTAGATTAAAATTTTCAACATATTTCAGACATGGAAGCAAGTTTGAGATTTTGCCAAGACTGAAAATATTTTGACCCCCCCCCCCTCCGCATTGAGTGTACATACACTGAGCACATACCCCGTGTTTTTTCCACGACCCTATGACAAAATTAGTTTTTTCCCTGATCTTTCGACAAAAATTTGCGACTTTTCTACAACATTTTGCCGAAATTTGTGATTTTTCAACAAATTTAAACCAAAACTTGTGATTTTCCATTATTTATAGCCGAAATTTGTGATTTTTCTACGGTTTTCAGCCGAAATCTGCAATTTTTCGATGAAATAAAAGTATTTTACATGATCTTTTGATCAAATTCGCCTTTTTTTTGCAATCCTTGGACAGAAATCACGCTTTCCCTGTTTTCATTTTATGAAAATCATGGGGGTTTTTTGTAATCATTACACGGAAATCATGTTTTTTTTTCACGATCTTTTTAGCGAAACTCGCGTCATTTCCACGATCCTTCGATTAATTTCGCATCTTTATTGCAATCCTTTGGCAAAAATTATACATATTTTGTATTCTTTGACTAGAGAAAGCGTCTTTTTTTCACGATCTTGGAACAGAAATTGCATTTTTCCTGCAATCATTTGATGAAAATCGTGAAATTTATGATCATTTGATGGAAATCACGTCTTTTTTTCGATCCTTTGGCAAAATTCGTATCTTGTCCACAATCCTTTGATTAAATTCACGTCTTTTTTGCGATCCTTTGACAAAAATTGCATCTATTTAGTATTCTTTGACCGGAAATAGCTTCTTTTTCGCAAATCTTTGACGGAAATAACGTCTTTTTCGTAATTCTTCGACAGCAATCAGTGGCGTAGCTAGGGGGGGGGGGGGGGGCAAGGGGGGCGTCCACCCCGGGCGCCGAGGCCTAGGGGCGCCAAATTGAGAGAAATTGTTATATATCTATATTGGGTTGGGGGCTCAAAATTTCCTGCTGGCCCCGGGCGCCAAAAAACATAGCTACGTTACTGACAGCAATTGCTTTTTTTCTGCAACCTTTTGACAAAAAACTCATCTTTTTTGCAATCCTTCGACAGAGACTGCATCTATTTCGTATTCTTTGACCGAGATGATGCATTTTCTACGATCTTTTAACAAGAATCATGTTTTCTTCACAAGCTTTTTACGAAAATCGGTGGTTTTTTTTGCAATCCTTCGACAGGAATCGAGTTTTTTCCCTGCAAACACATTTTTTTTTCAACCCTTTGACAGAAATAGCACTTTTTTCTGCAATCATTTCACAAAAATCATGTTTTTTTCCACAATCCTTTGACGAAAAGCACATGTTTTTTGCAATCCGCTTCCGTCCTCAGAGATTTTTCCGTTTCGTTTCCGCCTTCGGGAATTTTTAAAAGACTGAAAAACTTGCACTTATGATTCCAGATCGTTTAATGAAATTTGCAGTTTTACGCAACCCTTTTTTTTTTTACTAAATTCACACTTTTTCATAATATTTTGATGAGATTTAAGGGGGGGGGGGGTGAGAGATGACCTTTTGATGAAATTTTTGAGATCCTTTGAGAAAATCTGGCATATTTTTTGCGATCTTTGATGAAACTCGCACACTTGAGATTTTTTGGCGAGGTTTGCAAATTTTACGATCTTGATGAAATTTTCTTAATCTTTTATAGAAATTAGCATTTTTTCAAGATTTTTTGACCGTATTTTGTTTGTCTTTTGACAAAATTCACATGCTTTTTACAATCTTTTGAAGAAATTTGTGGGTTTTTTCGTGATCTTTCACCAAAATGATTATTTTTTCATGATATTTTATCTGTGTTTGGTACTTTTTTCTGATCAAATTAGCATTCCTTTAGCGAAATTTTTGTTTTCCTCGCGATTCTTTGGTGAAATTTGAGTGTTTTCTGCGATATTTCGATAAAATTTGCATGCTTTACTCAATTTTTTGATAAAATTTGAGTGTTTTTTGCAATGTTTTGATAATTTTTTTCGTTTTTGCGATCTATTGACGAAATTAGAGATTTTTTAGCGATATTTCGATAAAATTTAAAAGTTTTTAACAATCTTATGCTAAAATTTGTGTTTTATTTGAGAACTTTAAACCGAAACGCATTTGTTTTGCGACTCATAGACCTTGTTTTCTCTGTTTTTTGATGAAATTTGCACTTTTTTTTACGATCTATTAAAGAAATGTGAGTGTTTTTGCATTTCTTTTTAAGAAATTTACGTGTTTTTCACGATCTTATGAAGAAAATTGCGTATTTCTTGCTATCTTTTGACTAAATTCATGTACTTCTTGCGATATTTGCAATTTTCTCAGTATCTTTTAACAAAATTTGCGTATTATCTTGTGATTATTTGACGAAATTTACAAACTTTTCGCAATGCTTTGTCGAAATCTGAATGTTTTTCACTATCTTTAGACGAAACTGTTGTGTTTCCCGAAACCTTTTGGCAAAGTTTGCGGTGTTTCATGATCTTTTGATAAAATTTGTGATTTTTTTCATGAAATTTACTTTTTTTCATAATTGTTTACCCTTGTTTATACGATATTTGTGATTCTTTGACAGAATTTGCCTGCTTTTTCGCTATATTTTAACAAGATTTGAAGGTTTTTGAGACCTTTTCATGAAATTAGTGAAATTTTCACTAGTTTTTAATGAATTTAGCATTGTTTTCAAGAATTTTTATCTATGTTTTGTTCAGTTTTTTAGAAAGTTAGTTATCTTTTGACAAAATACAAGCTTTTTTTCCATGATCTTTCGCCAAAATTTGCCTTTTTTTTTTTTTTTTTTTACGACCTTTTGTTGAAATTTGATGGTCCTTTACTGCTACCTTTTAATGAAATTAACGATTTTTAGGCAAAATTTACAGGCTTTTCACAATCTTTTGAAAAAATTTGCGAGTTTTTTTGCAATCTTTCACCAAAATGAGCGTTTTTCATGATATTTTAACTGTGTTTGGTACATTTTTCTCATGAAATTAGCATTCCTTTAGCAAAATTCTTGTTTTTCTCGCAATTCTTTGGTGAAATTCGAGTGTTTTCCGAGATATTTCGATACAATTTGCATGCTTTACTCAATTTTTCTATAAAATTTGCATGCTTTTCGCAATCTTTTGATAATTTTTTTTGTTTTTGCGATCTATTGATGAAATTAGAGTGTTTTTAGCAATCTTTCGATAAAATTTGCATGTTTTTAACGATCTTGGGACAAAATTTGTGCTTTATTTGAGAACTTTAAACTTAATTGCATTTTTCGTGCGAATCATAGACCTTGTTTTCTCTGTTTTTTGACAAAATTTGCACTTTTTTTTACAATCTTTTAAAGAAATGTGAGTGTTTTTGCATTTCTTTTTAAAAAATTTATGTGTTTTTCACGATTTTCTGAAGAAAATTGCATATTTCTTGCAATCTTTTGACTAAATTCACGTATTTCTTGCGATATTTGCAAATTTCTCAGTATCTTTTAACAAAATTTGCGTATTATCATGAGATTATTCGAAGAAATTTGCATACTTTTCGCAATGCTTCATAGAAATCTGAATGTTTTTTGCTATGTTTAGACGAAATTGTCATGTTTCCCAAAATCTTTTGACAAAGTTTGCGGTGTTTCACGATCTTTTGATAAAATTTGCGATTTTTTGACAGAATTTGCTTTTTTGCAATCTTTTGACAAGATCTGAAGGTTTTTGAGACCTTTTCATGAAATTGGCGAGATTTTCACTAGTTTTAATGAACTTAGTGTTGTTTTCAAGATTTTTTTTAACCATGTTTTGTTTGGTTTTTTACAAAGTTATCCCTTGACAAAATCCAAGAATTTTTTTCCACGGTTTTTAAATTTTTTTTTTTTTTTTTAACGACGCTTTGATGAAATTTGATGATTATTTACCACTACTTTTTAATGAAATTAGTGTTTATTTATGAACTTTTAACCATGTTTTGATGAAATTAGCGACTTTCAGGCAAAGTTCACGCTTTTCTCACTATCCATTGACAAAATTCGCATGTTTTTTCATTATCTTTTGACCATGTTTTGTCAATTTTCAGATGGAATTAGTGATTTTTTGACAAAATTTACATTTTTTTGCAATCATTCCGCAAAAATTGATAATTTTGTCGACCAGACTCGAAAAATCAAATTTCATCGATCGGCTTTGTAAAAATCACGCATTTGTCAATCCATTTCTTAAAAATCTTATTTTTGTTGTCAAACAAGAAAAAATCGATAATTTTGTTGATCAGCTGTGGAAAAATTGCGAATTTTACAGATTGTGTGAAAAAAATTGCAAATTTCGTCAATTGGCTTTGTAAAAGCCACGATTTTGTCCATAGCTTTGTAAAACTTGTGATTTTCATCAATCGGTTTCGTAAAAATCAAATTTTATTGATCAGATGCAGAAAAATTGTGAATTTTGGCAACTGTCTTAATAAAAATCACGAATTTTGTTGATAGGTGCAGAAAAAATGCGAATTTTTTCAATCGGCTTTGTAAAAATCAATAATTTTTGTCAACCAGACTCGAAAAATCATAAATTTCATCAATCGGCTTCGTAAAAATTGCGCATTTTGTTGTTTCATTTCGTAAAAATCTTATTTTTGTTGCCAAACAAGAAAAAATCGATAATTTTGTTGATCAGCGATTTTTGTGCTGTAGAAAATAGATAATTTTCCACAGCACAAAATCACCACCCCCTCTAGAGATATCTCCAAATCACCCCCCGCCCTAGAGATATCTTACGATAGCCCCTCCCCCACCTAAAATGATAAAGTTACATTTGCAGAGACCTTTTCCATCTTTTAGAGTTCTTTGAAGTAGAAATGCAACGATTATTTGGCCGAAGCCGAATATCAAATCTATCATTCGACCTGGGCCGAAAAATATTGAAAGGAATGTTTTTTAAAATAGTAGAACTTACTTTTTAATTTCACTATTTGTATTTTTCATGCATAATAAAAAGTTTATTTGAAATTGACATTTTCCTCCCCCACCCCTTATAACTTTCATACCCTGAATAGTTTTTATCTACCTATTTTTGAGCGCAATTCAGAAAATCATGATAAAAAATTTTTATGCTGTATCTAGTGTTCACTCTAGAAAGAAAAAAGGCATGGTGCTATTCACTAAAAAGGACAGTACTGCAGCGGAAAAAGGTGCTTTTGCAAGAAAAAATTTGTTATTGTCTTTAAAAAGGGAAAAAGAAAAAAAAAAAAGGAAAATACGATAAATCAAGCAACATTAATTTCAAATGACTTTATGATATAAAAATGAAAAAATACAATTAAAACACGATTGAATAGTTTTATGTTCTTTTTCCAAAATAAATGAGAAAATTTTATCATTTTTGGGCACACACACATTTAAAAATACTATGGAATAAAGAAAATTTTTATTAAAAATCTCTGGGTAAAACTAGTGGTGCATTTTCATACATGTTACCTACCTCAGAAAATAATCGCTCACTAAATAAAGTATATTTCCCAGAGCAGAATGGTATTTTTTTTTCCTAACTGTGAAAGGTTAGGAAAGTCTTTTGAATTCTTCGCCTACCATTCTAAAGGATACTCTTTTCTATCTAGTAGTGTCTGGGATAGATATTACTTATTTCTTTTCTCTATATAGGCTTCACTCAGTGACTGACTTAGACATCTTGAGTTGTAATGTAACATTCCTGTAACAGTCATTTTCCTGATAGTTGAATCTCCAACGTAAATTTTCTTCCACAACATTTTCTAAAAGATTCTTAACTTTTATAGGAAATACAGAAATATTCAAAATTTTTAGTATCCAAATAATTGTATATTTTGTTCAATTATGAATGAAAATGACTTCATAAATATGTCAGAAAGTAAGCGTGTATGAATTCAATTTAAAAAAGTTGCAAAAAATTAAGAAAAAAATCTTATTCTGAATGTATTTGTTAAGAAATCGTACAATATTCGGCCGTAGGTATTCAGCAAAAGCATTCGGCCAAGCTTTCAATATTCGGCTGACCGAGTATTCGGCAAAAAGGCCGAATACCGAATAGTGACCGAATATTCGTCCCATCTATATTTCAGACTAGCCTTTATACTAAAGCAATTAATTTAAACTTTACTTCAATTTGAGTAATAATAAACGACGCAACACGCGGTATGGTTAATTCAAACTTCTTTTCGCCGCTAAAACCTCGCGGTCGGCACAGCATATGTAAACATTAGCTCCTCCAAGTCTGCGAGTTGAGAAGTATTAATGCTTCTGGTTCATGGAGTAGGAAAGATAGCTACAGATGCGAAAATAATAAATAAATTAAGAATTAAACAGGTTTTATCTGATTTTTGAAAGCACAAGTAATTTTCATAATAACTGGAAGTTATACCTGATAGGGGAGGAGGACATATGCACTTAATAACCGCACTTGTATTTTTAAGCTTAAATCGTAGGAAAAGAGTAGAGTGTGTGCGCGCGCGTGTTGTGTGTGTGTGGGGGGGGAGGGGGAGGTCCACTGCTTTTCCCTCGATTTTGAAACGTAACTGATTAAATTTTCTTTTTTGTTAATTTTAAAAAGCTTACTAAAATTTATTCTTTTCGAGAAATTTAAAACAAAAGACAAAGTAAGAACTTTTCTAGGGTTTGAGAGCGTAGGAGAACAATTGCCCTCCCCCCTCTTGCTTTTTAAAATTTGATTAAGTAAAATTTATTTTTCTCCTATTTCGAAATACATTGTCAAATTTATTATTTTCTAGTAACTTAAAAAAAGAAAAACTAAAAATTTTTCGTTTGGGGAAGGGGGCATAGGATGACCTTTGCCCCTCCCAATTTTGAAATTTAACTAATTTTTGTTTTACTCCGAATTTGAAAAACACAGCAAAATTTATTCTTTCAAGTAACTATAAAATAATAAAGGAAAGTGTGAAATTTTCTGTTAAGGAAGGGTGGGGGGTTGGTAGGCACATTTTCCCCCTGATTAGATTTTTAAATTTTAATTAATTTAAATTTCTTTTTTTTTCGATTTTGAAATGCCTAGCAAAACGTATTTTATTTTAATTAATTTAAAATTAAAAAGAAACTAAGAATTTTTATGGCGAAGAAGCATGAGAGCCGTTACCCCTCCCTCAAATATGATTTAAATATTATTTAGTCTGATATACATCTAAATTTTATTTTTGAATGATTTTGAAAAATACAGTAAAATTTTATCTTTCCGAGAAATTTAAAATAAAAGAGGAATTAAAATATTTTCCGTAAAGTTAGAAGTTTTAGGAGAAACATTAATCCCTCCCCCCCTATAGTTTGAATTTTATTATTAATCAAAATTTCTATTTTTCTTATTTAAAAAAATATTATTTTCAAGCAACTTAAAATATAAGAGGATCTCCGGAAATTATTCCCGTTAATGAAGAGGGGGGGGGGCGTAGGCTCATTACCCCTTCCTGGATTTTAAATTTTAAATAATTAAAATTTGTTTTTCTTCAAATTTGATAAACATAGTAAAATGTATTTAATTCGTTTACTTTTAAATTATAATCGATCTGTTAATTTTCCTTTACTGAAGAAAGGCTCACAATCTCCCGATTTTGAAATTTAACTAACTTATTTTATTTTGCCTTATTAAGACATAATAGAATTTATTCCTTCCGATTAACTTTAAGCTAAATACAACATTAATTTGCTCTGAAAAATTTCCCCTAATTTAGAAAAAGGCACCAGGCATGGAAATAATGATGCCTGTAATGAAAGAATCTAATTTTCGCATTCATAAAAAAATAGTACATAATATTTGCAAAATTGGAATCTTTGATTTGTTTTTTACAAAAAAAAAAAAAAAAAAAAAAAAAAAAAGTTGCACAATTTTTGCAAACACAGAATATTTATTTATTTTATGCAAAAAATGTGCACGATTTTTAACAACAAAAAGTATGAACTTTTTTGTATACATAAAAAATGTAAATATTTTCCACAAAAAGTATATACTTTTCGGGGTATCCAAAAATAGTCACTTTTTGTGCACAAATTGTGTACAATTTATACTTTTTTGCAAAAAAAGTGCAAACTTTTTCTAGCTGGGTCATTTCCAATAAAAATATATTTAAATTTGAAAATAATACAAGGTCATGAAACATCGAAGAAATGAAAAATAGATTACAAATATGTCGAAATTAATTATTCGATCGACTTCATTCTTAATGCAAAATCTATGTGTTTTAATGTCTTTTTACATCCGCTCCTTAAAATAAAAAAAATCGAAAATTTTTATATACCTTTCATCAGGAAGAATATTTATAGATTCCGAAAACATAGTTCCATATAAATCAAGCTTACCGATATTGAATATGCTTATTTCCATTATTACTATTACTTACACACGGAATTTCCAGTCTCAATCTCAGTTTGTTCGGTAAATCGAGCGTTTCTAGACAGGCTGATGGATTGTCATACAGAAAGACGGACGACATTTTTTTTTTCTAAAAATGTTTTTCGGAATATCCAGTGTTTTATACGTAAAAATCCGTCATTTTTTTCATTTTCAAAATGATTGCAAGATTTTTCCCTATACTACACATAATGGGTAAGTAATAGAAGTTTTCTAGCTACTAATGTGTGTAATGGAATTTTAATCAAGTTTTAAAAAAATATTTCCAACTGGTATTATTTAAAACTCTTAACATTTTAACTTATTAAACTATTTTTTATATGTATTGATGAGTAAATTTTAAATAAATTATTTAGATTTATATTCAAATATAAAGATAATTCTAACAATTAATGGCAGTTTAAAAGTAAAAAAAAATCAGGTAACAATAGAATTGTTTCTATCATCTCGATTGTAAAAAAAGTTTTTCACATCATTATCACCTTACGTGATACGTGTTCCTTGTGTATTATCTAACAGCAATTGGAAAACAGTAATTGCTTTAAAACGTGAGTCTAATATTTATATATACATTTCAATTGCTGAATAGGCAGGAGGAAAATCACTTGAAGTGTTTTCGGTAGCAAATGATGAGACATTAATCTGTTTGCACATTTACTTAAAGATCCCTTGAAACATACAATTACATTAAATGCATCGTAATTATTTTCGTACAAAGGGTTTAAGTATGTCGTTTAGTGAACTTACGTCTTTTTGAAACGTTGAAGTCTTCTTCAACAAAAAAGTTAAGTATTTGTATATTAACTAAGTAGTATACTTGATTATAAAGTTATTATTTATCTGTACTAAAGAAGTTGTTTTTTCATCATATTATTACAACTTCGTATGTTACCGTAAACTGGGGTTACTTTATCACGTTTCAGACAAGTATTTGCCAAAAACTTTCTTTATCTTTCGAATTTGGGTCTTAAAATATACCGGCATATCGATCTAAATACTCCCATCAACATCAAAGCAGATTCAAATTCATAGGAGGCTTGTAAAGAAACAAAATAAAACAAGTTGAAAATTGCACGTAAAGCGTAGCAAATGAGATGTGACGTATGATAACGAGTTTTAAAAATATTCAGATCTTACTGTTATAGTAGACAGCACTTCGGTTATCGTGTAGTCCACAAAAATCCACACAAAATCCTTTTTCTGTTCCTGTAAATATACAGGAAGTAACTTTTATTACATCTCAGCAGCGTATATCACATTCATAAAATGTGAAATAGTTATAGTCCGGGAGCCGACCGTCGATTTACCTATGTATCGAGTAAAAGGACCGGACATACATCCAAATGTAGGTCTCAATGTGAACATTAAGAATATTACTGTCTGCCAGGTCCTATCCTGTCGGAACGCAAGGCAGCCGCACTTTTATGACGTCAATTTTCAGTGTTTACCTATGTATCGAGTACAAGGACCAGACATATATCAAAACGTAGGTCTCAATGAGCACATTAAGAATATAACTGGCTCCCACATACATCAAAATGTAGGTTTCAATGTGCACATTAAGAATATCACTCGCTGCCAGATCCTATCCTGCCGAAACCCGGTGGCAGCCGAACTTCTGTGACGTCAAGTTTGAGTGTTTACCTATGTATCGAGTAAAAGGACCAGACATACATCAAAATGTAGGTTTCAATGTGCACATTAAGAATATCACTGGATGCCACAAACACCAAAATGTAGGTTTCAATGTGCACATTAAGAATATCACTGGCTGCCAGGTCCTATCCTGCCGGAACCCGGTGGCAGCCACACTTTTATGACGTCAATTTTGAATGTCTGCCTATGTATCGAGTACAAGGACCGGACATACATCAAACTGTAGGTCTCAATGTGCACAAAAGAATAACACTGGCTGCCTTGTGTTCCGGCAGGATAGGAACTGGCAGCCAGTGATATTCTTAATGTGCACATTGAGACCTACATTTTGATGCATGTGGCAGCCAGTGATATTCTTAATGTGCACATTGAGACCTACATTTTGATGCATGCCTTGGCCTTGTACTCGATACATAGGTAAGCACACAAAATTGACGTCATAAAAGTGCGGCTGCCACCGGGTTCCGGCAGGATAGGACCTGGCAGACAGTGATATTCTTAATGTGCACATTGAGACCTACATTTTGATGTATGTCCGGTCCTTGTACTCGATACATAGGCAGACACTCAAAGTTGACGTCATAAATGCGCGGCTGCCCCCGGGTTCCGGCAGGAGAGGACCTGGCTGCCAGTGATATTCTTAATGTGCACATTGAGACCTACATTTTGATGTATGTCGGGTCCTTGTACTCGATACATAGGCAGACACTCAAAATTGACGTTATAAAAGTGTGGCTGCCACCGGGTTCCGGCAGGATAGGACCTGGCAGCCAGTGATATTCTTAATGTGCACATTGAAACCTACATTTTGATGTTTGTGGCAGCCAGTGATATTCTTAATGTGCAAATTGAAACCTACATTTTGATGTATGCCTGGTCCTTTTACTCGATACATAGGTAAACACTCAAACTTCACGTCATAAAAGTGCGGCTGCCACCGGGTTCCGGCAGGATAGGGCCTGGCAGCGAGTGATATTCTTAATGTGCACATTGAAACCTACATTTTGATGTATGTGGCAGCCATTTATATTCTTAATGTGCACATTGAGACCTACGTTTTGATGTATGTCTGGTCCTTGTACTCGATACATAGGTAAACACTGAAAATTGACGTCATAAAAGTGCGGCTGCCTTGCGTTCCGGCAGAATAGAACCTGGCAGACAGTGATATTCTTAATGTGCACATTGAGACCTACATTTTGATGTTTGTCCGGTCCTTTTACTCGATACATAGGTAAATCGACGGTCGGCTCCCGGACTATTAATTTCAATTACAACGCGCACTAAACAATGCTCTCCCTATACCATTATGTAAAGAAATACTTTTGTGTGGCCTTGTAAATCAATAAAAAATGTTCTTTGCACTCCAGATTGTGCAAAATGTATATTATAATATGTACTTCATAGATGCATAAACATTTTATTATGTTCTAATGCATGTAACGCCATTACAAAATTTTTTAAAAACCATTAAAAACATGCATTGGAAACTTTTTTTCCCCATTGACCGTAATGTAACGGAATTATTTAATTGTCCCTGTAATTAATCTATGCATCCGATTTTTATAAAATTTGAAATAACTCGACAAAATTATGTAACAATTTTAATTTAAATTTCAAACGATTCGGTTGGGTAGTTTTTGTGTTGTTATATGCGGACGGATGGACGGATAGACGGACAGAACGACAACTATAGATGCTACGTCTTTACATAATTACGAACGCACCTAAAAATGGCGTTCTAAAGTTATCCCAGGTTTGAGGTGACTTTGTCACTTACCTGCAAAATGCTTTAAATGCACGCAATAAGCAATTTATGACGAAATACCTCAGATATCGGTATAAAATTAAATATTATAATCCCCCCCCCCCCTAGATCATCTAATGGTATTTTTAACAATTAAAGTTTAAGATTTATTGCGAAAAGTATGATTATCCATTTTTTTTCTCTGGGTGTAAATATTATTATATCATCACGCAAAGTATTGTTAATCAATATAAGGATATTAACTCTCTTCGGGTTAAGATATTTTTAAATTACTATATTTACATAGAGCTTGATTAAAGGAAAACCGCAGTCAGATATGACTCCCAATGTCTGGGGAATTAACTGTTCTCCCTCATGAGTGAGAATTTTAGCATGACTCACTGATTTGGAGTGTCTTCCATGACACTTATTTACAATAATACTATGTGGTAAGAATGCTGAGGCAGCTATATTTTTACTTATGCCATAACTATTAGCTACACCTCAGTTTGCCAAATTTTCTTGGGTGTAATATCGGTAATATCGACTATTAATGTTATTTTATAGCTGCGGCAAAAGAGAGAATTAATAACGTGAACAAAACACACATAAAAATACATATAAAATAATACAAATTGAATATTTCCAATTGAGCGAAAAATTGCCCAGGCCGGGAATCGAACCCAGATACTTGGCTTACATATGTAAAGCATTGCCCTTGTAAGCCAAGTATCTGGGTTCGATTCCCGGCCTGGGCAATTTTTCGTTCAGTTGGGAATATTGAATTCGTATGATAAATTTAATAATCAGTTTGATGGTGTTAAAATAATAGCATATCTACGTATCCATCGCTATATGGAGTTCCATTACCTGCGGTTTATTCTGCGGAGCTGTCTAAATGATTGACCAGATATTATGACAAAAAAGGCTATCCGATCGAAAAATCATAGCCGGCTATCGCCCATTTAGCTTAACTGGTAAAGCATTCGCCTTGTAAGCCAAGTATCTGGGTTCGATTCGCGGACTGGACAATTTTTCGCTTCAGTTGGAAATATTCGATTCGTATGTTAAATTTACCAATCAGTTTGATTGTGTTAAAATAATAGTATTTTAAATAATTATAAACATGTCCGCATACAAAGTTACCTCGTTGTGTAAAGAAACACCAATTTACGGTATAATAAACATACACTTATATCTGCAAATAAAGAGAAAATATATTACTTATTCCAGAGTTTCTCCCAGGTTTAAAAAAGGGCAGGACGCTACTGTTCAGAAAATGGCACTTTTTGCATTTTTCAGAGCACTTTTTACATTTTTCAGGGCATTTTTACATTTTTAAGGGCACTTTTATAGAGTTAAATCTAGAGGTTCAAAGAGTCATGGAAAAAAACAAATTTCATCAAAAAATTGAAAAAAAAAGGTAAATTTTGTTAAAAGATCGCCAAAAACGGCAAATATAGTTAAAAGATCACGAAAAAACGACTAATTTTGTTAAAAGATCGCAAAAACAGCAGTTTTTGTTAAAAGATCGCAAAAAAGGCATATTTTGTATTGGGTTCTTTTCTGCTACAGATTATAATTTAATCAATTAAAAATTCCATTCAGTAAAATTGTCTTTTCATATATGTATTACTATATAAACCATCATTTTTACACCTCAATTATCAATTGGTTCAAGTATTTCATCTGCTTTATAAATGAACTGAATGAGATCAGGACTAGATTACCTTCTATATGAATCTTGTTGTAATTTAAAATATCCAAAATAAGAGGAGATTTCATAAAGGCAATTACTATGAGATTACTCAAGTTAAGAAATTGCAGAAATAAAATAGATTACCAAGATAAATCAAAATGATTTAAAAAAATAATTATACATTCACTAAGTTTCTATAAATATTAATGATTAAAGGTAAATAATGAAGAAAATACAGCAAAATTCTCAATCTGTCTAGATCTCAGGTAGTATATATGGATCTGTAGCAGTGAACCCAATTTTTACCAATATTGTCTTATGGGATGTCAAATTCATATAGATAACTTAAAAGCTCAAGATCTTTATTAAAATTTCGAAAGAGAGAAGAAAAACACTGGAATCTCCCTTCTATTTATGGGGAGCAAAGAAAGATTTTTTTTTTTTTTTTTGTAAGCATTAAGATTTAAATAATATAAAAAACAAGCATCCCATAATACAACAATGATATTGTGGCCAAGAAGGGTATAGTGGAAATACATCTATCTTAATTTCTCCATTTTTTTATTCTTAGAATAAATTAAAAAGTTTTAAATCATGTAAACTCCTTAAAAGTCTCGCTTTAAGAATTTCTATTACTTAGTTAAATATTTTTACTCAACTTTAAAATAAAGGTATGTAAATTAATCAATTCAAGGATAACTCCCAATCAGATAAATTACTTTAAATTCTGAATAAAGAGGTAAGTGTTGAAGTTATTTTACTTTTAAACATTCAGAGGGACTTCTTTAATTTCAAGTTATTACATATTTTAGAATAGTCATATTGACACTTATGAAATTGAAATTCAATTAATCTAATATCAAGGTAGGATAAAAATCTAGGGAACTATACTTGAGTATTTCCTTGTTTTTTTTTTTTTTTTTTTTTTTTTTTACTAATTTACACTTTTAACTTAAAACTGAATGCTTACTCTGCATTAAAATAGAGTTAATTTTTTTTTCTTATAATTAAAATAATGGATATACTAAAGCAAAATATCAATCTCAAATTTCAATTAACAAATACATTTTTTTTTATTTAATTCAACATAAAAACATCAAAAAACACATTAACCTGACTTTGTTGAAAATACTCGGAAATATCAATTCACAACAAATATACTTTATAAGAGTAAAAGTAATTTCAGTACAAGTATAATGGGAATTTCTTACCTTCAACTTACAAGAATAGCTGTTTTTACTTTTCGTAACACTCTTGCTATTAAAATTAACTTGAAACCAAGTCTCCCTTGCATTGGGATAAATATCAGCAGTTCATGATGAAAAAGTTATAATGACGCATTGGGACAAACATGAACAGTTCACGATGCGAAAGTTATAATGATGCACTGGGACAAGCATCAGCGGTTCACGGTGAAACATTTATATGGATAGTCCTGCTCGGAAAGGGTCTTGACGCCAATTTCTTTTTTATTTGGAAAGGTAAGTAGAGCTACTAAAGTCCCTTGAAAATCCCAGAAAATCCATTTAGCAGCCCTCAGTAATTCAAGACGTGAGTATTTCAGTATACTGGATTCGAGGATTCACGCACTTGGATTCCGGCACCTTACTTGGAAGTACAGATTGTCTTACCAAAAATTTCTTGGAGAATCATCGAAGTAAGCTGACAGCCATAGGCAAACAAGACCTTCAATATTATGTTACGCCCGAAATAAGTCTTTATCAAACGGGTTCCCAAACATCCATCAGAACTGCAGGGGTAGAAGAAATCGATAGGAAATCGAGCATTATTAGACGCACCATGTGGGACGCTACAATTCTTACTCGCTGGACTTCGACTTTTTCTTTAATAATGATGGTTTGAGCCGACTATATCTTCCAACAGCCTCTCTTAGCATTTTATTGCAGACTCACTTGAATCTTGTTGAATTATCCAAGCCTCCCCTCTCCCAGATAAAAAGGGGAGGGGGGGACAGAACTATTGCTTACACTTTAGCAGATGCTTTCAGCTCGACTGCTATCACAAGGACTGACTTTTTTTAAAACCAATTGCGCGCAAGCCTCTAACATACGGGGGTATTTTTTCTGAGAACACGGACGCTTCCCCCTTGTCCCAGCCAAAAGGGTGACTTCTCGTTGGTCAGCGCGTAAATTTCATTGCCAATGCCCAAATAAGGAAATGTTTCCATCTCTCAATCACGTGACTTACACGAGGTCCTGCTCTTTTTAAGCAGGTGTTTCTCCAAATTCCCGCTCCCATAAAATCTACAGCTGGGATTCCAAGTATTGCATATAATGAAAGTAACAGTCTTGGGGATATTTTTATGGGCGAAAATGTATCTTGCTCTCTCTAAAATGACACTATGCAATTTTTTATGGGTCATAAAAAAGAGTGTACTTTTAGCAAGTATTTGGGGCTTAAAAACTCCGTGTGTGGCCAATTATATAAAGTACGCTATTTATTGTCCGAAAACTTCATAGCATGGGAACCTCACCCATCTTTAATCTTAACAAAAGGGCTTTTAGCAATTATCGCAGTTCTCTGCCAGAGCAGGGATTTTATGCGACTTTAAGAGGAGGGGGTGTGTTTTTCTTTCTGACCCACAAACGCTTGTGAAAGCGTGAGAAAGGGAAATGAAAATAAAAAAAATATTAAGGGTATGTGCGTTCAAAAAAAAGAAGAAGGGTTTTGACTTTTGAATAATTAAAATTTTAAAGAAAGGCAGTAGTCAATAAAAATCTGTAACATTTGTTAAAAAATTCGAAAAAACGACAAATATCGTGAAAATATGGAACTTTTTCACACAATTTTCCGTTTTATTGCGATTTGTGGGTGAAATTTTCCGGGTTTTTTTTTTCGAAAATCTTTTGACGAAATATGCCGTTTTGTTGCTATTTTTTGGCAAAAGTTGCCATTTTTTGCGACTCATTGAACAAAATTTTCCGTTTTATCGCGATTTTGGAAGAAATTTGTCGTTTTTCACGATCTTTTGAGGATATCTGCCGTTTTGTGTAATTTTATGACGAAATTAGCCATTTTCTTTCGAATCTTGCCGGAAATTAGTCGTTATTTCACGATTTTTAACGAAACTTGCCGTTTTTTTAGCGATTTTTTGACGAAATTACCCATTCCACGGGACGCGTATAAGGCTATTTTTTGCGTTCCTTCGCCGACTTCTTGCGTAATTTACGCGCTATAGCGCGTTCGAATCTTCGCTGGAGGGCTGCGTTTTTTCAAATGTTGGGCAAGAAGGGCACTATTTTTTTGAATGAATGACATGAGGGGCGCTAGTTTTTGGATGAGGGGCAAGAGAAACACTATTTTTTAAATTAAAGGGCAGGAGAGGCGGAGCGCCCTCCTGAAACCCTTTGGGGGAATCTCTGCTTATTCTCTTTCTCTATATATATTTAACTATTCTGTATATTTTCTTGTGAGCTATATTTTTTTTTTATTCACTGATAGGGAAGATTGAGGCATGAGTGACAAATCGTATTAATGTTTGTTTTTCTCATATTTGGGTTAATTTCTATAAACAAAAAATGATCAAAATAATAAAGAAATCTATTTTACACATTGTAGTTTTTTAAATGGCCTTTATAAATCTTATTACAATTTTAACCGTTTAATTAATCAAAATAATGGCCACATGTGCTCCACCGACTTGATAGTTATGAACACACATAGGACACTTATAAACCCCAGCAAAAAATATCCTTTCACATGCTTCTTAATTCTTTATCCCTTTGGCATCATAATCATTGCTTATATTATCTGTTAAATTCGCCATAAAGAAATATATGTATAAATAGTGTGCTTACAAAGTTTCAAGACTGGTCTGAGAATACAATAAACATTTCTACCAAAAATTGAACCGACTGCAAAAACTACTGCAAAGTGAAAAATTTTTTTAAATAATAGTACTAAGAAATTAAATTAAGAGAGTAGTATTTACCATGCGTATTATATTTATGTACATTAATTTGATTTTTTGGAGTCGGTGCCAGTCAAGCCAAGTTACGTGTAATTTTCAATAGCCACTCATTCAAGTGTCAATGAGTTTTTTTACGGTATAATATTTAGTTAAAACATGTAACCTTATTCTTTTACGATTTGCATTGGATACTTAATTTTAACTTTGAAATTGGCTTGGCTGGCACCGACTGCAAAAAATCAAATTAATGTACATAAATATAATAATACGCATGGTAAATACTACTCTCTTAATTTAATTTCTTAGTACTATCTAAAAAATTATTTTTCGCTTTGTAGTAGTTTTTGAAGTCGGTTCAATTTATGGTAGAAAAGTTTACTTTTATCTTTTTAGTTAAAAGTAAATTCGAGTAACCTCTTTAATTTAACACAAAAGCCAAATTATTCGTTTGGACAGTTTCGGAGTAATCAATGAACATACATAGAAAAAAATACATACGCGTCGAATTGATAACCTGCCCCTTCTTTTTTGAAGTCGGTTAAAAATGATACGGAAAACCTTATTGTACATACGTATATCAGGAGGGGGGTTCGAACCAAAGCTTTCATTTGTGAGCTAGATTTTAAATCGGGCGCCTTAGACCGCTCGGCCTAAGTTACTTACCTGACTGTATTCCGTTCTGCGAACTTATTCAACGTCCATGTTACATTTAATTTGCGACAAATCAATAATTTTATTACTTATGCCTGATTACTAAAAAAGTGTTCAACTAATTTCGATGAAATGGAAGTGGTACCAATTCGAGAGTAACCTCTTCCATTTAACACAAATACTAGTTTAATCGGTTGGATAGTTTCGGTGTATTCAGTGAACATGCATTAAAAAAATACATACGCGTTGAAGGGATGATAACCTCCTATCCTTTTTTGTAAGTCGGTTAAAAAATTATAATACTGAAAAAACACTGCATATCATACATGTAATGTCAGGAGTGGGGTTTGAACCCACGCTCTCTTTCGGGAAACGAAGCTTAAAACAGCCGCCTTAGACCGATATGCTACGTTGATTACAATCTATTATACGAGCTTATTCAAGGTCATGTTACTTTTCGCAAGCCTATTATTTTAGTACTTTTTCACTCATAAAGTATTGAATCTATAAAAGATCTCTGATACTCTCTACTAACTGTTAAATACAAAATATTCTTAAAAGCAATATTAGTATTTCATTTGTAAAATATATATAGAAAAATTATAATACAGAAAAAGTTATTGCATACATATATGTCCGGAGTGGGGTTTGAACCCACTCTCTCGCTTTCGAGAACCCGATCGTAAATCTGGAGCCTTTGACCTCTCGGCCATTTTGGCTGCACTTCATTCAGCTAACTTATTCAACATTTTTAATTAGCAACAAATCTCTAATTATATTAGTTTTTGCCTAATTACTAAAAAAATACTGAACCAATTTCTATGAAACAGAAATGGTACTAATTCGAGAGCAAGCTCTTTCACTTAACGCCAAAACCAAATTAATTTGTTGGATAGTTTCGGAGTAATCGGTGAACATATATAAAAAGAATTACATACGCGTTGAATTGATAACCTCCTCCTCCTTTTTTGAAGTCGGTTAAAAATTGTAATACGAAAAATATTATTGTGCTATAACTAACCAATTTCGATGAAATGGAAATGCTAACAATTCGAGAGTAACCTCTTTCATTTAACGCGAATAATGCTTTAATCGGTTGGATAGTTTCTGTGTAATCGGTGAACATGTATAAAAAAATACATAAGCGTGGAATTGATGATAACCTCCTCCCCTTTTTTTAAATCGTTTAAAAAATTACAATACGGAATAAACACTATATATTATATACATATGTGAGGACTGGGG